>CM062295.1:538962543-539279463 GCA_031216915.1 Pictodentalium vernedei | reverse complement strand
AATAGAGGAGGGACGAATCGTCCCTTCGGTTTCCACGCGATCCACATTGTTCCCACGCGGTCACGCCACTCGACAAAGATACTAACCTGTCGGGCAGGAAGAGTAGAACAACTTCTGAAAATTTCGTGTAGCTGCCTCCAGTGGTCTGGACGTAGTGGGCGTATGAGCGACACTGCTGTCTGTTCAATTTTAATGTCAAATTAGCCAGATTACCGCCTATTCGCCATTAACCCATGCGCGATTACTGTCCACTTTTCATTTCTGACAAATATCTAACTGTTACCAGCTTGGCGAGGTCCATTTGGCGCCAGTGTACACAATGCATCTTTCAGTCACCAGCGTCTCTCCACCAGAAACTGAGAATCCACGATTTCAAGCGGAACTACCCCAGAGGAGGAGCAGTGCCACAACCCCAGACATATACCCAGCGTCAGGTCGCACCGGCTAGAACGGGACCAAATTCAAACAATTACCTCAACTCATTAAAACGCTATATCTCGGCCAATTCTTGGCCGATTTCCATAATTTTTTCACTCATTCTTCACAAATAGTTACCGCATCTTTTCACACAGGGAGCGCCACCAATTTCCCATTCTATCATGTTGAATGTCAGGAGAGGGTATGTGCACGTTCGTGGTGTGGGTTGAGAGAGAGGGGCGGCTGCCTCGAGGCCCATGCTTGGTTTCGGGACTTTCTAATAATATGACCGAGTTCGGGCGAGCTTCAGGTACAAACGCCTGAATGTTTGGGATGGCTGCTGCGAAAACTTTCGCCACAATCTATGGTGTCACACATGCACATGTTGTTATTATTAAGTACACGCGATCTGTTCAACGGGTTTGCTATTTAGCCCTAACTTGGACATTAAGCATACAGCATTCACGCCAATGTGAAAGAGTATTGCCGAAAGAATTGTTAGACACTGCAGGGAGTTTTCTATCGACTATGCCCTTAATATAGCCTAAAAAACTACCGGCTCTATATGCAATCTTATTTCGTCGCTGCCTAAAAAGACAAGCGGAATAGGTGAATCTCTCGATTTCTTGAAATCGAAAAATCTAGTTAGGCTTTTCCCTCTGGAAAAGACTATTGTTTTTCTACGGATTATTAGGCTTTTCCCTCTGGAAAAGACTATTGTTTTTCTACGGATTATTATTTTTTTTTTTTTTTTTTTTGGGGTTTTTTTTTTTTTTTTTTTTCCACACATTTTTGTCCGTACGATTCAGAAGCCATTTTCGAACCGATTTTCACACAATTTGGCACACGCATAGAGTGGGAAAAAATCTAAAAATGTACCGAAGCGGAATTTTCGATTTAACCCTTATTTCGCCAGAATTGGCAAAAAACTGCCAAAATTGGGGTTTATCGGCACTTTCTCGAAACACGTCTTTAGGATTTTTTTTAAACATCCATCATTACTAGACCTACCTATGACACAACCTTTGATACACACGACATATTTGGCGATGCATATGGTAACCCTCCACAGGGCTGCCAAACATCGAAATTTTGATGAAATGGGCCGGTTTCAGACCCCCACAACACCCAAACGATACCCGAGTGGTAAACATAACTTCCTTTATTGGAAGTGGAATTCACCGAAGATCATTTTTGTAAGTAATAAGGGTGTTCAGAAAACCAAGTGTTAACCCGTTTTGGGCTGGTTAAACAGCAATACCCCAAAAAAAGCTCAAAACTTCATGTTTTCTGTGGATTTCTCTAAACGAGTCTTGTAGATTTTCAAGAAAAATTGGTCACTCTCAGGTCTTGGTGTGACATTACAAGTTGCATGGATAAAATATTCCGGTCAGCATTAGTTAACCCTCCCCCGATCTGCTAAACGTAAAAATTGTGATAAAATGGGCTGTTTTAGACACCAACAGCACCCAAACGATATACCACAGAGAAAGGGGCCTTCATTTATCGGACGCAAAATTGATCGGAAAATATTTTTGAAAGTGGTAAGGGTATTCAAAATTTGACGTCTTAACCCATTTGGGGCTGGTTAAAGAGAGATACCCATTAAAATCTTAAAATCCCCGTTTTCTGTGGATTTCTCTAACAACATCTTGTAGGTTTTCAAGAAAAATCGGCTATTTGCAGGTCTTGGTGTGGCATTACAAGTCGCATCAACAAAATATTCCGGTCACCATTAGTTAACCCTCCCCGGGCTGCTGAAGGTCAAAACTGCGATAAAAATGGGCTGTTTTTGCACACCAACAGCACCCAAAGGGTACACCACAAAGAAAAGTTCCTTCTTTTATCGCGCGTACAATTTATATGGAAACATTTTTGTAAGTAGTAAGGGTATTCAAAAGTCGACGTCTTAACCCATTTTTGGGCAGGCTAAAGAGAGATATCCCTTGAAAGCTTTAAATTCCCATTTTCTGTGAATTTCCCTAACGGTAACTTGTAGGGTTTCAAGACAAATTGACTATTCGTAGGTGTTTATGTGACATTAACCATCTACAAGCTGCCAAGCATCGTAATGTTGTTAACATGGGACTGTTTTCAGACACGCACAGCACCTAATGTATACATGAGAGATAAACATAATCTCCTTTGTTTGAAGTGGAATTCACAGAGGACCATTTTTGTAAGTAATAAAGGTATTCAAAAAGCCAAGCGTTAACCCCTGTTGGGGAGGTTAACAGGGATACCCATCAAAAGCTTAAAAATCGTTTTCCCTGGATTTCTTTACAAACATTTTGTGGGGTTTTCAAGAGAAAATGGCCGTTGATAGGTCTTGGTGTCATATGACCAGTTGCATGGATCAATTATTCTGGAAGGCATTTGTTAACCCTTCATGGGTTTTTACCGGACGCAAAACTGATAGGGAAACATTGATATTGATATTAACCCATTCTACCATTAATGATGGGTTTTACCTAAACATTTTTTTATCAAAACCAAACCGAATCATTTGAGACTACTATACTCACCTTTCTCATAACATCAATGAAGGAACTTTTGTGAGACAGTTAAAAACAATTCATCAGACACTGTGGGGGTCAAGAAAAATCATGGCATCTAATTGGTGTTTAAGGTTTGTAAGTAGTAAGGGTATTTAAAAGAATGAAACTTAACCCATTTTGAACTGGATAAGGAGAGATGCCCCTTAAACGCTTAAAATTTACATTTTCGTGGATTTCGCTAACTGCTTGTTGGGGATTTTCAAGAACAATTTGACATTGGCAGGTCTTACAAATTGCATAGATAGAATATTCCGCTAGTCGTTTGTTAATCCCTCTAGCGGCTGCTAAACGTCAAAATTTTAATAAAATCGGCTGTTTTCGGGGGCAGCAAAATGGGTATGCAATAGATAAACATGACCTCTTTTATCAGATTTAGAATTCCTGGGGGATAATGTATGATAGTATTGAGGGTATTCAAGGGAGCGCGGTGGCTCAGTGGTAGACTGTTGTACTTCTATGCTAGAGGTCCCGAGTTCGATCCCCCGTCCGGGACGACTCACGTTGTGTCCTTGGGCAAGGCACTTTGGTCCGGTTGCCGACATAGGGGCACGATGTCCCCGTGTACTAAGGCATACTGCACGTCGATGGTGCACATGTCTTCAACCTCTGTAACCCTGCCTGAGCGGAGCCTGAACAGAGTGAGAATGTTGAGGAGCTGACAGTTGCTCGTCGATGCTTGGTGGTTCTCTCCGGGTACTCCGGCTTCCTCCACCTCTAAAACTGTCACGGTCACGATTAGCCATTGTGCAGAAGTATGTGACTTTAAACACCAATAAATAAATAAATAAATAAATAAATAAATAAATAAATAAATAAGGGTATTCAAAAAACCAAGCCTTAACCCTGTTTTGTCGGATTAAAGACAGACAGCCCATGCCGTGTACGCTGCCTACATTACTTGTAAAATCGACACCCCCCACTACATCTTCTGCGAGGTGCGGTTTCGGACCCGACCACCTGACGGTTCTGACCACATCAAATAACACACCCTTCGTTGTATTTAGCAGCAAGAAATTTCCCCAAGAAGCAAAGACAAAAATACGTCTGCGGAAAATAATGGCAAATATTTTTATTTAGCCTGTATTTTGTCCGTATAGAAAATTTCTCACCCACATATACCTAAAAATGATTCAATGATACAATTGGACATATTTCTCTCATAAAACGTGAAAAAACACTTGATTTATTGCATTTTAGGATTGCGCATGTATATTCTTAGAAGATTCTCTGTCTGTTATTAAACTACGGCGTGTCCTTTGATCTCATTTGGGACGATCAGTGATTAGCACCTTTTCGACAAGAGCCATCGAAATAGAAAATAAAAAAATAATCAAATTTCATTAAAACCTTTTACAGAATCGTGTTTTTCAGAAATGGTTTCGCGATTGCGTGTGTCGTTTTCAAAATTCGGATCAGTAAGCACGAAATTATAAATATGTTTGTTGTCAATAACATAATTGAAAGCATGTCCGTCAAACTTGCATGACGTCAGAACTCGACTCGGTAAAATACTGCGGTGTGGTGAAAGGACTAGAGTAAGAAACGCTGATATCGCAGTAGGCTTTAAAATGTCCATGGAATGGTCCTAAAATCAAGTTTGTATTTGCAGCTTTATTGCAAATAAGTTTCCCGTTGTTTCTTGTTGAAATGTTATTTCCATCAAGGCCAAGTACCAGTGGGATAGGACACCTGCCCCATGAACAACTGCCTGCTATTAAAATTAATTAGCGGGGACATCCCCCCCCCCCCCCCCCCATGCTGTTTATTTTACCTAGAACACCTGCACCCTGCTGTTTTTTTACCTAGGACACATGCCCCCCCCCCCCCCCCCGCCCTACTGTTAGATTAGATTAAACATATTTTATTTGCCATTTGACAATGCAAATCAGGATTGGAGGACAAGTGCTTACCACTTAGAAGCCCTTCCGTTCCTGTACGGTGACTAATAATTTACAATATGGCAGAACGTATTCCATAAATAACAGAATCTAGCAAAATCAAAATATTATAAACATTATAGACAAACACAAATTAAACTGAGAGAGAGAGAGAGAGAGAGAGAGAGAGAGAGAGAGAGAGAGAGAGAGAGAGAGAGAAAGATCAAAAAAATAAATAGAATATAAAGAAAACATGAAATACAACATTAGATCCAGTGATGATGCCCGCCACCCACACATTTGCATTCTGTAGGCTTTCGAAATTCGGATTCACAGTTCAATTCCAAGAATATTTTCTGTTATAAGGTTGCTGTAAAGTTTAACGCAGTCCCTGTCTCGGATGCATAAAGGTAGGTGCCGTCGAAAAAAAACTCTCATTTTTTTCAGAATTTCGCTGGTTTAAGTGACAATTTACTCCATTCCTAATTCATTGAGCGCTGAATGTTTTCTATGCCTGCATGCAGCAAGCGTAGCACGACAACTTCTGTTTTATACGTTATTATTAAAAATGTAACCCTTACAGATTTAGGAGTTCCCATGTGGGTACAGTCGGAATAATTGTTTTTTTTTCGCAAAATCAGTCCCTGAATATATTGGTAACCGTGCAGTGGCCTTTCGGTGGTGAAACACGAGGCCGCAAATAGTTTAGGTTGAAAAGTTCATCAAATAGACAGATATAATGCCAAACTCAGCCGGTGACAGGTAAATAATGAATAGGAAAGTCGTTGAATTGAGAAGAAAGTAGGGACGAATCGTCCCCTCGGTTTCCACCTGATCCACGGTGTTTCCACGCGGTCTTGGCACTTGACAAAGATACTAAACTGTCGGGCAGGGACAGGAGAAAACATTCTGAGAATCTGAAGTTGCTGCCTTGTATGGTCGGGACATAATTGGCGTGTATCCGACATTGTATCTGTTCAGTTTGAATGTCAAATTAGCCAGACGACGGCTTTTTCGCCACCGGGTCGAGTTGTCAGTTTCTGCCGGTACGCTCTGAAATAAGCAGTTTAACTACAAACTTTCAGTCCCACGTGAACGTGTGAATATTGAAAGCTGAACAGTTCGTCAAATAGACAGAAATAATGCCAAACTCGACGGGTGACAGGTGAATAGTGAATGGAAACGTCGTTGCATTGGGAATAGAGGAGGGACGAATCGTCCCTTCGGTTTCCACGCGATCCACATTGTTCCCACGCGGTCACGCCACTCGACAAAGATACTAACCTGTCGGGCAGGAAGAGTAGAACAACTTCTGAAAATTTCGTGTAGCTGCCTCCAGTGGTCTGGACGTAGTGGGCGTATGAGCGACACTGCTGTCTGTTCAATTTTAATGTCAAATTAGCCAGATTACCGCCTATTCGCCATTAACCCATGCGCGATTACTGTCCACTTTTCATTTCTGACAAATATCTAACTGTTACCAGCTTGGCGAGGTCCATTTGGCGCCAGTGTACACAATGCATCTTTCAGTCACCAGCGTCTCTCCACCAGAAACTGAGAATCCACGATTTCAAGCGGAACTACCCCAGAGGAGGAGCAGTGCCACAACCCCAGACATATACCCAGCGTCAGGTCGCACCGGCTAGAACGGGACCAAATTCAAACAATTACCTCAACTCATTAAAACGCTATATCTCGGCCAATTCTTGGCCGATTTCCATAATTTTTTCACTCATTCTTCACAAATAGTTACCGCATCTTTTCACACAGGGAGCGCCACCAATTTCCCATTCTATCATGTTGAATGTCAGGAGAGGGTATGTGCACGTTCGTGGTGTGGGTTGAGAGAGAGGGGCGGCTGCCTCGAGGCCCATGCTTGGTTTCGGGACTTTCTAATAATATGACCGAGTTCGGGCGAGCTTCAGGTACAAACGCTGAATGTTTGGGATGGCTGCTGCGAAAACTTTCGCCACAATCTATGGTGTCACACATGCACATGTTGTTATTATTAAGTACACGCGATCTGTTCAACGGGTTTGCTATTTAGCCCTAACTTGGACATTAAGCATACAGCATTCACGCCAATGTGAAAGAGTATTGCCGAAAGAATTGTTAGACACTGCAGGGAGTTTTCTATCGACTATGCCCTTAATATAGCCTAAAAAACTACCGGCTCTATATGCAATCTTATTTCGTCGCTGCCTAAAAAGACAAGCGGAATAGGTGAATCTCTCGATTTCTTGAAATCGAAAAATCTAGTTAGGCTTTTCCCTCTGGAAAAGACTATTGTTTTTCTACGGATTATTAGGCTTTTCCCTCTGGAAAAGACTATTGTTTTTCTACGGATTATTATTTTTTTTTTTTTTTTTTTTGGGGTTTTTTTTTTTTTTTTTTTTTCCACACATTTTTGTCCGTACGATTCAGAAGCCATTTTCGAACCGATTTTCACACAATTTGGCACACGCATAGAGTGGGAAAAAATCTAAAAATGTACCGAAGCGGAATTTTCGATTTAACCCTTATTTCGCCAGAATTGGCAAAAAACTGCCAAAATTGGGGTTTATCGGCACTTTCTCGAAACACGTCTTTAGGATTTTTTTTAAACATCCATCATTACTAGACCTACCTATGACACAACCTTTGATACACACGACATATTTGGCGATGCATATGGTAACCCTCCACAGGCTGCCAAACATCGAAATTTTGATGAAATGGGCCGGTTTCAGACCCCCACAACACCCAAACGATACCCGAGTGGTAAACATAACTTCCTTTATTGGAAGTGGAATTCACCGAAGATCATTTTTGTAAGTAATAAGGGTGTTCAGAAAACCAAGTGTTAACCCGTTTTGGGCTGGTTAAACAGCAATACCCCAAAAAAGCTCAAAACTTCATGTTTTCTGTGGATTTCTCTAAACGAGTCTTGTAGATTTTCAAGAAAAATTGGTCACTCTCAGGTCTTGGTGTGACATTACAAGTTGCATGGATAAAATATTCCGGTCAGCATTAGTTAACCCTCCCCGATCTGCTAAACGTAAAAATTGTGATAAAATGGGCTGTTTTTAGACACCAACAGCACCCAAACGATATACCACAGAGAAAGGGGCCTTCATTTATCGGACGCAAAATTGATCGGAAAATATTTTTGAAAGTGGTAAGGGTATTCAAAATTTGACGTCTTAACCCATTTGGGGCTGGTTAAAGAGAGATACCCATTAAAATCTTAAAATCCCCGTTTTCTGTGGATTTCTCTAACAACATCTTGTAGGTTTTCAAGAAAAATCGGCTATTTGCAGGTCTTGGTGTGGCATTACAAGTCGCATCAACAAAATATTCCGGTCACCATTAGTTAACCCTCCCCGGGCTGCTGAAGGTCAAAACTGCGATAAAATGGGCTGTTTTTGCACACCAACAGCACCCAAAGGGTACACCACAAAGAAAAGTTCCTTCTTTTATCGCGCGTACAATTTATATGGAAACATTTTTGTAAGTAGTAAGGGTATTCAAAAGTCGACGTCTTAACCCATTTTGGGCAGGCTAAAGAGAGATATCCCTTGAAAGCTTTAAATTCCCATTTTCTGTGAATTTCCCTAACGGTAACTTGTAGGGTTTCAAGACAAATTGACTATTCGTAGGTGTTTATGTGACATTAACCATCTACAAGCTGCCAAGCATCGTAATGTTGTTAACATGGGACTGTTTTCAGACACGCACAGCACCTAATGTATACATGAGAGATAAACATAATCTCCTTTGTTTGAAGTGGAATTCACAGAGGACCATTTTTGTAAGTAATAAAGGTATTCAAAAAGCCAAGCGTTAACCCCTGTTGGGGAGGTTAACAGGGATACCCATCAAAAGCTTAAAAATCGTTTTCCCTGGATTTCTTTACAAACATTTTGTGGGGTTTTCAAGAGAAAATGGCCGTTGATAGGTCTTGGTGTCATATGACCAGTTGCATGGATCAATTATTCTGGAAGGCATTTGTTAACCCTTCATGGGTTTTTACCGGACGCAAAACTGATAGGGAAACATTGATATTGATATTAACCCATTCTACCATTAATGATGGGTTTTACCTAAACATTTTTTTATCAAAACCAAACCGAATCATTTGAGACTACTATACTCACCTTTCTCATAACATCAATGAAGGAACTTTTGTGAGACAGTTAAAAACAATTCATCAGACACTGTGGGGGTCAAGAAAAATCATGGCATCTAATTGGTGTTTAAGGTTTGTAAGTAGTAAGGGTATTTAAAAGAATGAAACTTAACCCATTTTGAACTGGATAAGGAGAGATGCCCCTTAAACGCTTAAAATTTACATTTTCGTGGATTTCGCTAACTGCTTGTTGGGGATTTTCAAGAACAATTTGACATTGGCAGGTCTTACAAATTGCATAGATAGAATATTCCGCTAGTCGTTTGTTAATCCCTCTAGCGGCTGCTAAACGTCAAAATTTTAATAAAATCGGCTGTTTTCGGGCAGCAAAATGGGTATGCAATAGATAAACATGACCTCTTTTATCAGATTTAGAATTCCTGGGGGATAATGTATGATAGTATTGAGGGTATTCAAGGGAGCGCGGTGGCTCAGTGGTAGACTGTTGTACTTCTATGCTAGAGGTCCCGAGTTCGATCCCCGTCCGGGACGACTCACGTTGTGTCCTTGGGCAAGGCACTTTGGTCCGGTTGCCGACATAGGGGCACGATGTCCCCGTGTACTAAGGCATACTGCACGTCGATGGTGCACATGTCTTCAACCTCTGTAACCCTGCCTGAGCGGAGCCTGAACAGAGTGAGAATGTTGAGGAGCTGACAGTTGCTCGTCGATGCTTGGTGGTTCTCTCCGGGTACTCCGGCTTCCTCCACCTCTAAAACTGTCACGGTCACGATTAGCCATTGTGCAGAAGTATGTGACTTTAAACACCAATAAATAAATAAATAAATAAATAAATAAATAAATAAATAAATAAGGGTATTCAAAAAACCAAGCCTTAACCCTGTTTTGTCGGATTAAAGACAGACAGCCCATGCCGTGTACGCTGCCTACATTACTTGTAAAATCGACACCCCCCACTACATCTTCTGCGAGGTGCGGTTTCGGACCCGACCACCTGACGGTTCTGACCACATCAAATAACACACCTTCGTTGTATTTAGCAGCAAGAAATTTCCCCAAGAAGCAAAGACAAAAATACGTCTGCGGAAAATAATGGCAAATATTTTATTTAGCCTGTATTTTGTCCGTATAGAAAATTTCTCACCCACATATACCTAAAAATGATTCAATGATACAATTGGACATATTTCTCTCATAAAACGTGAAAAAACACTTGATTTATTGCATTTTAGGATTGCGCATGTATATTCTTAGAAGATTCTCTGTCTGTTATTAAACTACGGCGTGTCTTTGATCTCATTTGGGACGATCAGTGATTAGCACCTTTTCGACAAGAGCCATCGAAATAGAAAATAAAAAAAATAATCAAATTTCATTAAAACCTTTTACAGAATCGTGTTTTTCAGAAAATGGTTTCGCGATTGCGTGTGTCGTTTTCAAAATTCGGATCAGTAAGCACGAAATTATAAATATGTTGTTGTCAATAACATAATTGAAAGCATGTCCGTCAAACTTGCATGACGTCAGAACTCGACTCGGGTAAAATACTGCGGTGTGGTGAAAGGACTAGAGTAAGAAACGCTGATATCGCAGTAGGCTTTAAAATGTCCATGGAATGGTCCTAAAATCAAGTTTGTATTTGCAGCTTTATTGCAAATAAGTTTCCCGTTGTTTCTTGTTGAAATGTTATTTCCATCAAGGCCAAGTACCAGTGGGATAGGACACCTGCCCCATGAACAACTGCCTGCTATTAAAATTAATTAGCGGGGACATCCCCCCCCCCCCCCCCATGCTGTTTATTTTACCTAGAACACCTGCACCCTGCTGTTTTTTTACCTAGGACACATGCCCCCCCCCCCCCCCCCGCCCTACTGTTAGATTAGATTAAACATATTTTATTTGCCATTTGACAATGCAAATCAGGATTGGAGGACAAGTGCTTACCACTTAGAAGCCCTTCCGTTCCTGTACGGTGACTAATAATTTACAATATGGCAGAACGTATTCCATAAATAACAGAATCTAGCAAAATCAAAATATTATAAACATTATAGACAAACACAAATTAAACTGAGAGAGAGAGAGAGAGAGAGAGAGAGAGAGAGAGAGAGAGAGAGAGAGAGAGAGAGAGAGAAAGATCAAAAAAATAAATAGAATATAAAGAAAACATGAAATACAACATTAGATCCAGTGATGATGCCCGCCACCCACACATTTGCATTCTGTAGGCTTTCGAAATTCGGATTCACAGTTCAATTCCAAGAATATTTTCTGTTATAAGGTTGCTGTAAAGTTTAACGCAGTCCCTGTCTCGGATGCATAAAGGTAGGTGCCGTCGAAAAAAAACTCTCATTTTTTTCAGAATTTCGCTGGTTTAAGTGACAATTTACTCCATTCCTAATTCATTGAGCGCTGAATGTTTTCTATGCCTGCATGCAGCAAGCGTAGCACGACAACTTCTGTTTTATACGTTATTATTAAAAATGTAACCCTTACAGATTTAGGAGTTCCCATGTGGGTACAGTCGGAATAATTGTTTTTTTTTCGCAAAATCAGTCCCTGAATATATTGGTAACCGTGCAGTGGCCTTTCGGTGGTGAAACACGAGGCCGCAAATAGTTTAGGTTGAAAAGTTCATCAAATAGACAGATATAATGCCAAACTCAGCCGGTGACAGGTAAATAATGAATAGGAAAGTCGTTGAATTGAGAAGAAAGTAGGGACGAATCGTCCCCTCGGTTTCCACCTGATCCACGGTGTTTCCACGCGGTCTTGGCACTTGACAAAGATACTAAACTGTCGGGCAGGGACAGGAGAAAACATTCTGAGAATCTGAAGTTGCTGCCTTGTATGGTCGGGACATAATTGGCGTGTATCCGACATTGTATCTGTTCAGTTTGAATGTCAAATTAGCCAGACGACGGCTTTTTCGCCACCGGGTCGAGTTGTCAGTTTCTGCCGGTACGCTCTGAAATAAGCAGTTTAACTACAAACTTTCAGTCCCACGTGAACGTGTGAATATTGAAAGCTGAACAGTTCGTCAAATAGACAGAAATAATGCCAAACTCGACGGGTGACAGGTGAATAGTGAATGGAAACGTCGTTGCATTGGGAATAGAGGAGGGACGAATCGTCCCTTCGGTTTCCACGCGATCCACATTGTTCCCACGCGGTCACGCCACTCGACAAAGATACTAACCTGTCGGGCAGGAAGAGTAGAACAACTTCTGAAAATTTCGTGTAGCTGCCTCCAGTGGTCTGGACGTAGTGGGCGTATGAGCGACACTGCTGTCTGTTCAATTTTAATGTCAAATTAGCCAGATTACCGCCTATTCGCCATTAACCCATGCGCGATTACTGTCCACTTTTCATTTCTGACAAATATCTAACTGTTACCAGCTTGGCGAGGTCCATTTGGCGCCAGTGTACACAATGCATCTTTCAGTCACCAGCGTCTCTCCACCAGAAACTGAGAATCCACGATTTCAAGCGGAACTACCCCAGAGGAGGAGCAGTGCCACAACCCCAGACATATACCCAGCGTCAGGTCGCACCGGCTAGAACGGGACCAAATTCAAACAATTACCTCAACTCATTAAAACGCTATATCTCGGCCAATTCTTGGCCGATTTCCATAATTTTTTCACTCATTCTTCACAAATAGTTACCGCATCTTTTCACACAGGGAGCGCCACCAATTTCCCATTCTATCATGTTGAATGTCAGGAGAGGGTATGTGCACGTTCGTGGTGTGGGTTGAGAGAGAGGGGCGGCTGCCTCGAGGCCCATGCTTGGTTTCGGGACTTTCTAATAATATGACCGAGTTCGGGCGAGCTTCAGGTACAAACGCTGAATGTTTGGGATGGCTGCTGCGAAAACTTTCGCCACAATCTATGGTGTCACACATGCACATGTTGTTATTATTAAGTACACGCGATCTGTTCAACGGGTTTGCTATTTAGCCCTAACTTGGACATTAAGCATACAGCATTCACGCCAATGTGAAAGAGTATTGCCGAAAGAATTGTTAGACACTGCAGGGAGTTTTCTATCGACTATGCCCTTAATATAGCCTAAAAAACTACCGGCTCTATATGCAATCTTATTTCGTCGCTGCCTAAAAAGACAAGCGGAATAGGTGAATCTCTCGATTTCTTGAAATCGAAAAATCTAGTTAGGCTTTTCCCTCTGGAAAAGACTATTGTTTTTCTACGGATTATTAGGCTTTTCCCTCTGGAAAAGACTATTGTTTTTCTACGGATTATTATTTTTTTTTTTTTTTTTTTTGGGGTTTTTTTTTTTTTTTTTTTTTCCACACATTTTTGTCCGTACGATTCAGAAGCCATTTTCGAACCGATTTTCACGAAATTTTGCACACGCATAGAGGGGCACAAAATCTAAAAATGTACCGGAATTTTCGATTTAACCCTTATTTCGTCAGAATTGGCAAAAAACTGGCAAAATTGGGGTTTATCGGCACTTTTTCGAAACATGTCTTGTAGATTTTTTTTATACATTCGTCATTGCTAGACCTGTCTGTGACACACTCTTTGGTACACACGACATATCAGGCGATGCATATGGTAACCCTCCACAGGCTGCCAAACATCGAAATTTTGATAAAATAGGCCGGTTTCAAGCCCCCACTGCACCCAAACAATACACGAGAGATAAACATAACTTCCTTTATTGGGAGTGGAATTCACCGTGGATCATTTTTGTCGGTAATAAGGGTGTTCAGAAAACCAAGCGTTAACCCATTTTGAGCTGGTTAAACAGCAATACCCCCATAATGCTCAAAAGTTTGTGTTTTCCGTGGATTTCTCTAAACGAGTCTTGTAGATTTTCAAGAAAAATTGGTCACTCTCAGGTCTTGGTGTGACATTACAAGTTGCATGGATAAAATATTCCGGTCAGCATTAGTTAACCCTCCCCGAGCTGCTAAACATAAAAATTGTGATAAAATGGGCTGTATTTAGACGCCAACAGCACCCAAACGGTATTCCAGAGAGAAAGGGACCTTCATTTATCGGACGCAAAATTGATCGGAAAATATTTTTGAAAGTGGTAAGGGTATTCAAAATTTGACGTCTTAACCCATTTTGGGCTGGTTAAATAGAGATACCCATTAAAATCTTAAAATCCCCGTTTTCTGTAGATTTCTCTATCAACATTTTGTAGGTTTTCAAGAAAAAATTCGGCTATTTGCAGGTCTTGGTGTGACATTACAAGTTGCATGAACAAAATATTCCGGTCAGCATTAGTTAACCCTCCCCGGGCTGTTGAAGGTCAAAATTGTGATAAAATGGGCTGTTTTTAGACACCAACAACACCCAAAGGGTACACCACAAAGAAAAGTGCCTCCTTTTATCGAGCGCACAATTTATACGGAAACATTTTTGTAAGCAGTAAGGGTATTCAAAAGTCGACGTCTTAACCCATTTTGGGCAGGCTAAAGCGAGATATCCCTAGAAAGCTTTAAATTCCCATTTTCTGTGAAATTCCCTAACGGGAACTTGTAGAGTTTCAAGACAAATTGACTATTCGTAGGTCTTTATGTGACATTACAAGTTGCATGGACAAAATACTCCGGTGAGCGTTTATTAACCATCTACAAGCTGCCAAGCATCGTAATTTTGTTAACATGGGGCTGTTTTCAGACACGCACAGCACCCAATGTAGACATGAGAGATAAACATAATCTCCTTTGTTGGAAGTGGAATTCACAGAGGACCATCTTTGTAAGTAATAAGGGTATTAAAAAAAACAAGCGTTAACCCCTGTTGGGGAGGTTAACACGGATACCCATCGATAGCTTAAAAAATCGTTTTCCCTGGATGTCTTTACAAACATTTTGTGGGGTTTCCAAGAGAAAATGGCCGTTGATAGGTCTTGGTGTCATATGACCAGTTGCATGGATAAATTATTCTGGTAGGCATTTGTTAACCCTCCATGGGCTGCTAAATGTAAAAAAATGAAGAAATAGTCTGTTTTTGGACACCAACAAATGGAAATGCCACAGAGAAACGTAACTTCTTTTACCGGACGCAAAACTGATAGGGAAACATTGATCTTGATATTAACCCATTCTACCATTAATGATGGGTTTTACCTAAACATTTTTTTTTATCAAACCCAAACTGAGTCATTTGAGACTACTATACTCACCTTTCTCATAACATCAATGAGGGAACTTCAGTGAGACAGTTAAAAACAATTCATCAGACACTGTGGGGGTCATGAAAAATCATGGAATCTAATCGGGAAAAGCCATGATTCTCCAGAATCATAAAGTCTAGTTTTTTTTGGTTTTTTTTTTTTGGTTTTTTTTTTTTTTTCCACACATTTTTGTCCGTACGATTCAGAAGCCATTTTCGAACCGATTTTCACACAATTTGGCACACGCATAGAGGGGCAAAAAATCTAAAAATGTACCGAAGCGGAATTTTCGATTTAATCCTTATTTCGCCAGAATTGGCAAAAAACTGCCAAAATTGGGGTTTATCGGCACTTTCTCGAAACATGTCTTTAGGATTTTTTTTAAACATCCATCATTACTACACCTGCCTATGACACAACCTTTGATACACACGACATATTTGGCGATGCATATGGTAACCCTCCACAGGCTGCCAAACATCGAAATTTTGATGAAATGGGCCGGTTTCAGACCCCCACAATACCCGAGAGGTAAACATAACTTCCTTTATTGGAAGTGGAATTCACAGAAGATCATTTTTGTAAGTAATAAGGGTGTTCAGAAAACCAAGTGTTAACCCGTTTTGGGCTGGTTAAACAGCAATACCCCAAAAAAGCTCAAAACTTCATGTTTTCCGTGGATTTCTCTAAACGAGTCTTGTAGATTTTCAAGAAAAATTGGTCACTCTCAGGTCTTTGTGTGACATTACAAGTTGCATGAATAAAATATTCCGATCAGCATTAGTTAACCCTCCCCGAGCTGCTAAACGTAAAAATTGTGATAAAATGGTCTGTTTTTTAGACACCAACAGCACCCAAACGATATACCACAGAGAAAGGGGCCTTCATTTATCGGACGCAAAATTGATCGGAAAATATTTTTGAAAGTGGTAAGGGTGTTCAAAATTTGACGTCTTAACCCATTTTGGGCTGGTTAAAGAGAGATACCCATTAAAATCTTAAAATACCCATTTTCTGTGGATTTCTCTAACAACATCTTGTAGGTTTTCAAGAAAAATCGGCTGTTTGCAGGTCTTGGTGTGACATTACAAGTCGCATGAACAAAATATTCCGGTCAGCATTAGTTAACCCTCCCCGGGCTGCTGAAGGTCAAAATTGCGATAAAATAGGCTGTTTTTGCACACCAACAGCACCCAAAGGGTACACCACAAAGAAAAGTGCCTTCTTTTATCGCGCGTACAATTTATATGGAAACATTTTTGTAAGTAGTAAGGGTATTCAAAAGTCGACGTCTTAACCCATTTTGGGAAGGCTTAAGAGAGATATCCCTTGACAGCTTTAAATTCCCATTTTCTTTGAATTTCCCTAACGATAACTTGTAGGGTTTCAAGACAAATTGACTATTCGTAGGTGTTTATGTGACATTAAAAGTTGCATGGACAAAATACTCCGGTGAGCGTTTTTTAACCATCTACAAGCTGCCAAGCATCATAATGTTGTTAACATGGGACTGTTTTCAGGCACGCACAGCACCTAATGTATACATGAGAGATAAACATAATCTCCTTTGTTTGAAGTGGAATTCACAGAGAACCATTTTTGTAAGTAATAAAGGTATTCAAAAAGCCAAGCGTTAACCCCTGTTGGGGAGGTTAACAGGGATACCCATCAAAAGCTTAAAAAATCGTTTTCCCTGGATTTCTTTACAAACATTTTGTGGGGTTTTCAAGAGAAAATGGCCGTTGATAGGTCTTGGTGTCATATGACCAGTTGCATGGATCAATTATTCTGGTAGGCATTTGTTAACCCTTCATGGGCTGCTAAATGTAAAAAAAATTGAGAAAATAGTCTGTTTTTGGACACCAACAACATCAAATGGAAATGCCACAGAGAAACGTAACTTCTTTTACTGGACGCAAAATTGATAGGGAAACATTGATATTGATATTAACCCATTCTACCATTAATGATGGGTATTACCTAAACATTTTTTTATCAAACCCAAACCGAGTCATTTGAGACTACTATACTCACCTTTCTCATAACATCAATGAAGGAACTTTAGTGAGACAGTTAAAAACAATTCATCAGACACTGTGGGGTCAAGAAAAATCATGGAATCTAATCGGGAAAAGCCATGATTCTCCAGAATCATAAAGTCTAGTTAGGCTTTTCCCTCTGGAAAAGACTATTGTTTTTCTACGGATTATTATTTTTAGGCTTTTCCCTCTGGAAAAGACTATTGTTTTTCTACGGATTATTATTTTTTTTTTGGGGGGTTTTTTTGGGGGGGTTTTTTTTTGGGGGTTTTTTTTTTTTTTTTTCCACACATTTTGTCCGTACGATTCAGAAGCCATTTTCGAACCGATTTTCACACAATTTGGCACACGCATAGAGGGGCAAAAAATCTAAAAATGTACCGAAGCGGAATTTTCGATTTAATCCTTATTTCGCCAGAATTGGCAAAAAACTGCCAAAATTGGGGTTTATCGGCACTTTCTCGAAACATGTCTTTAGGATTTTTTTTAAACATCCATCATTACTACACCTGCCTATGACACAACCTTTGATACACACGACATATTTGGCGATGCATATGGTAACCCTCCACAGGCTGCCAAACATCGAAATTTTGATGAAATGGGCCGGTTTCAGACCCCCACAATACCCGAGAGGTAAACATAACTTCCTTTATTGGAAGTGGAATTCACAGAAGATCATTTTTGTAAGTAATAAGGGTGTTCAGAAAACCAAGTGTTAACCCGTTTTGGGCTGGTTAAACAGCAATACCCCAAAAAAGCTCAAAACTTCATGTTTTCCGTGGATTTCTCTAAACGAGTCTTGTAGATTTTCAAGAAAAATTGGTCACTCTCAGGTCTTTGTGTGACATTACAAGTTGCATGAATAAAATATTCCGATCAGCATTAGTTAACCCTCCCCGAGCTGCTAAACGTAAAAATTGTGATAAAATGGTCTGTTTTTTAGACACCAACAGCACCCAAACGATATACCACAGAGAAAGGGGCCTTCATTTATCGGACGCAAAATTGATCGGAAAATATTTTTGAAAGTGGTAAGGGTGTTCAAAATTTGACGTCTTAACCCATTTTGGGCTGGTTAAAGAGAGATACCCATTAAAATCTTAAAATACCCATTTTCTGTGGATTTCTCTAACAACATCTTGTAGGTTTTCAAGAAAAATCGGCTGTTTGCAGGTCTTGGTGTGACATTACAAGTCGCATGAACAAAATATTCCGGTCAGCATTAGTTAACCCTCCCCGGGCTGCTGAAGGTCAAAATTGCGATAAAATAGGCTGTTTTTGCACACCAACAGCACCCAAAGGGTACACCACAAAGAAAAGTGCCTTCTTTTATCGCGCGTACAATTTATATGGAAACATTTTTGTAAGTAGTAAGGGTATTCAAAAGTCGACGTCTTAACCCATTTTGGGAAGGCTTAAGAGAGATATCCCTTGACAGCTTTAAATTCCCATTTTCTTTGAATTTCCCTAACGATAACTTGTAGGGTTTCAAGACAAATTGACTATTCGTAGGTGTTTATGTGACATTAAAAGTTGCATGGACAAAATACTCCGGTGAGCGTTTTTTAACCATCTACAAGCTGCCAAGCATCATAATGTTGTTAACATGGGACTGTTTTCAGGCACGCACAGCACCTAATGTATACATGAGAGATAAACATAATCTCCTTTGTTTGAAGTGGAATTCACAGAGAACCATTTTTGTAAGTAATAAAGGTATTCAAAAAGCCAAGCGTTAACCCCTGTTGGGGAGGTTAACAGGGATACCCATCAAAAGCTTAAAAAATCGTTTTCCCTGGATTTCTTTACAAACATTTTGTGGGGTTTTCAAGAGAAAATGGCCGTTGATAGGTCTTGGTGTCATATGACCAGTTGCATGGATCAATTATTCTGGTAGGCATTTGTTAACCCTTCATGGGCTGCTAAATGTAAAAAAAATTGAGAAAATAGTCTGTTTTTGGACACCAACAACATCAAATGGAAATGCCACAGAGAAACGTAACTTCTTTTACTGGACGCAAAATTGATAGGGAAACATTGATATTGATATTAACCCATTCTACCATTAATGATGGGTTTTACCTAAACATTTTTTTATCAAACCCAAACCGAGTCATTTGAGACTACTATACTCACCTTTCTCATAACATCAGTGAAGGAACTTTAGTGAGACAGTTAAAAACAATTCATCAGACACTGTGGGGTCAAGAAAAATCATGGAATCTAATCGGGAAAAGCCATGATTCTCCAGAATCATAAAGTCTAGTTAGGCTTTTCCCTCTGGAAAAGACTATTGTTTTTCTACGGATTATTATTTTTAGGCTTTTCCCTCTGGAAAAGACTATTCTTTTTCTACGGATTATTATTTTTTTTTTTGGGGGGTTTTTTTGGGGTTTTTTTTTTTGGGGTTTTTTTTTTTTTTTTTCCACACATTTTGTCCGTACGATTCAGAAGCCATTTTCGAACCGATTTTCACGAAATTTTGCACACACATAGAGGGGCACAAAATCTAAAAATGTACCGAAGCGGAATTTTCGATTTAACCCTTATTTCGTCAGAATTGGCAAAAAACTGCCAAAATTGGGGTTTATCGGCACTTTCTCGAAACATGTCTTGTAGATTTTTTTTATACATTCGTCATTGCTAGACCTGTCTGTGACACACCCTTTGGTACACATAACATATCAGGCGATGCATATGGTAACCCTCCACAGGCTGCCAAACATCGAAATTTTGATGAAATAGGCCGGTTTCAGGCCCCCACTGCACCCAAACAATACACGAGAGATAAACATAACTTCCTTTATTGGGAGTGGAATTCACCGTGGATCATTTTTGTCAGTAATAAGGGTGTTCAGAAAACCAAGCGTTAACCCATTTTGAGCTGGTTAAACAGCAATACCCCCATAATGCTCAGAAGTTCGTGTTTTCCGTGGATTTCTCTAAACGAGTCTTGTAGATTTTCAAGAAAAATTGGTCACTCTCAGGTCTTGGTGTGACATTACAAGTTGCATGGATAAAATATTCCGGTCAGCATTAGTTAACCCTCACCGAACTGCTAAAAGTAAAAATAGTGATAAAATGGGCTGTTTTTAGACGCCAACAGCACCCAAACGGTATACCAGAGAGAAAGGGGCCTTCATTTATCGGACGCAAAATTGATCGGAAAATATTTTTGAAAGTGGTAAGTGTATTCAAAATTTGACGTCTTAACCCATTTTGGGCTGCTTAAATAGAGATACCCATTAAAATCTTAAAATACCCGTTTTCTGTGGATTTCTCTATCAACATTTTGTAGGTTTTCAAGAAAAAATCGGCTATTTGCAGGTCTTGGTGTGACATTACAAGATGCATGAACAAAATATTTCGGTCAGCATTAGTTAACCCTCCCCGGACTGTTGAAGGTCAAAATTGTGATAAAATGGGCTGTTTTTGGACACCAACAGCACCCAAAGGGTACACCACAAAGAAAAGTGCCTCCTTTTATCGAGCGCACAATTTATACGGAAACATTTTTGTAAGCAGTAAGGGTATTCAAAAGTCGACGTCTTAACCCATTTTGGGCAGGCTAAAGCGAGATATCCCTTGAAAGCTTTAAATTCCCATTTTCTTTGAATTTCCCTAATGGTAACTTGTAGGGTTTCAAGACAAATTGACTTTTCGTAGGTCTTTATGTGACATTACAAGCTGCATGGACAAAATACTCCGGTGAGCGTTTATTAACCATCTACAAGCTGCCAAGCATCGTAATTTTGTTAACATGGGGCTGTTTTCAGACACGCACAGCACCCAATGTATACATGAGAGATAAACATAATCTCCTTTGTTGGAAGTGGAATTCACAGAGGACCATTTTTGTAAGTAATAAGGGTATAAAAAAACCAAGCGTTAACCCCTGTTGGGGAGGTTAACACGGATACCAATCGATAGCTTAAAAAATCGTTTTCCCTGGATTTCTTTACAAACATTTTGTGGAGTTTCCAAGAGAAAATGGCCGTTGATAGGTCTTGGTGTCATATGACCAGTTGCATGGATAAATTATTCTGGTAGGCATTTGTTAACCCTCCATGGGCTGCTAAATGTAAAAAAAATAAAGAAATAGTCTGTTTTTGGACACCAACAAATGGAAATGCCACAGAAAAACGTAACTTCTTTTACTGGACGCAAAACTGATAGGGAAACATTGATCTTGATATTAACCCATTCTACCATTAATGATGGGTTTTACCTAAACATTTTTATTTTATCAAACCCAAACCGAGTCATTTGAGACTACTATACTCACCTTTCTCATAACATCAATGAGGGAACTTCAGTGAGACAGTTAAAAACAATTCATCAGACACTGTGGGGTGATGAAAAATCATGGAATCTAATCGGGAAAAGCCATGATTCTCCAGAATCATAAAGTCTAGTTTTTTTGTTTTTTTTTGGGGGGGGGGGGTTTTGGGGGGGGGGGGGGGGTTTCCACACATTTTGTCCGTACGATTCAGAAGCCATTTTCGAACCGATTTTCACGAAATTTTGCACACGCATAGAGGGGCACAAAATCTAAAATAGTACCGAAGCGGAATTTTCGATTTAACCCTTATTTCGTCAGAATTGGCAAAAAACTGCCAAAATTGGGGTTTATCGGCACTTTCTCGAAACATGTCTTGTAGATTTTTTTTATACATTCGTCATTGCTAGACCTGTCTGTGACACACTCTTTGGTATACATGACATATCAGGCGATGCATATGGTAACCCTCCACAGGCTGCCAAACATCGAAATTTTGATGAAATAGGCCGGTTTCAGGCCCCCACTGCACCCAAACAATACACGAGAGATAAACATAACTTCCTTTATTGGGAGTGGAATTCACCTTGGATCATTTTTGTCAGTAATAAGGGTGTTCAGAAAACCAAGCGATAACTCATTTTGAGCTGGTTAAACAGCAATACCCCCATAATGCTCAGAAGATCGTGTTTTCCGTGGATTTCTCTAAACGAGTCTTGTAGATTTTCAAGAAAAATTGGTCACTCTCAGGTCTTGGTGTGACATTACAAGTTGCATGGATAAAATATTCTGGTCAGCATTAGTTAACCCTCCCCGAGCTGCTAAACGTAAAAATTGTGATAAAATGGGCTGTTTTTAGATGCCAACAGCACCCAAACGGTATACCAGAGAGAAAGGGGCCTTCATTTATCGGACGCAAAATTGATCGGAAAATATTTTTGAAAGTGGTAAGTGTATTCAAAATTTGACGTCTTAACCCATTTTGGGCTGCTTAAATAGAGATACCCATTAAAATCTTAAAATACCTGTTTTCTGTGGATTTCTCTATCAACATTTTGTAGGTTTTCAAGAAAAAATCGACTATTTGCAGGTCTTGGTGTGACATTACAAGATACATGAACAAAATATTTCGGTCAGCATTAGTTAACCCTCCCCGGACTGTTGAAGGTCAAAATTGTGATAAAATGGGCTGTTTTTGGACACCAACAGCACCCAAAGGGTACACCACAAAGAAAAGTGCCTCCTTTTATCGAGCGCACAATTTATACGGAAACATTTTTGTAAGCAGTAAGGGTATTCAAAAGTCGACGTCTTAACCCATTTTGGGCAGGCTAAACGAGATATCCCTTGAAAGCTTTAAATTCCCATTTTCTTTGAATTTCCCTAATGGTAACTTGTAGGGTTTCAAGACAAATTGACTTTTCGTAGGTCTTTATGTGACATTACAAGCTGCATGGACAAAATACTCCGGTGAGCGTTTATTAACCATCTACAAGCTGCCAAGCATCGTAATTTTGTTAACATGGGGCTGTTTTCAGACACGCACAGCACCCAATGTATACATGAGAGATAAACATAATCTCCTTTGTTGGAAGTGGAATTCACAGAGGACCATTTTTGTAAGTAATAAGGGTATTAAAAAACCAAGCGTTAACCCCTGTTGGGGAGGTTAACACGGATACCCATCGATAGCTTAAAAAATCGTTTGCCCTGGATTTCTTTACAAACATTTTGTGGAGTTTCCAAGAGAAAATGGCCGTTGATAGGTCTTGGTGTCATATGACCAGTTGCATGGATAAATTATTCTGGTAGGCATTTGTTAACCCTCCATGGGCTGCTAAATGTAAAAAAAGTGAAGAAATGGTCTGTTTTTGGACACCAACAAATGGAAATGCCACAGAAAAACGTAACTTCTTTTACTGGACGCAAAACTGATAGGGAAACGTTGATCTTGATATTAACCCATTCTACCATTAATGATGGGTTTTACCTAAACATTTTTATTTTATCAAACCCAAACCGAGTCATTTGAGACTACTATACTCACCTTTCTCATAACATCAATGAGGGAACTTCAGTGAGACAGTTAAAAACAATTCATCAGACACTGTGGGGTGATGAAAAATCATGGAATCTAATCGGGAAAAGCCATGATTCTCCAGAATCATAAAGTCTAGTTTTCTTCTCTTTTTTTTCCACACATTTTGTCCGTACGATTCAGAAGCCATTTTCGGACCGATTTTCATAAAATTTTGCACACGCATAGAGGGGCACAAAATCTAAAAATGTACCGAAGCGGAATTTTCGATTTAACCCTTATTCCGTCAGAATTGGCAAAAAACTGTCAAAATTGGGGTTTATCGACACTTTCTCGAAACACGTCTTGTAGATTTTTAAAAACCTTCATCATTGCTAGACCTGTCTGTGCCACGACCTTTGGTACACACGACATATCAGGCGATGCATATGGTAACCCTCCACAGGCTGCCAAACATCGAAATTTTGATGAAATAGGCCGGTTTCAGGCCCCCACTGCACCCAAACAATACACGAGAGATAAACATAACTTCCTTTATTGGGAGTGGAATTCACCGAGGATCATTTTTGTCAGTAATAAGGGTGTTCAAAAAACCAAGCGTTAACCCGTTTTGGGCTGGTTAAACAGCAATACCCCCATAAAGCTAAAAAAAAATCGGGTTTTCCGTGGATTTCTCAAAACGAGTCTTGTAGATTTTCAAGAAAAATTTGTCACTCCCAGGGCTTGGTGTGACAATAGAAGTTGCATGGACAAAATACTGCGGTGAGTATTTGTTAACCCTCCACGGGCTACTAAAAGTCAAAAGTGTGGTAAAATGGGCTGTTTTTGGACGCCAACAGCATCCAATGAGTACGCCACAAAGAAACGTGCCTTCTTTTATCGAGCGCACAATCTATATGCAAACATTTTTGTAAGTAGTAAGGGTATTCAAAAGTCGAAGTCTTAACCCATTTTGGTCAGGCTAAAGAGAGAGACCCCTTAAAATCTTAAAATTCCCATGTTCTGAGGATTTCTCTAAAAACATCTTGTAGGTTTTCAAGAAAAATTGACTACTCGCAGGTCTTTTTGTGATATTACAAGTTGCATGGACAAAATATTCCGGTGAGCGTTTATTAACCCTCTAGAGGCTGTCTATTTTGTTGAAATGGGCTGTTTTAATGCACGTACATCACCCAACGTGTACCTGAGAAATAAACATAATCTCATTTGTTGGAAGTGGAATTCACCGAGGACCATTTTTGTAAGTAATAAGGGTATTCAAGAAACCAAGCGTTAACTCATTTTGTGGTTGTTAATAGTGATACCCATTAAAGGCTTAAAAAATTATGTTTTCCCGGGATTTCTTTACAAACATCTGGTAGGGTTTTCAAGAGAAAATGGCCATTGATAGGTCATGGTGTCACATTACCAGTTGATTGGATAAATTATTCCAGGAGGATTTCTTTAAAAACATCCCATAGATTTTCAAGACAAAATGGCCTTTCTCAGATCTTGGTGTGACATTACAAGTTGCATGTGATACCCATCAAAAGATTAAAATTCATGTTCTCCCTGGATTACTCTGAAAACATCTTGTAGATTTTAAAGAAAAAATGGCCATTCACAGGTCTTGGTGTGACATTACAAGTTGCATGAATAAATATTCCTGTTGGCACTTGTTAACCCTCTACAAGCTGCCAGACATCAATATTTTGGATACATTTGAGATAAAATGGACCACTTTTAAATTGACACAGCACTCAGTGGGTATGTGTCAAACAAACATAACTCCTTTTGTCGGTCATTGACGACCATATTGACATTAACCCACTCCACCGTTAATGATGGTTTTTACCTAAACAATTTCTTTTTATAAAACTGTGTCATTTGAGACTACTATCTTCACCTTTCTCATAACATCAATATAGGAACTTCAGTGAGACAGTTAAAAACAATTCATCAGACACTGTGGGGTGATGAATAATGATGGAATCTCATCGGGAAAAGCCATGATTCTCCAGAATCATAAAGTCTAGTTTTTATTATTATTCTTGCTCTTCTTTCTTCCCAAAATTGGGCTGTACTTCAAAGTGACGTAGAAACGACAAAATGGCATTAAATGGAAAAACACAAAACAACTATCTCCCCATTCTTAACTCTACAACATACTAAAATTTCAGAAAAAATTGACGCGTTTTAATTTTTGACCATCTGGCCCTTTTATGACGCCACCTCCCCGTTCGGGTATAACGCTTGAGAATTTTCTGGGACAGCAACGTACTTTTAGATATGTTTTTTTTGTGGGTTATATTTCCAAAATTTCAGAAAGATAAAGTTTAAAATGAGATGTAAATTGAAATGTATCTTCTAGTCAGTTTATTTTTCAGAACTCTGGAGCTATGCTGTATCACACAGTCAGCTTTTTTAATAAGAAAATGCTAAAAATTGAATTGACGTAAAAACGTCAAACATGGATGAATCTTTAAAAACAAAAGTACAGCTATCTCTTAATTTTTCGAGCTCACCAACATACTAAAATTTCCTGAAAATCGGGTAAATCTGATTTTTTCCGATTTTTGACCCCTAAGAAGTCAACTGATATATTAAGAATTGCCCACCAGTAAACATATTTTTACCGGCGATTGGATATCCAGAGTTTGAAAGAGAGGGGTTTGATACGGACATTTATATTAAAACGTATTGAAAATTATGAAAAAATTTGAAATTAGCATTGCTCACATCGCGGAAAGAATTTCGCGAAACAAATTCTTACTCGGACGAGATTTTCATATTAGTCTACGTGAAACAAACAAGTCATGCTCATATCTCACACATGGTATGGGCCTGGACTGAAACTAAATGAGTCGAAACTCAAAGGAAGTTTAAAGTGTGGGTCAAGGTCACATAGGTCACCCAGAGATAACTCAGAGCATTTTTTTCAGAATTGCTGGAAATCACATTTTATGACCCAACCTCCTCCCCTCTTAATTCATACTCAAAAAAGTGGGCGGAGCGAAACATTTTGAAAGTGGGTGCCTTTCATATCTCAAGCATGGTATGACCTATAGACCTTCGATCAACACCAAATGA
Organism: Pictodentalium vernedei; assembly: GCA_031216915.1. Lineage (NCBI taxonomy): Eukaryota > Metazoa > Mollusca > Scaphopoda > Dentaliida > Dentaliidae > Pictodentalium > Pictodentalium vernedei. Next base: position 539,252,895 of record CM062295.1, on the reverse strand, counting down.
ATCAAAACTCAATGGGTATTCCATATACGGCTGAAGGTCACTGGGATAATATAGAGGTCATTGATTGTATTTTTAGAATGGCTGGAAATCACATTTTATAACCTCCAATGCATTCCTGAAATCGTTACATGTATTTTTACTCTCAAAATGTGGGTGGTTACAAACATTTTTAAAGTGGGTGACTCAATTTTCAAGCATGGTATAACCTTGGAACCCGGGAGCAACACCAAATGAGTCAAAATTCAATGGAGGTTCAAATTGTAGGTGAAGGTCGGCGAGGTGCCCAGGGGACATTGAGTGCATTTTTTAGCATTGCCGCACATTGCATTTTATGACCCACTAATACATTCCCGAAGTTCATACATGTATTTTTAAATTAAAGAGCGGTAGGGGCCCAGAAATATTGAATGTGGGCTACGCTCACCTCGAGCATGGTGAGACCCATGGACCTTAGACCAATACCAAATGACTCAAAAGTCAATGGAGGTTTAAAATATAGGACAACGTCACTGGTGTTATTCGGAGGTCACTGAGTGGATTTTTCAGAATTTCTGTAAATCACAATTTATGTTCCCCCATGCATTCCCAAATGTGCGTAGATGTATTTTAACTCTTAAAATAGTGGGTGGGAACTATCAATTTTCAAGGTGGATCACGGTCATATCTCAGACATGGTATAACCTACGGACATGGGTCTAACACCAAATGATTCAAAGCTCAACGGAGGCTCAAAATATGAGTTAAGTTCACTCAGGGGGTCATTGAGTTCCTTTTAGAATTACTGCTATGCTTATTTATGACCCCTAATTCATTCTCGAAGTTCATACATGTATCTTAACACTAAAGTAGGTGGGGGAAAACATTTTGCTTGTGGGTCACGCTCATATCTCAAGTATGGTATGACCTATAGGCCTGGCGCCAACACCATGTGAGTCGAAACCCAATGGAGGTTCAAAACATGGGGCATGGTCACAGAGAGGTCAATGAGTGCGTTTTCAGAACCCTGAATACATTCCCTAAGTTCCTACATGTATTTTTGCACTAAAAAGTGGGTAAGAGCCAAGTATTTTGAAAGTGGGTCACACTGATATCTCAAGCATGGTATGACTTATGGACTTGGACCAACACTAAATTAGTCTAAATGCACTGGAAGTTCCAGATATGGGGCAAGTCCACTGGGACCACCCCGAGATCCCGGAGTGTATTTCTAATAAATAAATGTCCATACATACACTCCATTATTTTCAAGACCACTTTCAAATTTTTTGGCCCCCGTCCTCTTTTAGAGCATAGTGCAATCTAAGGCCAGAAGTATAAACAGAGCCATAAATTTTGAAAGATGGTCGCGCTGATATCTCAAGGATAGCATTTAGACACTTTAATGCATATCTCGATGTCATGTGGAGATTTAAATGTCCAAAAAGTGGGCGGAACCAAAAACATTAAAAGAGGTCTTTAGGCAACAATTTGAAAGCAGAACACACTTGCATATCAGCTATTTTGACCAGGGACCTATACGAGGTTTGAATATGAGGAGGTGGGTCATTCAGAGAAGAATTTCAGGGTTATTTTTTTTGCAAATCGGAACACAACAATATATTTCTGATTTTCTGTTTGAAACACACAGGCTATTATTTTTGTATGGCTTCGTTTTCCTTTTTTCTTTCTTTCTTCTTCTTCTTCATCGTCGTATTCTTCTTCTTTTTGTTTTCTTCTTCTTCTTCTTCTTCTTCTTCTTCTTCTTCTTCTTCTTCTTCTGTCATCTATGCACTATCACGCTGACTTTTGGCATAGTGATAGACAGTCAGAAGTACTCAGCCATCTATGTTTTTGTGATACCCGCCCATGTCTCGGGTATGACCTATGGATCCTTGGATCCTTGACCAACTCCATAGGGGTCGACACTCAATGGAGGTTCCAAATATGGGTCAAGGTCACTGAAATCATCCAGGAGTCACGGGGTGCATTTTTCAGAATTGCTGGAAGTGGCATTTTATGATCCCTTAATGTATTCCCGAAGCTCATACGTGCATTTTTATACTCAAAAATGTGGGCAGGGCCCAAAATATTGAAAATGGGTCACGCTCATATCTCAAGCCTGGTATGACGTATGGACTTGAGGCCAACGCCAAATGAGTCGAAACACAATGGAGATTCAAAATATGGGTCAATGTCACTGAGGTAATCCTATGGTCACTGGATGCATTTTTCAGAATTGTGAAAATCGCATTTTATGTCCCTTCAATGCAGCGTCGAAGTTCATACATGTATTTTTATACCCCCAAAAGTGGGTGGGGGTAAAAAAGATTGAAAGTGAGTCACGCTCCTATATATGACTTATGGGTCTGGGACCAACACCAAATGAGTCAGAACTCAATGGAGATTCAAAATAGTCAAGGTCACTGAGGTCACTCAGGGGTCTCTGGGCGGAATTTTTCAGAACGACCCCAATGCACTACTGTAGTTCATACATGTATTTTTTATACTCAAAAAAGTGGGCGGTGCCAAAAATATCCATTTCTGATTCTTTTATCGAACACGTTGAATGCAGTGCACAGAAATTATTTGTTTCTTGAAAAATTCAATATGATTCCTGTATGAAAATCTTTAAACGAAGTTTTGGAAAATCCATTTCTGATTTCTTTAAAGATATTTTGCCACCGAAAATATGTCTCCATAAATTCTCTTTCTATATTATTTAGTTCTGATGCTTTCACGATTTTTCACACAGGCTCGAATTTACTGGTCGTTGTAAGTTCTGTTTCTCAAGTATTCGTCGTGCTTTTGTAGGTTTCGATATCTAGAAATGGCGAAGGTTTTGGGATACTGGAAGTCGGAGAAAAACGAGAACTGGGACGAGTACATGAAAGCAGCAGGTCAGTTTTAATAGCATCAATGATATGATACAACATGGCGGAAACGTTTTACACACTTGCGATCGTGCGAAAAACGGGTACAAGTTTAGAGCAGGGCGATTTTTTGGTTTTATGGTTCGGTTACAGTATTAGCGACAAACCAGAAAACCGAACCACAATACCCAACTGTGTTTGTGCATTCACTGATCAAACAACCTTACTGGGGGAGAACTAACTAGTGACCCCTCTAGACCTTCACGTCTATATAGTCTATAGATCCGGCGAGGGGCGAATATGCCGTGTTGACATTGTAACATTTTCTCCCTTATTGACTCGTCCCTTGACAATGAGAACACAACATCGATTAACTCTTTACCTACATAAAAAGCAGACGACACTTGCAAATAAAATTCTTGAATAACTACTTTTTTCATTTGTTGTGTCAAAAACATAGGTTTTGAACCCTCATTGGAACGAGCTCGATAAGCTCGTTCCAGTGAGGGGTCATAACCTATGTTTTTGAGACAAAAAAATGAAAAAACAATGAAAATTAATTGGCGATTTTTGAGAATAGCGCTGGCCGGTTATTTGCCGTTACGTTAGATAAAGGGTGAAATGAACTTTATTCATTTGTTACCCTAATTTATGTTTTTTCTGACTCGACAGACTTAGCAACTCATCCCCGAGAAACCCTAAGAATGTTAGGCTGAACCCAATCGGTATATTTACAGGCAGGGCTTTTGTGGTATATCGTATTGCGTTTTTTCCGAGTAAAGAAGCCTGAAGTGTTGCTTACTATATGTTCTTAACACATAGAAAAACTGAACCAGTTTTCTTTTTCCTGGAACGAAAATTGAAACCGAATCTGAAAATCAGAACCTTCCAGCCGTATATCTACAAATCTATATCGCAAAGGATGATTGAAAGCGTAGGGGTGTGTGATACCACCTAAAAAAATTTTTCCAGTCGGGGCATTTTCGTCTGGTTTGGACTCTCATTGATTACGTTCTAACAAAACTAGATTTGATACTTGGACTTGAATCACAGATACAGCTGACCATACAGATGGAGGGTTGTAGTTCCCACTTCGGGTTGTTGAGGCCCAGCATTATTAATATGATGTACCGGTACAGTATCTATTATTGAAAAAAGAAGTTGCTTAACCACAAATATTACAGGTATATTTTTGTTATTCACACACATATTTCTAAGAAGTTGTGAGTATTTTTTAACCAAAATCCTGACTAATATCCCAACTACATCATCAAGGCATGCCCTCGTTGAAGGCATGCCCTCGTTGAAGGCATGCCTTGATGATGTAGCGGGGATATTTTATCAGGGCCCTCTCATTCGGAACAATTCAGGTTTACACCTGACCCCTATTGGCCAACTTCGCCGCGCCCCTGCCTTCTTCTGGATGACGGCCATACCCATTCAGAGCTGATATAAAAGATCACTGTTGATATTTTATTTTTTTTACAATTCGTCTTCAAAACCTGACTAATGATCCATCATTGAAAGGGGGACGCCGAAGGGCTGCACAGTATATCGATAAACCGGTGTTCAAACCAGTGTCTATTGAACACCGTTGCAATTACAAAAATATCACAGTTTGATTTTCAAGATGTTTAAAGTTTGTTTTTACTGTAGTCTGGAATGAATAATATTATCACTTTACCCAATGAATCGGCCGCACCGCCCGCGTAATATACAAATTGAGCAGTTGAAAAATATTATTTTTCAAAGAAATTCAACAAAACCATATCATGTGACCACTCTTTGGAACGAGATCGTTGAGCTCGTTCCAATGAGGGGGGCACATGATATGGTTTTGTTGACATTTTTTAACAAAACGATAAACTAGTATGTAAAATAATAAATCGTGATATCGTTGAGTAAAGGGTTATTCGAACTGCATCATCGAGGCTGATTCGTTCCGAGTGTGACTCGATATCTGAACCACATCCAGATTATGGTACGTGTGTTCAGATATCTGAACAGTCTTTCGATATACCGGTATACCGCGGTATTGTTTTTTTTTTTGTTTGTTTTTTTTTTTTTTTTTGAATACCGGTATTCAGTTTCAGAATACAGTGCAGGCCTAGGTCGTCAAGCTTATTTCAATGAGAGGTCATAAAGTTTTTCTTTGGGGTACAGATAGGCGATATACCGTAAATGTCGTTAGGTATCGGTATCGAGCCAACACCGAGTTACCGTACCGCGGGAATCTCAATACACCGAAATTCCGGTATTGAAAAATGTCCCCTACATTAGTTAAAAATTAAAAGGACAGACGACAGAAAATTACGCAAAATTCCTGGCAAGCACAGACCATGGACTATGTTTGCCAGAAGCACTCGCCACGATCATTTTATGTAACACGAATTCTGATAGAAAATACCCAGGTATATTTTCTCTCAGCATTTTTGTTACACCAGATAACCGTTGGTGAGTGCCCGTGTTAGTTCCAACATTTCGACAATTCTTTGTCTATTGTAAACGATGACCATCTAATATTGGTAATGGTGTGCGTACATGTATTTTTGCCACCGAATACCGTACCGATACCGAGGCAAATAATTCTAAAAATACCAATACCGAAAAAGAACTTGGAATTTCAATACCGCCCAATCTGCTTTGTAGGCCAAAACTGAAAATATTTCAGTTACTTAAGAATTTTGCGTTTTGAAAATGTACTATGAAGGTCGTGTATAAGGTAAAAAGTTAACTCTTTATCTAACGAATCGGCCGCATCCACCCGTCTTATTTATGAGATAAACGTCTCTTGTTGAGTTTGACATTCGGGAATAGGACTATGGAAAGCCATTCGTTAACGAGCCCCGAAGGGCGAGTTAACAAATAGTTTTCCATAATGAAATTCCCGAACGTCTAACGAAACAAGAGTCGTTTATCTCCATTGTAATTCCTGTCATCGTTAGAAGTGAACAAATTCTCCAAACCTGTTTTATTTGAAGAAAAACAATAAAAAAATGTCATTTTCGATCTCGGTCTATTTGCCATGATTGAATTTACAGAATGTGTTCGATTCGTGACTCATGTGACGTAAGAGTTGTTCTAATTGTCCCGCTTCCGGCAATTAGAGCACGGTAAGAGTGAATACACCTGAGATTAGAGCACGGAGCCGACCAGCTCTCAACCAATCAAATTACGGATTCAGAAAGAACAACGAGGTCAAATTTAACTGATGAATTACAATTACAAATTGACCAGTTGTGAAAAATCTTTCCCAAAAATTTCAACAAGGGCATGTCATATCGCGCCTTATCGGAATGATCTCCTCGAGCTCCTTCCAATGACGGGCCATATAATATGGCTTAGTAGAAATTTTTTTTTAATTTAAAAAAAAATATTAAAATACCATTTTTTGGTGTTGTGTGTGCTGCGTAAAGAGTTAACCGAATTCATTTTTAGTCGAGCAGAGAGGTTTTGATTTGATTTTGGGTACCCAAAATCTTCGATTGATGTTTATTTTTTATTCATTGTTTATGAGTGTGTTTTCTTTTCAAACTCGGTGTCGAATGTCACGACTCTGGTCAGATTCTCTCGAGTAACATTTGGTGTAAAAGGAAATGCCACCAAGAGGTCTTCACCTTATCAGGCAGATAGATATCAAACTGTGAGTACAGGCTGGGGAGGGGGGAGGGTACTTTTCCCTCCCCCGAAACACAAACTAGTCGAACCACAAGGCTCCGTTTTGGATTAAGACACAATCCTCGCCCTCTGATTGGACCAGAGGTCGCGTAGTTTTTTCTATGTTTTCGGCTCGAGTATTATGTTACCGTTTAACGTCAATTCGCGAAATATTTGAAACCAGTTGCCAGTTTCGCAATTATTTCATCAACGGAGTGACTTTCATACTGTTTCATTTTTCTAGATTTTCCACATATGCAGCAGACGATTATCCGAATGAAATTAAATTACAAATGAGTTTACGACTTCAACAAAGATAGAGTGACCTCGACCTTTATCTCATTATTTGATTATTTATCCAGTGACGCTGTGGGGTACACGGGAGGTTTAGTTACTAAACTTGTTATTGTTAAAAGTTGCCTTGATTATTTCACGATATGGGTGGGGGCGCGGTGGCTCAGTAGGTAGAGGTGCAGGCTGCAAGCCGAGAGGTCCTCGGTTCGAATCCCACCTGCGGCAACCGCGTTGTGTCCTTGGGCAAGACACTTCACCCCCATTGCCCATGTGGGGGGCACGATGACGCCGTGTACTAAGGCGTAGTGCACGCCGATGGTACGCATGTCTTCAACCAATCTAACCCCGCCTGTGCTGCAGTGCGGAATTACGATGTTGGGGAGCTGGCAGCTGCTCGTCGTTGCTCGGTGGTTCTCTCCGGGTACTCCGGCTTCCTCCACCCGTAAAGCTGTCACGGTCATGATTAGCCATTGTGCATAAATATGTGACCTTAAACATCAATAAATAAATATTCACGATATGGGTTGTGGGCTACGGCTAGGATCTTATTGGAACATATGCGTTATTGTAATCAATTGACGGTAATGTGGTCTGAGGCTTGCGGTTCAGTACATATGTTCAACCGTCATTCTGGGCATCCCGGTTGAACATAAACTACGGGCTGCAAATGTCAGACCATGTAACCGTGATTACAATTCGGAGATCAACGTCACTTGTTTCGTTATACATTAGGGAATTTGACTACGGAAAACAATTTGCTAACGATCCCCGAAGGGGCTCGTTAACAATGGTTGTCGAATACGTCACCTTCTGATTGTCACATTTTTTCTCCCTTATGTCTTACCCTCCTTTATGGGTTTTTTATGATTGAATATGCTTAGCAACTGATCCCCCGGAACTCCTATGAATGATCAAAGGGAAATTAAACTGAACCCAATAGCGATACTTACAGACAGGGGGTTTGTAGTGGGTGGCGACGTACAAACTAATTCTGGTTTTTCCCCGAGCCTGACGTGTTGTTTGCTATCTGTTCTTCACAGGAAAACCGAACCGAAACCGATGATTTTTTCGTGAAACCGAAACCGAACTTGAAAAATCAAAATCTCCCAGCTCCACACGGTGTTCTAGGTTGCTAGGAGTATGATTCTTAGTTTCTCCCACCACTAAGGTACTGAGACATATATAAAGTGGTGTGGGACAGAATGGAGAGATATGCCTGTCTCACCACACGCACGTGACAGCAATCTCCCTCCACCCATGTGACCAACCTATTTGCATATTTAGTTAGCGCTGGAACTATTTAATCATCGCAAATCACGTCTGCACATGAATAAACAAACACAGTGGAAGGTCGTTAATAATATAAATGATCTTATCATATTATGTTCTAACAGGAATACAAGTATTTTTGTTGAAATGTGTATTTTTATTACCATTTCTCGACTATAATGTACTGACAGACATCTGATATCATTACGCCCTGTCAAACTGAAGTACATGTCTGGAAATGGCGTGTGCAGACATTTCGATTTAATTTGAGGTCGCTTCAGTGCATTAACCCTTAACGTGCGGTGGTAGTCTGCGTGTTTTTGAAGTATATACCTATACCATACTCCCCGACAAGCTTTCCGAATATCTTATTGGTTGTCTCCTAGAATGAACGCACTAATAATGACTTTTTCCTGGAAAATATGGCATTTTCTTATTAATGGCGACGCATCCCTAAAATGGTGGGAGAAAAATCATCTTCCATGGATATTTGGGTGGGACGGGTAAATCTCACCCTCGGGGCAAGATATTTGAGCCAGCCACTCGGCAAGCCTCATGTGTGGCTCAAATATCTTTCCCGTCGGGTGAGATTTCACCACCCCACCCAGATATCCATCGAGGAAAATAATAGCCTACCTGGCGGTTCAGAAGACTATTGCCGGTCTTATTACGCCGCCTTACTCCAGTAATAGAGAGTTTCCATTGAGAAAAAGTGCCAAGGAATGTTTGCTGTGCGGGTCTGCTCTTTGCACGACAGTGCATCATGACACTCAACTCACGTCTTGCAAAGGCGTCTGTGCAACAATGTGGTGTTGGAAACTTTCCTCGTCCTCCATATTCTCCATATTTGGCTCAAGCGCCTCCCATCTCTTTCCAAAACTGAACGAACATCTTCGTGACAAACGCTATGCAGACGATAATGACCTGTAAGGTGTTATAAACGAGTATTCCAGGATAGTGACATTAGAATTCCTCTTGATCGGAATAGAGAAACATCGGGACCAACATGAAAATTGTACTGAAAATATGCTTGATTATGTTGAAAAATAAATTGCGCAAGTCTTTGATCATTTTTTGTTCCCCACGTTAGGCTTAGAACGTGTTGACCGACCTTTGTATGTATAGAAGGTGCAACACCAACATTTGTCACAACAATATAAGTTATTGTGATGAGTTGAAGGTGGCATGGTCTGAGGTTTGAGACTTTGAGATCTACCCATAGACCCAAACCTTCATTGTGAAATGAATAAGGCAACCTTTAACGGTAACAAGTTTAGTAAATAAACCTCTCGCGTACCCCACCACGGCACTAGACTAATAATCAGATAAGACTCGAGGTCAACCCATCTTAGTTCAAATCGTAAATCGATTCGTGATTTAAACAACACGTCATGGAATAATTGAATATTACAAACTGTTTGCACTCAGGCGTACCTGATGAATACGCTAGGAGGAGGCTCAAAACTTATGATATCATCATCCCGTGTATCTGCCCATACCACGCCCCACACCCGAGTTTGCACCACATTACTGTACTCCTGATTTGATTTTATTATCGTTTCAAGGTGTTGGAGTGGTGCTACGAAAAATTGGAAACAATACAACCTCTTACGAGAATATTCAACAAAACGGCGACGATTGGATTCTAGCGATCACGTCGACATTCAAGAATAAAACGCTGAACTTCAAACTTGGAGAGGAATTTGACGAGGAAACCCTGGACGGTCGTAACGTTAAGGTGTTGTAGCTTTGTATTCTTTGTTTCTTAGTAGTTATACATTTAGTCCGATAGCCAAACCCACTTTTTTACTCGTGCGTGTTTTGGCGTCTAAAGTTTTTTTCTCGGTGGTTTTCGATAGTTTAGACATCCCATATCAATATTCCGTCGGCTGGCTTCCTGTCAGCCTTGAGGAATTTTAAATATTAGGCCCGAATAACATGGCCACAAATATGACCGAAAAAATCACGTTTCGAATATTTGAAAGATTTAGCGCGAATTTCATGACTCAAACTGGCGTCGAACCCACCCGTATCATTTCCTGGTCAACATAATGTTGCGTAAACACGGAAATCGTTACCTAAAGAGCGTTAACTATGCTAGATATGGCTTTTAATATTTACCAGAGATGCAAGCACTGCCCCAAGACATTCTCGAATATTTCATGAAAGGGAATCATGTAATGAGACATAAATAGATGAAAATTGGAATGGAATTTGGAACGACATGTACATCGAAACCACATTCATGCGTTATGGACATGGTAAATCTGGAATAATCGGTATCACTTTGAAACTACAAACACTCAAAGTCTGGGCTCTCAGTCTTCATACGTGCGGCCGTTTAGTGAGTGACGTTTCTCGATCGAGGGATGCCGGTGTGAATTCGAGTTTAAATCAGTTTCACAAAGAAGAAGCCAAGAGTAGAATCACTGCTGATAAACTTGATCAAGATGGCCTCAGGAGCAAACTGGACGTGGTTATCAATCTCTTGAATCAGAAGCAACACCCGAACGTAAATCACCTCTGGTAGGATTGGGCCAGCGTCCGTAAATATTTACAACGCCATAACTCCGGGTCAAGAGGCGGTTACCAGCCGGGTTTTATGGCACAATGTCGACACCAGTGGTGACAATGTCCGTCATGAAGAAGGTTCTAAAAGTAGGTGACTCACGTTTATGATTGCAACTTGATTTATTTAAGGGTAAAGGGTCTTCAATCGAGTACGAGAGATATTGACATCACGGAAGTGATCTCTTATGAGCTGGCACCAGTTCCAACTGCACTGTTCAATGAAGCTGGTGATTTGCATATACCAAACTTGAACTGCGTGTCCAATATCAGCAAGGAAATCCACACCGACAGACGTAGATGTTTCCACGGTAATTTGATGGATGTGCCCGTCCAACTATGAATTCTTCACTGACCGGCACCGAATAAACTTCGCAGTCCTATAGTGCTGGATTTCGTTGAAAACTTTCAAGAATCTGTGAAACAGAAGTTTTTGTTGGGCGACGTTTATCTTATTTTCGACAGGAACAACGAGGTCAGCACGAAAAGTTGTACAACGACTCACAGAAGTGCTGAAGCTGTTGCCGAAAATTCAGGTTGAGAGCAACATCAGTATTGCCGTCTCAGAAACTTATGCTGACCGTCACTGAGAATAAAAGGCAGCTTATCAGTATACTCTGTCAGTGTTTCAAGTCACATAAGTGTTTTGGTGGTGAAAGTACTAAGGGGCACAAACTTGTCCTTACTATCCAAGACAACGTTCCAACTGAAATTAACAAAGGTGTCCTCATAAAAAGGCGTGGCATGAAAACCAGTCACAAAGAAGCTGATAATATTATAGTTCAACAGGCAGTGAAACTTGCTATGGATGACTGAAAGCAGGTTGTCGTCCTTGCAGAGGACACATATGTGTATACCCTACTCCTGCACCACAATCTGGAACAGAATATAAAATCTACCATGTTTATGGAGTCACACATTAGGGATAGGTCTGTGATAGAAATTGGTGCCAGTGTTAAGAAGCATCGTGACATTATCCCAAGTATCCTTGCCGCGTATGCTATCTCTGGGTGTGATACCGTCTACGGATTCTTTGGAATAGGTAAAGGTCGGGTCCTTAAAGTTTTGAAAGGGGATTGTATATCACTAGAGTCAGTTGGAAAAATTGATGCTTCTTGGGACGACGACTTGCGTGATGCTACACAGTTCATGGCTGCCTGTTATGGGTGTCCTACATCCAAATCATTGTCTGATGCAAGAGTCAGTAGTTGGACATCCAAAGTAGGACGACCAGGAGAAAGTACTGAGTCGTTTGCAGAGAACGTCAAACTAGGCCACATGCAAGCGTGCATTTGGAAACATGCACTGCATTCGCACCAACCCAAAATGGAACCTACAAATTATAGGTTTTTTAGAGACGAGAAGGCGAAGTCAGTCCTCCCATTGGCCCTGCCTCACAATGTATCGCTAGCATCTGACAATATCTTAAAACTGATTCGATGCTCGTGTTCCAGCAAACCACCATGCAAGATGTCAAGGTGCGGCTGTGATGCCTCACGGTTAGCAAGAGCTGTTTTCTGTTCTTGCCAAACAACTAAGTACTGTAACGAACAGACGATCGGAGCTACTGGCGAGCCTGCTGAAAATGAAGACTAATCATTGACTAAATTTTTAGAAAATACCATATTAGACACCACATATGTCCGCTTTTTGTCATACGTTTGGATACTTACCAATTTTTTAAACTACTTAGTGTTCTACATAATCTTTCTTTTCGTACCATATACCAGGACTCTCTGTTTCTAATAGTTTTAATACCAATGTTATCATTGATACTTTACGGGTGATATATTAGTACCAATTCCGAACTTCACACCTGAACCGATAGAGCTTGTATAATTGTACCGAAATGCCTAAACAAAACTGTCATGTGATTGTCCATCACAAACACTGGTCACTACAATCATCATTGCACTAGTAATCTGGAACAAATTGGTGAAATTTGTGAGAAAAAAAATCGATTCTTCTGATTTTTGTCGCCATTTTGTCCGCCATGCTTGATTTTGGCGGCCTGAGTTTTTGCACAAAATTAAAAAGGTGTATCTGTTGGATAAGAAAGATGCTAGTTTGTTTCAATTAGCACTCCACGTTGGTTAAAATCCTCCTGTTTGTAAAAATGGCCGCCATTTGACCGCCATTTTTATAAACCGAAATATCACAAATTTCTCAAGGCTGACAAAAAGCCAGCCGATTGATTCTTCAAATGGGTGTTGTGGACAGCCATAATTCTCTGAGACAAAAACTTGAGACGCTAAAACACGCAACGGTGCATTGGCTGCCGGACTAATTTGGGAGAGTGGTAGCATAGTAGGGCTCGATTCCACTGAATTAGTGGATTTCAGTATTGGGCCCACGAATCCACGCTTCACAATATGTGATTCATTACAAATTGGCATCCATCATTGCAGCTTTTGGAAACTGAAACATCGAGACACAAGGCGACTTCCTTGAAAAACAAATGTTCGGTATGACTCAACAGTTCCAATATGTTAGCCGCTGGCATGAACTTATAATCCACCTTACCCAATGAGTTGCGATTGAAGAAAAAAGACTTTCAAAGCATCTGTCGAGCGAACAAGTACGAGTCCAATTTACTTGATCAGACTCAAAAAATCACCCGATAGGAACTCATAAAAACAGCAAAGAAGTATACTGTTTTTCCAGAACCATCTCTCTCTCTCTCAAATAAGCTGAACATGGACAGGGTAGTGCAGTAAAAAAACGGACGATAAAGATGGTTCACACAACATAACGCGGGATAAAAAGGGGCTTATCGTCCCAAAGTTGTGTATCAGACGGCTCAGATTTTCTGAATCTACAGAGATTATTACCATTATGTGGATGTACAAAATATGTATCCGAGTTGAGCTCCGGATTCTAAGGGCAGATCACGACGAGTCGCAGACGAGTCGTGATCTACCCTTAGAACCCGGATCGAGACTCGGATACATATTTTGTACATCCACATAATGGTAATAATCATTTTATCTTACAATATATTGGGGATAAGTCAAGAATGTAGACGAGTATATAACGAACTATTTATTCGTACGGATGAACAAAAAGAAAAACAATGGAGCTCACGCGAAAGGAACGTGCTTGTATCCGACCCCCTGATACAAACATCTGTATCAGGGGGTTGGATACACGACAGTTTCGGAGTTAATACAGACAAAATACATGTTGATTGTAAGATAAAAGTTAATATCTGCGCCCAGGGCCTTCGTGAATTTCTCGTCATCGGGCGAAATAACTGTTGCTGTTTTTGGAAAGGAATTCAGTCGGAATAATATGGTAGGCTTATATACCCTAAATGCTGTGTACCCCATGTACGGACTAGGTAGGCCTACACTTTATTAAACTGAATGCACGTTATGAAAGTTTAGTGTTTGAACGTGCATAACAGATTAATATTAAACAATATTTATTGCGAAATCAGCATGATATAAAATACATCAATGTACAGGGTGGATTCAGCAATAAGTCGTGCACTAAAGGCGAGCTGTCTCCACTCAACAGACAGAAAACAAATACAAAACATGGCCTTCCCACAGGGCCTGCCGTCACACTTTACCTCATTTCTGCTCGCAGGAGCCTTTGATCGGAGAGGAGTGGTAAAAAAAAGTTGGACGTGGGGTGGATAATGTGAATTAAAGCGATATCATCCGGGTCAATTTACTAATTAGGATAACAGTTTGTTTACATCAGGTATAACAAGTTTTACGACTGATTAAAACGTTCTGACCTTAGAATGTAAGACTGTACGATATCGAATATACGCAACTCCTCACTGCAACAATATTTACAACATACTGCATTTATTATTAACTGGATGATGGCTATATTATTTTTGGTAGTCTAAATTTGTTCATCAAAATTTGTTTAATTACAAATTATTGGAGATTGCCCGAATGGCACTCTCCAATAATTTGTATTAAAACAAATTTATATAAACAAAATATTATTTATGTTTGACTGAGTGGGCTACCGTCTTCTTTGAATGTCTTGTAGTATACTGGTCTCAGGAAATCTACTCGTCTGCTCGTCCACGGCTAGTGGAGGTTAAATTTTCTGAGTGGCTTTACATCAAAAAGTTGTCCATCGAGCAAATAGAGTTTTCTTGGAACATTAAGTGTTAAAACCTTGCTGTAACCATTTTTTGTACACGGCGTAATAGCTTTCACTTAATTAAACGTCACGACGTTTACCTTACACGAAAACGAATAACCAAAAAATAACTTTCCAATCTCGGCACTTGTATTGTGTTAACTGGTTGAGTGCTAGCAGGGCATTCAAAACATGAGGGTACCAGAGCAAAAGCCAACATTTTACTTGCTTCATGTTTCATATTCATGCCATTTTTTGTAAAATTGCATGTGAGCGGGCGGTTTTATTTTTTTTTTTTTCATTTTTGTAATTATTTCTTTGCCATCAAAAGTTCATGTTCTTGGTTTGTTTTATGTTTTAGGCCTCATAATCTACAGAATTGCATGGGTGGTGGTGTATTTTGTCTCTTGTGTGCAAGAAGCCTTTGCAGCCTTGTTGCACTCAGGGAACACATTTATCAATTTTATTAACTTGGGTAAAATATCGGACATAAACCATTTAATTAATATTTTTTTAAGTTTTGCATTGGTCACAGAAATGTCATAGGCTGGTTTTGAAGTGAAATTCAAAAGAACAAAATTCCAAGATGCTTTTCTAAAATTATTATGAAAACCCAGGTGCTAATTGTTTGGTGATTAAGCAGTAATATCAGTGTTTGTATTGTTGTCGAGTATATTAGAATGTATACATAAGCGGGTCATCAACAATTGTCCTTCTACAATAGTACAAGCTGCTTGATAACAAGTCCTGTTCTCCAAAAGGGTTTAATTATTGTTTAGGATTTTGTTAAAAAGTAACCGTTGTTACGAATAACTGTTTTACTACAAAATGTATGTATTTCCTGAATTCAACAGTCTGGCTATACCGACTGAGAAAGAAGTACGGTTGGTTTTTCCCCCGCTGAATGTAAATAAATGTTTAAAGTTGACAAGCGCTTTGAGTGAGCTAATTTTCCCCACAGTAGACGCTTTACGACAGAAAGAGAGCATGCGGCAGTCAAAGAGGCCATGCGGGAGGTCATGAGAAACAGAATTTTTAGCTTTTTATGCCTAATTAACTAACGTTTCGGACCTGTATCGTTTTTTATTGTTTTCAAGAAGTATATTGAGTTAGTTTCAAGTTACTAACGACGACCAACCAGCCAGGAAAACTGTCAGAAAATTTTAATTCTCCCCTAACCATATCGGAAAATTTTGAGATCCGTGCTTCGGACCTGAGTGGCGGGGCAGCGATTAGTATATTATTTCTTCGAAACAGCTGAGTGTCCTTTCGGATGGCGTCACATACATTACTCTTTGTCGGTGTGTATCTTATAATCGGTCATATTTCGGTCTATTCTTTTCTTCTCTACTTCAACCATATTTCAATCCAGAAGCTAGCTGGATAGCTTAGGGAGAAGATAAGATAAGGCCGAACAGGCTGAAGTTGTTGTTTCCAGTGGCGTAGACAGGGTTGTGACCCCCTCCCTAAAATTTTCGCACCCCCCCCCCCACCACCTAAGTTAAGACTAAGCGAGGCCCCCGAATACCACACAACGGCCTTCCAAGTATCATCCCCCAAACTGGCTACTGCACTCCCAGTTACAGAATCCTAGCTGTACCCCTGGGCATTTCAAAGGCCAAGTAAATGTGCTAACATTGCAGATAATAATTACATTACTGAAATTGCTAACACATCTATATGATATCAGATGTTTAAACTCAATGTGTTAACACGTAGGGTCTTCAGAAGAAAGCTGGGGAGAGCACATGAGCCCATCCCCGCCCGTTGAGCAACGTTTGTAGCCACCCGCAACTATTGCTGTCGTCTGCCACTAGCTATCACCACGACGCGGCTATCAAAGGGCATTTGCCATTGTTGACAAGGTTATTGGCCACAATGCCACCCTTACCTTTTTGGTTCCTGGCACTGATCTCCATACAACTGGATTGATGGAACATCAGCAAATAACGTGGCAACTCAATCACCACCCCCCCCCCCCCCCCCCAAGTCGAGCAACGCGATAACTCCTCCCATCGGTAATGTTTGATAATGTGAAAGTTGTTACGCTGTGACTATAGTCACAGTATGACTGCTTTTGCTTCATCAACCGCCATGGTATTTACCAAGCACGGGGCGCGGTGGCGTTGCGGTAACCGGTTCTCGTCAGACCACCGAAGTTAAGCAACGTTGAGCTCAGTTAGTCCTTGGATGGGTGACTGTCTTAGCGATCGATGCGGACTCCCGCGTTGTGTCCTTGGACAAGGCACTTAACCCCGATTGTCCATAATTATGGAGGCACGATGACACCGTGTACTAATGCGTTCTACACGTCGATGGTGCGCATGTCTTCAACCAATCTAACCCTGCCTGTGGTGCAGTGCGGAGTTACGATGTTGGGGAGCTGGCAGCTGCTCATCGTTGCACGGCGGTTCTCTCCGGGTACTCCATTTTCCTCCACCCGTAAAACTGTCACCGACACGATATGATCTTGGCTGTTAAAGTGTTGTTAAACCTTATTAAATAAATAAATTTACCTAGCACGAACATATGCAAACATGGTAAGCTTATCAACTTTTTAATCTTGACACTTGTTTTTTTTTATCATCAAAAATAAAAATATGTTGTAAATAATTAATTTGTATTGCAATGAAAAATGAGCACACCATCAACATATTCATTTTTTCACAGACATCAAACTATGTTCTTTTACCCATTGAACCCTAGAGGCCAGTTTTCCTGCCCGGGAAACATGATATGTCATAATTTCATGAAATAGAGTGGCTGCAATGCAAATGTGTGGAGTCGACAATAAATATTTTCAACGTGCAGCCCGTTAAAAATAGTAATTGGTCTACCCCTAAATAATGAATATGGACTCTTCCAATGGCTGTCATTGAACTATACGTGGGTGATACTACCAGAGTTTAAAGGGTTAAAAAGCGATCAGCGATTACAAGCCGTCAGAAAATTAAAAATCTTCAAGAATTTTCGTTTTGTTGAGTATCGTTTATTCTTTCACAAACATCAAGCTACATTCTTTAACCCTTTATCCAACGCAGACGAAATCAAAATTTATTATTTTAAATATGATTTTTTCAATTTTTTCAAAAAACTTTCAATAAAACCATATCATGTGACCCTCGTTGGAACGAGCTCGACGAGCTCATTCCCACGAGGGGTCACCTGATATGGTTTTGTTGAAATTTTTTGAAAAATAATATTTTTTCAACTGCTGAATTTGCATATTACGCGGGCGGATGCGGCTGATTCGTTGTGTACATGGTTAACTGGTAGAGTGCTCAATTGTTTTTGACCATCAAAATTTGTTCAATTATCTTTGACTTGTTACAGTTCATGGGAGAGTGCTTGTGAACTGTAACAAGGAAAATCCCAACAGACTAAATAATATCACTTCAATGATAATATGAAGCATAGTCACTGAATTTGAAGCCTTTAAGTTGCAGTATCATCACTTCAGAATTATGCTCAAATATGGGCTTCCAGCACTCTACCAGTTAAAAAGCGATCAGCGATTACGAGGTGTCGGAAAATTGCAAGTCTTTAAGAATATTTATTTTTGTTGAGCATTTTTCATACTTTCACAAACATCAAACTACGTTTTTTAAAAAAGCGATCAGCGATTGCTAGGCGTCGGAAAACTGAAAATCTTAGAGAATTTTTGTTTTGTTGAGTAGGCCTATTCTTTCACCGACATCAAACTCCGTTCTTTAACTGGTAGAGTGATAAATTATTTTTGACCATCAAAATCTGTTCAGTTGTCTTTGCCTTGTTACAGTTCCTTGGAGAGTGCTTGGAACACTCTCCCATGAATTGTAACAATGGAAATCCTAACAGACTAAATAATATCACTTCAAAGATAATATGAAGCCCAGCCACTGAATTTGAAGCCTTTAAGTTGTAGTATCTCACTTCAGAATTATGCCCAAATATGGGCTTCCAGCACTTTACCAGTTAAAAAGCGATCAGCGATTACGAGGTGTCGGATAATTGAAAATCTTCGACAATTTTTGTTTTGTTGAGCCTGGGTTATCCATAACAACAATTGCCCAAACCCCCCCCCCCCCCCCCAAGATGGTGGTGGCCGGTAATAGCCACTGTTCTGTATATGTTCAGTGAGCCTTCCAACAATCCAGTTTTCCATGGAGAGGTCAGCGGCTCCTGGACAACCTTTATCAAAGTCACCATTCCGCGGGAGCAAAATAGAAAATATCCACCGTTTTTTCGTTATATACCCAAAGATATAATTAAGTATACTTACTGTAGTAAACCGCGGTATACTTTATAGATGGGTAGTATACATTTCGGCCGTCGTGGATTGGTACTTTTCACGGGAGGATAATATTTCCACTGGTGCAATAATATGAGATTCATTAATTAAAGTTTTACTGATGATGATTTTTATTACCTGGTAAACGCTTGCGTGGACATCACTGCACGCTCGTGGATTACGACCAATCCACGGCGACTGTACTGTAATTATGTACACACACAACCTTGGTATACTTTTAGACCTGTAGTATATATACAGTTGAAACTACAAATTCTGACGCAATTAGCGCAGAAAATACTCGTTAGTTAATGCGCTCCTTACTGCAGAAGAATGAAGTAGTCTGAAATGCATAAGAAAGTTTATGCTATGCAAAGCAAAATATAATGCGCTATTAGCGAGGTCGGTAGTGAAATCACGAACTGAATCGATCAAACAGAACGAAAATATTGAGACTGCAGTATGTGGAGGGTGGGATACTACTAAATCGCCGTGGGATAGATTTTTCACTCAGTAATTATTTACAATTTCTGTGGACAAGACACAAGAACACTTGCAAAGTTTCATCACCTGGACCACCGGGTTTCACCCGGTGGTCCATGTAATGAAAGTTTGCAAGTGTTTGTCGTGCTGTTATAAACAATTATAAATACTTTTCGAGTGGTGAATATATGGCGCTGCGATTAAGTAGTAATCCACTCTCTTCATTCTGTATATACAGTCGAAGTTTAATATCTATTTACGCCATTACATATACATGTATCTCAGTAGAGGTTAGGAATGATGTTAATGATCTATATATACTGGTATAGAATTGTTGGGCACACTGTTTTTCAACAGGATTCGAGTTACACTAATGGGTCAGTTTGAGCTGGATAGGGACAAAGGTGCACCTATTCAACGTGCTATTACTTCAAAATAGTGCACAATACAGTGACCGGACTTCTAGTTTACACTTCAGCTGTACCATAAGGAGCCAGAGCTGCTTGGATAAAGAGCAGGTTTGGTTCTACTCATACAGCCGCCCCACTGTAGGAAGATAACGCCGAGGCTCCACGAAAACGTCCGGTAGATAAGGCTTGCAGACCTCCAGCTATATTATTTTTATATCATCATGCGGTTCGCATCATTAGCATTGTGTAATCGACGGTAATGTTTTCTATTTTGCTTTCCAGTCAACATTCAATATTGACGGGGATAAACTCATCCACCATCAAAAAGGGATAAAGCCGGGAGACATTGACACGATTATCACCCGAGAAAGAGTTGATGATGATACAATGAAAGCGGTGAGTTATTCTTTTATAGTTATTTACAAAGGGACGAAGGAACCGATGGGGCACAGTGAGCACGTGCCCCATCCCATGTTTTCCTGTGAGAGATTGAGAGAGAGAGAGAGAGAGAGAGAGAGAGAGTAGGACAGACTCTATCTATTTTTAGCAATATATTTTTATTTTTACACCGTAATACCTCTACTGGAAATTCCTTGTGCGTCTGTTTGAGGTGGGGTACTCACAACCCAAATGCAGTCACATGAAACTGGTATTACTCTTTTCGCTTCTTGTCATTGTAGTCTTATTCGGAATTAGCAGGCAGGGGGTGCTCAGACTCTTCACTCTTAGGATCTGACCAAAGGTTTCATCTTCTACGGCCTTTAACACTCACGCTGCCGAAGCGACTATTGTCTCCTATTTTATGATGATTATCTGTACGTTCTGGTATGCGCAGATCAAACCTACCATCTGATTACTTGTTGGAAAGGGCTCAGAGAGCCCTTTCCAACAATTAATCAGATGATAGAGTTTCAAGTATGTCATAATTTTTAATAAACTTTTGTCTAAAGTGAGCGTGGCAGTAAAAGGGTTAAAGTCGAAAAAGTGAGCATTTTGGGCCCCATGTTCAATAAATTGGGGAAATATGGAGCCAAATATGCCCACTTTTCTCAATGTAGAAGAATGTTCGTCCGAAACATAGCTTTGCATATTGTTTTTCTACCGTGTCACAAGGCAACAATACTGATATATTACCCCTCGCGTGGAATAACACGTCATCTGCAGTGCAAAAGTGTTGCAGATTGGCACCTTGTTTCACTCAGTGGACGATATATCAGTTTGTGGTTGTGATTCTATGTTCGTGTCCCTATCCCCAGTTCGAAATGCATCCTATGAGTCTGTTATTTATTGCTGTCGAAGTACTCTTTCGACATCTATGACATAGAGAGTAATCGCCTGACTGGACTGGTTACGTGAAATAATTCATGAGAGGTGAGGGACGTTGTACAAACACGAATGCGCGAATGCGCACGAGTGTTCTACAATATAGTCCCTCGCCTCGAATGAATTATTTCACGTAACCAGTCTAGTCAAGCGATTACTCTGTTTATTACTTTTCATTATTAACGATAATGATTGTTTAACCATTTACCTAACGTAACGACCATCGTTATTCTAAAAAATTGCCAATTAATTTTCATTATTTTTTTTAATTTTTCGTCTTTGAAACATAGGTTATCACCCCTCATTGGAACGAGCTCGTTGAGCTCGTCCCAATGAGGGATCATAACCTATGTTTTTGAGACAAAAAATGAAAATAATAGCTATTCAAGATTTTTTTTGCAAGTGTCGTCTGCTTTTCATATAAGGTAAAGGGTTAAAAAAAACAAAAAAAGCAATGAAGTCCACATTACATCCACGACAAAGCGTCTTCGTTTGCGCGCACGGATACATGACACAATTGTTGATTGCATAATTCACTTGTGAAGTTATATTCATATGTGAAGTTTATAATCAAACCCGGAAATCCCAGTAAACCACACTTTGGAAAGTAATAAAATAGCGTATCGAGTTAGGATTATCCTATCATTTATACTTATTCTATCCCCCCTGTAGTGGGTGCAGTGGCTCAATGGTTATGGCATTCAAATCAAAAGGTCCACGGTTCTCGGGTGAGGAGACCTGGTGATAGAAAAAGAGTTCGAGAGGAGACACTCGGTTGGATTTTGAAAACATCTCGACGATTAGAAATCGAATTGAATCGAATCATGATCATCGGAATAATTTTAAATCTAGACGAACTTCGAAGCTTCACGTTATTAATACTACTACTGGACCTGACTGGCCTTTATTGCAACTGCGATGAGTCCATGAGATTGTTGTGAATTCGCACTGTTGCAAATGTCAGGTGGAAAGAATAGTGTGAGAAGTAGATGTTCTCTACGGGCCCTATCACTATGGGAAAATACAAGAAAATGACGTCATACCGCGATGCTTATTGGTGCCGCATGTGTTGTGATAATAGCCCGCGTAAGCGGCCACGTTGTGACGGCTCGATGATGGGTAGTTTCAGTGTAGCACCTGGTGTTAAAATAATATGTGTTTTCGTCGTCCACATTGTTTCATGGAGGCCGCCATGTTGAATTTCGAAGATGGCCTGTGGTTACTATGGTATCGAAAGGTCTGGTAGAATGGGGTTTTCTATGAATCTGAACCATTAAAGGGACAATAGCCCGCGCATTTAAAAAAAATAAGTTAAAGTTAGAGTGTTCGTTATGCAAAAGTATCCATATGTTTCATATATCATTCGTATCAATTAACCTTTTACCTGCCAAAACCGGCCAGCGCTATTCACCAAAAATACTATCCAATTTTCATCATTTTTTCATTTTTTATCAGAAAAACATGGCTTATGACCCCTCATTGGAACCAGCTCGCTGAATGCGAGAACTTAGTGGCTTTATCGAAAGATTACGCCATAGTCTTTCATTCCGATCTTGTTACAAGATCACTCACAAAAAATACCGACACCGCGTAATTTTCCATATTCGTCAGAATTAGGTCTCGCAGAAATAAAAATGTGACGTTTATACACTCTTGTTTCTATTTATAGTATATGTTTTATTGGCTACGTAACTGCGCTTCATTTGAACTAGTGCTAAAATAATGCACAGTTGTTTTTCGTGGCGATCAAATATTCAGAATGCAGCTGAGGCATTCAATTATTTCCACGTTTATCAGAAATTATATATATATCCGATCACTTCGGGCAAATTCGTTTATATCTTTGCAATTTCGTTTATTCTGCAAATTCGTTTCCATGAACGGTTTTTATACACAAATTAAAGTAATTTCTTGTTGCTTCTGACACCCAACACTTTGCGCAGCGTTTTTTGTCTGACATGCTCTTTCACATACAAGCAAAGTCTGAGATAGAGAGTCGATATTATTTCAAATTAGCGAGTTACTGTCCCTTTAACCTTTACCGAAACGTAACCGCCAAAATCGGTCAGATCGTTGACGGACTAATTTTAAATAGAAGCGAATTTTTACTCTAATTTTTCACAAATCGCACACTGCAATTACAATTTGATTCGATAGCTATAGCTAAAAATCGTCCCCTGAATTCCAATGGGTTCTATGTGCCTACTGGAACTCACGGGACGCAATGGTAACACGGGTTCTCCTCGCAAATTTGGTTGGCGACAAGATGTGTTCTTTTGGTTGATAGTAGTGTAAAATGAATTGCTGAGTGTCATTCTAATAATCGTTTTTATAGACGGCCTCTCGTTTTATCCTTCTGTCTTGGCACTCGTGCCATATCGATTAACCCATTTGAGCAAGTGCCGTTCTGCGTATTTTGTGTTGCATAAGTGTTTCGTATTCCACACTAGGGTTCGCATTGGAAGTATCACGGGATATCGGAACTGCAAAATGAGAAGAAACAACTAGAATGAAATTGAAATTGCACGGCAATGTCAATACTTCCATGTTTACCAATGTTAGCTTTAGCATTTGCAGAATCTCTCCGATCAGACGTCTGACCCCTACCATTTTTGGATATTATCAACCCCGCGAACAGCCGAGTATAATGCAAAAAGTCGGAGCTCGATATCTCAAGTCGTTCTGGAGGGGTAGCGATAGCAAGAGGTTCAGATGAAAAGAGTCCCCACCCATGGGATCTCCAGAATCGGAAGTCTGACCCCTACCATTTTTAGATATTATCTATTCTACATACAGGCGAACATAATGCAAAAAGTGCGAACTCGATACTCCAAGCCGTTCTGGAGGAGTAGCGATAACAAGAATTTCGGGGGAGAGCGTTCAAGGTCACGAAGGCTCTCAATCCTCCAAATTTCATGACTCTAGGCCTCGATGTTTTCGAGATTTAAGGGAGTACTGACAAATAATAACAATAAAAGGGAGCAATAAGAATTTCAACATACTTCCATGTAAAACATGGAAGTATAATGACATTTATTACGTTATAGTGGCACTTGAATCCACGTGTCATATTTCGCATGTAAATATCTTTAGGGTCACGCTTCGTACCAAATGCTATTTCTCAACTGCAACACAATCACATTGCAAAGCTGAGTTCAGACAATCGTTTATATATAAGTTTTCCACTTGAGATAACTTACAACTCAATTGAACGATAACGGATCCAAAAATAACCAATACCCAAAACAAAACTGAAACAGCACGTGTGTTGCCTTCAGAATTTAGAAACGAATTTAAACTTAAGTGCGGAAATCATTAGTCCACAATTACAACTTCATGGGTGCATACCGGGACTGTGATTGGTGGAATGTTAAGAGACAAACCCAAATTGTCTATGGATCCAGGAGCAATAGTCCTCCGGAAGCTAGAGATTTCTGTGTGTCTCTTAAGGAAAATTAGGTAGTGATGTACACTCATGGGCGTAACTATGGCTGAGGGGTGTCTGAGTGTGTGACCCGTCCAAAGAAAAAATTCAGTCGGGTCATTTTCATCATTTTAGTAAAGGAATGATAAAATTCAAGGCTCTTCAAAGCATTCTCAGCATTTATGACCATTTACCTAACATTAAAAGTAGACGACAGTAGGTGATAATTGAGAGTACGAGCTCACCTGTACATGTACGTGTACACGTACATGTACATCTCCATAGGATTTAGTGTTAAAATTGTGTACATGTACAAGATTTTAACGGTTTTTTGGGGTGAGCTCGAATTTTTTAACACTGAATTGAATCCTAGATGCGTGTAGTTTTACGTACACGTTCATGTACCGTTTTGATTGAAATCTGCAGACGAGTTTTCCCCATAGGGTCCAGTGTTAAATTGCGAGCAAAAAACCGTTTTGAGAGTTCGAGCTCATCGTCTTGTCGATTCTAACGATCCGCGTCCGTACACGATTTTAACACTGAAACCCTATAAGGAGCGTCAAATTGCGAGCAGAAAAACGTTTTGAGAGTTCGAGCTCACCATCTTGCCGATTCTGACGATCCGTGTTCGCACGCGATTTTAACGCTAAAACCCCATGGTGAGCGTCAAATTGCGAGCAAAAAAAACGTTTTGAGAGTTCGAACTCATCATCATCTTTGCCGATTTCTAACAATCGGCGTCCGTACACGATTTTAACACTGAATCCTATGGAGAGGGGAACTCGCTTGCGGATTTTTTTTAGGTCTGAAATCGCTGTCACGTTTCTGATTGATATATATATATATATATATAGGGGAGAAAAAAAAAATAAATAGTTATTTAGAAAATTAAATATATCAAATCGAATAGATAATAAAAAAAAATACGTAAATCATGAGCGATTCTCAGACTATTAGAGCGAGGTTTCTTTTAAACATGCTGATGAGAGCATACGCAATCTGCGTGAACAAACAACTACGTCCCATCTTGTTAGAACAATGTGTCGGATGTCGGGATCATCTAGACTTCGATCACGAGAATCATTCGTGTCTGACGATGGAAAGGGAAGATATGGTCGTCATGTATTTCGAACCGGCGTTCGAACGCGTTAAATTCAACGATGTGATCACGTTTTGGAAGAGATTAGTCTTCTGTAAGAATCGAGACAGGCCCACAGATTTGGAAGAACTGAAATTGGCACGTAGAAGTTTGACTTTAGAAGACAAGGGATGCATCAAGAAATTATTGCTGAATGAAGCATACGTCTAAGTTTTTTTTCGTTGATATAAAAAATAAGGGAGAGTAGAAAATAAAAAAATAAATAAATACACACATAAATTTTTTTTTATCTAATATTAGAAAGAAAAAAAAACAACACAAAATGAGAACCAGAAATAAATTGTATCCGACGTTAGTGGACGACGAGGACGAGAAGCCGAACGGCGTCTTGCCGACAGCGTCGTTGCCAGAAGAAAAAGAAAGAGGAGAGAGGTATCACATCGATCAAATCAGTAGAATCCAATTGTATCTGACTCGAGAGAGAGATTCTCGTCGTTCCCTCAAGAAGAAGTATTCGTGTTTCGTGAAATTCGTCAACGTGATCGACACGACACTCATCACGATTTCCATGGGTTTACACGCGGCCAGCATCAGATTGTTGTCGACTGCAGTCGGCATTCCGATTGTGTTGACCGTGGAAGGAGTGGCTCTCACTGCCGGATTGTTTAGCACGGTCGGAAACTTTTTGAGTAGGAAATTATATCTGAAGGCTAGGAAACACGACAAGATTCGCATCTTGGCCGACTCCAAGATAGACACGATATCCAAAATGATCTCTATGGCGTTGAAAGATGGTAGGATATCGGATGGAGAATACTTCGCGATATTGAGTGAGAAAACGAAATACGATGCCATGAAAGAAGCCGTGAGAATCAAGACTCGTCAGATCATCAAGGAAGAGATGAAGGATTCTCTCGTGGAAAAGGGGACGAAAGAGGTCAGGGAGGAATTCAGTAAGATGATAGAACTCAAGAGCAGCGATTGAAAAAAAAAAAATATATATATATATAATAAGAACAGAATTTAAAAAAAAAAAAAAAAAAAAAATATTAAATTTATATATAAAATAAAAAAAAACGAAATTAATTTAAATAACTCTTAAAAAAAAATGTATTGCGTAAAGTGTAAGAGAGTTACCGAGACGAGTAATTCTAGAGAGGTGCGAACTAAAAACGACAGACGGATGCTTCGCGGAATTTGCGACGTGTGTGGTTCTATCAAGACTCGATTTGTCAAACAAAAGAACGTGAGCAAAGGTAAAGGCATCGTGAATAAAATGATCAACAATATACCTTTTGAAATGCATCTGCCCAGTCACAGTTTCACGGGACCCGGAACGAAATTGAACAAGAGACTCAATGCCGATCTGACACCCAAATCTTGGAGCAAACCTGTGAATAGGGTGGACGCAACCGCATATGATCACGATCTGTGCTACGCCGGACATCCCAACACCAAGACTCGCAATGACGTCTGCGACAAAAACATGTTGGGGAGATTGAGAGGCATATCAAATCCGACCAGGAGAGAGAAGATGGAATGTTCGCTGGTCGGCAATCTGATCGGTGCGAAATGTCGATTCGGATGGGGCGTTCAAAAAAAAAAAGCGCATCTGAAAAGAAGAAGAAACAATTATTGACGAGCGAATTGGCCGAGGAGTTACACAAACCCATAGTGCGTAAATTTTGAAAGAGAAGGGTGTTCGTGAAGGGTCTGGACGACATTTGGTCTGCCGACTTGGTCGACATGAGATCGTTTTCGAGGTGGAACGAGGGCGTCAAATATCTATTGACGGTCATCGACGTGTTTTCCAAATACGGTTGGATCAGAGCTTTGAAGGATAAATCAGGACCTTGCGTCGCCGAGGCTCTGAAGAGCGTGTTCGACTCGTCTTCTCGAAAACTGAGTAAATTGTGGGTGGACAAGGGAAAGGAATTCTACAACAAGGACGTTCGTCAATTGGTAGACCTCTACTCGATCAAAAACGAATAGAAAGCCAGTGTGGTGGAACGTTGGCATCGAACGATGAAGGAGAAGATGCACAGATACTTCACGGCAAATTCGACCAAGAAATACATATTCCCTCTGAACGGTCTGGTCAAAGATTACAACAACACGCAACACAGATCGATCAAGATGACTCCCGCGGAAGCTAGCGATCCTCAAAACGAAAAACGGGTCTATGCGAATCTATATCCCGAGAGATCTAAGATCAGGAAGAAGTCTAGAACGTCGAAATTTGCGGTCGGCGATTGAGTGAGAATCTACGCTTATAAGAAGCACTTCGAAAAGGGTTATACTCCTCGATGGACCTCGGAAATTTTCGTGATCATCAAAATATTTCACACCGATCCGGTGACTTACGAAATCGAAGCTTTGGATGGAGAAGAGATCATCGGGAAAGTTTTATGAACAACAATTACAGAAGACGAAGTTTTGATGAAGAAGACAAAATTTTTTTTTTTTTTATTTACTCTCTTTGACATTTTCTTGTTTACACACATATATATAAGAGAGAAAAAAAAATAATAATAAAAAATAATTAAAAACTATTTTTTAGATAAAGAAAAGCAAGTGAATTAATAAACAAAAAAAACAAAAAACTAAAAATCTTTTAAAATGACAAATATACTAGATATAGCACAAAGCATAGTGAAAGATGAAAGTATTCAAGAATATGAGGTTCACGAATATGAACCGGTAACCGGAACGAGTTTGAACAATGTGGGAGAGATAAGAATCAACGTCGAAACTCAAGATCTATTCGTACATCCTAGTGAGAGTTACATAGTTGTGCAGGGACGTCTCACCAAGGAAGATGAGAGCAACTACGCCGACGACGACACGGTCACTCTAGCCAATAATGGCATCATGCATCTATTCAGTAACATAAAATACATGCTATCCGGACAAGAGATAGAATCTGTTTTTCATCCCGGTCAGGCCACCACGATGTTCGGACTCTTGACGTATCCTGATGATTTTTCAAAATCCAGAGGACTTAATCAGTTGTGGGTGAAAGACACCGTAGGTCCTGCTAGCGCAGGCGCCGCCGCGATATTCAACTACGTCATCAAGACGTCCAGACCTAAAGGAACGTTTTCATTCAGGATACCTTTGAAACACATCTTCGGATTCGCGGACGATTACAACAAGATCATGTACGGATTCAAACACAATCTGACGTTGATTCGAAAAGGAAACGACGACGCAATAGTGAGACTCACCGCGACCGGTGCGGGTAAGATAACTCTACACAAGATATCGTGGTTCGTTCCGCACGTGGAGCCTTCGCTCACGGAGAAAGGACATCTCTACAAGATCATAGAATCCAAGAGTAGATTACCCGTGGGATTTAGAATGAGACAGTGCGACACAGCTAGCATTCCTCCCTCCATGAATCACTTCGATTGGAGATTGACGGTGAAATCCGCTTCCGAGAGACCACGTTTCATCGTGGTTGCGTTTCAGACCGATAGGGACGGGTCTCAGGAAAAGAATGCATCGCTGTTCGATCACTGCAGTTTGAGAAACATGCAAGTGTTTCTGAACGCCACGAGATATCCGGCAATCGATTACAACACGGCGTTTGACAAGAATGATTTCTGCAGACTGTACGGCGACACCGCTGATTTTAGAAAGAAGTATCACGATCTAGACGAATTGATGAGCAACCCCAACATATCTCCCGGTGAATACAAGTCGATGTATCCCATGTTCGTGTTCGACGTCAGTAAACAGAGTGAACGACTCAAGAGTAGCGTGTTAGACATTCAGATCAAGATGCAATTCGATAGGAACGTGCCAAGAAAAACCGAAGCCTTCGCCCTGGTCCTGTCGGACAGAGAATTACATTTCGAATCGGACGGAAATAAGATGTCGATCATTCAATGAGAGACGAGTGTGTGAAAAAAAAATTAATAAACGTTAAAAATGTGGATGTAAGATTAATTAAAAACCAAAATCTCGAAAACAAAATGAATGTTTCTGACACGAAAACAACAAATCATCTGTTCACTTCAGATTACTACGACGTTAAAATGAAATACTTGGAAAAATGGATTCAAATTGAATATGAAGAACGTAACACAAAAAAAGGATGGAATAGTTGTGATTTTGACGAATATCGTTTAAAAGAAAAAGAAGAGTTTGATCTCATAAGATCAAACGAAGAAATTATAAAAAATACAATTTTAAAATGTCGCAAATGTAAGAAACGTCAAATAAAAATCGAATCTCAACAAACTAGATCTGGTGATGAACCAACAACCGTATTCGCAAAGTGTATAAATTGTAATCATAAATGGATAGAAAATTAAAAAAAAAAAAAAAAAAAAAAAACATGAACATCTCTCTAGATCACATTACTTTTATTTTTTTTGTTTTGTTTTTAATAATCACACATTTCTCATTATTTTTTTTTAATTCATTATTTTCCACGCGTTCACTGTTTGTTCAAAGGATCTAGTTCGATCAGTAGACTCACCACGGAAGTGGCGGCTTCAGGATTATTGGTTTTCGTGACGAAATTAATCCTGTCTCCGGCGTTCACTTTGAGAGGCATGCCGAATGTGCTAACATTCGCGTGTTGATTCTCACTCTTTTCGATGCTGTATCTTTTATCGCTCTCCACACCATTCACCATGAGATTGACGACCGCTCTGTTATTCAAATCCGAGGAAGCCAAACTCATTCGAAGGATTTCACCTCCCAACGGCATGGGATATCCCACCTGACCATGTTTCGATCCGCTACTTCCATTTCTGAAAGACCACTCAGCTTTTCCTTCTTCTAAGGTGCCGGCCTCTTCGGCCCACACGGTGATCAATTGTCTGACATATTTGACTTTCTCCACCACCGAAATGAGGGTGCAGGCGTCCGTCATGTGCACGGGTTCCGGTAGATTCGTGAGCACGTGTCCACCCATGTCTAGTTTACCTTCCATGATGTCGTCCTTTCTCCAGACCGAGTTGTCATCCACGTACTTCCTGCTTACCACGCTGGAATCGAATTCGGGATCATGATCGAGACCGAATAAATTGTGACCGTTCATGTTGATGCCACCCTCCATGGTTCTGCCAGATTCTTTGTTCAGGTAGAGATCGTCCACTTGCGATTCTAGGTATTCTTGTGAGTGTATCACGGCAGAATCCACATAGCTCTTGTTGACCGCAGTTGAGTCCGCATCTGTGTTGTCGATCTTTGACAGATTCAATATCTTGTGGAATCCCGCATTCAGATCCGATTTCATTTCTCGTCCGTCAGACTTTCTCTGTTCCAGATCTACGTAGTGTTTGGTCGCCACGTCCTTGGGATTCGTGGGAGCGGCCACATTCGTTATCTTGTAAGAATTGGCGTTCAATTCCGAGTGCATCGTTTTTGTAACGTATTTTTTTCTCAGCTGTTTGCTGAATCTCGTGTGAGAGTCGTCCGCGTATTTATTGGTCGCAGCATCGGTGGAATCTACGGGATTCACGACGTTCACCAAACGTTTGGATTTCAGATCCAGATCGTCGGTCATGGTTTTATCCAGCAGGATTCGTTCGAAATCGGCGTTCCCCCTGTCGACGTATTTTTTAGTCGCAGCATCTGCGAGATCTATCGGCTCGGGAAGATTGTAGAGCTTCTTATCGTTCATGTTCAAAGGTTCTTCTCGAGGTTCGTATCTCCGAATGTAATGCTCGTCCAAGTTGGCAATGTCGTAACCATCGTCGACTTCGAACATCTTCCTCTTCTTTCTCGGGTTGACTTTTTCGTCGTCACTTCTACCAAATTTATCGACTGGCAGCTTGTTGTAAGGATTTTTTTTTTGTTTTTAGAAAAAATGTGTTCAAAACGCAGTTTATTAAAAATGAACTATGTTATTTTATTTTTCGTTTTTTTTCGATTAAAATTTTTTTTTTTAAATAATTTTTTATCTTTATATATACTATAAAAAAAAAAAAATCTCTCTCTAATGTAAGTCATTGAGAATGTCTTGAAACTGATCTCCTTCAGACCATCTCTTGAGAACGTAGAGACACAGGTGACCGCAAAACACTTGATCTGGTGATGGCACTCGTTCCGTGTTGTAACGAACCATCGATTTGTTGAAATAGTTCTTTAATTCTTCTGGCGGCGAGATTCCGTAGCTGTCGAAATAATAATTTTTCTTCTTCCCGTTCTTGAACCATGCCACCCAGTGAGTGCCTTCACCTGATGAATCGTCTAGATTTAAAATTCCGCATTCCGATTGTCGAGGTCTTCTCTTCGACAAGGCATCTCTGGAAAACACTCCTAGAAAATCTTCGATTTTCAAATCTTTTGCCTCATTCAACAGATCGATGTTGGATAGGGGTTCTTTGGGTCAGACGACACCTTCTACGGATATCTTTATTTTCTTATTCATAAATAAGTATATATTTTTTTTTTTATTTATTTTATTGTAATTCACTAAAAATGACGTTATTTTTTTTCTATTTTTTTCTTTTTCTTTTTAAACTAACTTTCTTGATGTCACTATCGATTTCTATAATTTTGAATTCGTCTAATTCCTCTTGATTTTCTGGAATCCAATCATCCACATTCATATCGTCTATAGTTAGTTCCGCAGTCCAATGTCCGAGTGCCAAAGTGCTTATTTTATCGTTTAATATGAATCTCTTGTTGTCATCGGCCGTCAGCGAAATCTTGTTGACTATTTCGGTGTACAAGTCGTGATTTTCACTTTGAATCGATTTCATAGTCTTATACACCGGACCACTTCCTAACAGACAATCTTTATACTCTTGGAAAGAGATGTTTCTCTTCTCCACACATGCTTTAACTCCTTTGCACTTCTTGATCTCTTCATCATCTTCTAGACGATAAGCATACGGTTTGGGTCTCAAGCCCACGAATTCGACGATTTGTTTACAGCCACTCTCGTCCTTAAATTTACCCAACACCTTCTTGTTGTCGTTCGATTGAATGTTGGACATGTGATCGACGGGATAATTGCTCATGCCGAACCACTCGGCCACGTCTGGAGATATATCTCGGTAGACGTCTTTCGTCTCTATCTCATAAACTAAACTGTCCGTGTCGGTGAACAGTAGTTTGGCTTTGTCGCCAAATTTTCGTTTCACGTAATCGTAGTGAAACTCGTACATCAATCGTTTGCTGATATCTAAGATGATCGGTCTGAGATAATACGGTTTGTCGAACTTCAGGTGCGTCTTTTGCATGTGAACGGCCACTAGATTTTTGTCGAATATGATTCGGTGTTTGTAATTGGGTTTCGCCACTAATGTTTTAGCTCTTTTCTCAGACGTGACGAGTTGAACGTCGGTTCTCTTCCTGATGTTTTCCATTGATTTACTGTACACGCAGTTGTTCATGAGTTTGAAGAAATCTTTTTCAAAATCGTTCTCGGCTCGAGTTCTGAGATTCGTGTTGAGATCGATGTATTTTTTCATCCAAGGCTCTTCGTCGAATCGAATGATGCGATGTATGTCGACTAATTTCATCCCGTAATCGACGTACTGTTTCAAATTCTCGCTGTAGATGACGTAGTTATGTTTGTTAAATAAATTGGGAATAAGTTTTTCCTCGTCTCCCTTGTTCGGTTCCATTCGTTCAGGAGCCAGTGGATAATCATTGTGTAGATCGTGTAATTCTTTCGGATAGTGCAAATCGACTTCTAAAATGCAAGGATAGTCTCTCCATTTTTGCATCTCATCCGGTTCCTTCACCCATTCGAAATTTCCAATCGGTAAAGGATGACTCATAGCCCAACCGTACAGATTATTGGCGTCCCAATACTGTGTGTATTTAGTCGACCGTTTCGAATCGAAACCTTCTTTCATGTAGGGATTGTTAGCTTCAGAATGTCTGTGAGAGATCATCGAGACGCCACCTCTCGCAGCCCTTTCGAACATGAGCAACATGTCCACATTGGATAATAATTCCAATTGGACTTTGGTGGTCTTCAACAGAGTGTCCCATGCCAAACCGGGTGCGGTGAAATACCAAGCGGGATCCAGATCGTAATTTCGACGACAGACGTCTCGAAAATTTTCGAACACGTCTTCTAAGAGCAGAACGTCGGTCTTCAGATAGAGATCGTGATAATCTCTCATGGTTTTCATATCGAATGATTTCCACACGTTTTTGGCGTGTTCGTAATTCTCGTCGGAAATGTCGGATTCGTATAATTTTGAATAAAAATCTTCTTTTGAAGGTAGTGAGGTGTCTTCAAATCTCTTTAGATCGTTCATGTAATCGTAAGGATAGACTCCTTTCCTCAACATGACGTCTACTCGTTCTCCGAAATGTTCGCTCGTGATTTTAAATTTATCCTTGCTCATGTTATCGACTAATTTTTCCAGAGCGGTCGACATGAATTTAAAACTGTCGATGAAACGTATGCCTCTACGAATGGATTTCGTTTTTTCTTCCAACGTCTCTCTGTCGATTACTCTTCTCTCCTCCATGAGCTTCCATTTCGTGAAGGAAATGTATCTTTCTTCGCTGTTCGTAATGCAATTTAATTCTTCGTGTGAGGTGCCGAGATTTTTCACGAACAGATGACTGTCGTAACCCAAGAGATTGTGAAACATCACCGGATAGAAAGTGGCATCTCGATATTTTAAATTACACCTGCTGTGAGCCGGACCACGATACAGACCCGTGTAATGATCGTGGTCTCTGACCTTCCTATTTTCCTTCAAATTCTCGTCGAACGATTGTTTGCATATGTGACATTCGATGGCTCTGTTATTTTCGTCCTGCTGCTCGCGCGTGATGATCATTTCTGCCGGAGTTTTGAATTTGTCGTATAACATTTGAAGTTTCCATTCTAACTCTTCCACGAACCTTTGAGCCACGTCGTCATCTTCGCACTGTTTCGTGTAGGTGAAGGGACCCATGTCGTGTTGCGAGTCGAAAGTGCATTTCACATAAATGCAATAGGCCGAAGGTATGTGTTTTTGATATCTTTCGACGTAACTTTGAAGAGCGTTGGGTTGACAGGAACTCATTTTTGCGGTGAAACATTCGAAATCGGCGTACACGACGAATGGTACTTTTAACCTTCTATTGTGATTTTCAAACTTCGCGATGGTGTTGGGTTTGGGCATTTCGACGGCGACACCTTGATTTTCGTTGCAATATTCCTGATGTTTAGCCAACGAGTCTTCGCTGTGAAACACGTTCATGCAATTGTAACATAAAGATATCTTTCTGTTATGATTATTATTTTGTTTCGACAGTAATCGACTCGGATGTTTAACCCAACAATAATGACGATTGTCACCATTCGAAATCAATAATAAAATAATCGTCTTTTCTCTTCCAAGATACGAAGTCAGTCTGAGAGGATGAATCTTCCGTTTTTCGTCATCGTATCCCAAGACATTCACCGCAACGGTGGGATTTTGAGCCTCAAAACATTCG
Organism: Pictodentalium vernedei; assembly: GCA_031216915.1. NCBI lineage: Eukaryota > Metazoa > Mollusca > Scaphopoda > Dentaliida > Dentaliidae > Pictodentalium > Pictodentalium vernedei. Next base: position 539,217,728 of record CM062295.1, on the reverse strand, counting down.
ATGTGTTTTAACTGCGTTGGAAAAGTCACTCCGGTCCAATCGAGATTTTTAGAAGTTTCCTCGTACTGAGAAACTCTATAGGAGTTTATTTTGACAGGGTATAAAGCAGATGTGACTGCCCATTTAAAACACTGATCATCGTTATTTTTCACGTTGATCACGGCGTATTTCTTAGCGAGGAAATATGGTAATTTCACGTAGGAAGACCCTTTCAACAAATCGTTTTTAGTTATGTGAATTTCGAGTTTCAACATCTCATCGAACGTCCAATTACTACCTTCATGTTCATAATTCACGAGAGAAGTCAACATCTTGTCTTTCATCTTTTCGAAAAGGTCCGATAAATTTGAACCTCGAAATACGGGTTCGACGTTAGATCTGAAATATGCATTTTTCACGATGCTCTCGCCGGACTTCACGTCGATTTTATTCATCACGCAATGGAGTATCATCTTAATTTTTAGTCCCACGTTCATGTATTTGCGAAACAAATCCAATACCTTTTTCTTCACCCGTTCCATAAACAATTTCGGATCGATTTTCTTCAACGAGGGAACCACGTCGAAAGTTTTAAAAATACCTTTGATCGCACTCTCCTGTTCCACGGACTTTGACTGAAATAGTTCCATGGTGAGTCGCGCTAGATATTCTTCTCCTTTCCCTTCGTCTGTTGCTCGTTGAAGTTCGCTTGATATATCTCGTTTGCCTAGAATCTGATGTGCATCACTCGTTTTCGTTTATCTTTTCTTTTCTTTGAAAACTTGAAGTTCTTCTTCAATGGCTTTTCGTTTAGTCGTCTTCTTATTTTTCACAATCGAAACGTTTTTGGTATTTTTCGACGTCGGCATTTCGATTCCTTTTACTATCTTTTTCTTCTTCTCATTTTTCACAACCGATGCATTTTTTGACGTCGTTGCTATCAGCATTTTCTTTGCCTTTCCATCGTTTCGCAAATGTTTCTGTATGACTTCAATCATTTTTGATTTAGTTCTATGATTTCTGAAATGTGAAATTTTTAATAGTTTACAAATCTCGTTTAACTGAGGTACGGTTTTCTCATTTAAATTTTCCAATTTTTTTTTATCTGTTTGTTTCATTTTGTAAGAATATATTTTTTTTTCCGAATTTTGTATTTAAATAATTTGTTTAAAAAGTTTTGTTTTTTTTACTCTTTATATAAAAAAAAAAAAAGTTAAATTTTAAATTCGATTTTTTCTTAATGTGTTTTTTTGTTGAATTTTTGTGTTTAATGATAATTTGTTTCTCATTAAAAAATTAAAATTAAAAAAACAACTTTTTTTATATATATATAAAGAGCAAAAAAAAACTTTTTTAAACAAATTATTTAAAATACAAAAATTTAAAATATACATTATCTGCAAGAATTCATAAAACAAAAAACCAAATAATCGATCATGATGACAACATCCAGGACGGAATCTCGACATAAACGTCGACGTTGTTTAATAAATTGTTATTCTCCAAAAAACCAAGAAGAAAAAAATCGTAATTTATATTTACGCGTTTTGAAAGAAAACGATACGATTTGCAATAGAAAATCGAATCGTAATACTATTAGCGAACAAAACTTAATCGACAATGTTGTTCGAACTATTAAAAAGAAGGTTCAAGACAAATAGAACTCTTACGACTTTTACGCAAAGTCTCGCACGAGGTTCAAACAAATTTTCGCGAAGCCAGACGCATGTTCATGTCAGCCGATTCCTTCTCAATAGATGATGATAACTGCAAGATGCAAAGGCTAATTTTTAAACGTTCGATGTCTTGCCCGTTCTAAAAACTTGTGAAAAAAAAATTAAATTAATACGAAAAATAGGATGTTAAAATTTAACTTCTATATATATTTAAAGAGAAAAAAAACTTTTTAAACAAATTATTTAAATACAAAAATTTAAAATATACATTACTTGCAAGAATTCGTAAAACAAAAAAAACTAAATAATCGATCATGACAACAACACCTAAAAGATGCGAATTGAAATTGAAACGAGATGAAAAGTATGAGAAATCCAGTTTTAATATCTATACATTACAACCACACGATCCCATCGAATTGAATGAGGTCGAGATGGTGGACTTAGAGCGCTACTACCACAAATATCGAAAGTGTTTGAAAGTGGATGAAGCCGCGCTCGATTTGTTTTACGAGTACCAAAGCGAACTGCTGAATAATATCATCGTCGCCGAAGACAGAGAATTCAAGAGGGGTGATTTATTGTTGTCCTATGGAGGTTACATATATCCAATAATCTCACCCAAACTCGTGAAGAAATCGGGTGGTGAGAGCGCATTCGCCTATGAAAAAAAAATCAAAAGAGTAAAGATGAACATTCACACCATTTTCGTATGTGGAAAAATGACGAATGTCAACTTGCTAATAACGGACTTGGAAATATAAACAATAGAGAAATTGAAATTAAAAATTTAACTTATATATATATATATATAAAGAGAAAAAAAACTTTAACTAAAAAAAATTTTACATTAAAGAAAATTAAAAAATTAAAAAAACAACTTTTTTATATATATATAAAGAGCAAAAAAAAAAATAACAAACTTTTTTTAACAAATTATTATTTAAATACAAAATTTAAAATATACATTATTTGTAAGAATTCGTAAAAACAAAAAAAAAACAAATAATCAATCATGAAGACAACAACACCTAAAAGATGCAAATTGAAATTGAAACGAGTCGAAACGTATAAGAAATTCGGTCATAAAATCTATAGATTACAACGACACGATCCCATCGAATTAAACGATGTCGAGACGAAGGGCTTAGAGCACAAATACGAGAAATATAAGATGCCTCTGAAATTGGACGAAGCCGCGCTCGATTTGATTTACGAGTACCAAAGCGATCTGCAGAACATCGTCATCGCCGAAGATAGAGAATTCGACAAGGACGATTTGTCGTTACCCTATGGAAATTACATATTTCCAAACATCTCATTCGAACTCGTGAAGAAATTGGGTGGTGAGAGCGAGTTGACCGCTGTAAAAAAACTCAAAAGAGTAAAGATAAACATTCAACACGTTTCGAAATAGGAGAAGACACAAGCGTCAACATGCTAATAACGGACTAGGAAATATAAACAATAGAGTGATTGATTTTTAGCGAAGAAAAATGAAAAAAAAAAAAAAAAATGAGATCATCTTTAGATCTCATTAACTTTTTTTTTTTTTTTTTTTTTTTGTTTTTCCTTCTTCTTCACTATCATTATAATATATTATAATAACGTTTCCTTTTCTCTCAAATTTCAGCGTCGATTCTTCTTTTTCTTTTTTTCTTTTTCTTTGTGATGTGATACGTTTATGGTAACATTTTTGTTTATCCGAATCATAATTATGAACGAATGTTGTGCATCTCTTGGTAACACTCGCATCATTACCATTCACTTCAGAAGGTAGTGGTGACCGTGGAAAGCATCGTCTCATTCTCAACCGTATATCCCGCGCTTTATCTATCTCTTTCCTTAGATATCCATCATTAGTGTCTAACCATTTTTTTATTTTTTTGCTCTCTGGCTCGCGATGTTCGTCATTATCGTCAAATTGTTTCTCCACCTTTTCATCCAGGTGATAAATTTCTTTCTCCACCTTTTCACCCATTTTAAATATATTATTTTATACTTTCTATGATTTTATATATTTTATATAATTTTATATTTATAATAACATATTCAAAATCGGTATGTTCTTAAATGGTTGAATTCTCACCGAGCAACAAACCCTTGCCGAATCGCTTGACGTTCCATCCACTCTTCACATAGAGACCGTTTCCTCTCAGAGAGTTGCCACCTCTAACGGGTTCTAGATACAATCCTTTAGCGCTGTCGTCTACGTGAACGCGACACACGGCTCCTCCCTTCTTCAAAAACAGTCCGCTGCCACCCATTAATTTCTCAACTGCCGAACTAGCGAGTCCCATGAGAGCTCCCACGCCGAGAGTCTTTCCGAGAAAGGGTAGCACCTTTGCGGCGAAGGGTAATGCTTTTGCGGCTATTCCTGCCAATAGCGGTAGGAAACCATCTTTCATTCTCAAATTGTATCTCAATTGAGCGGGACTCATTCTCACCGTCAACCCTCTTCCATCGCGAATCGCTTTCTCCATCCTTTTGATTTGACTTCTGGTCCAGGCGATCGAATCCTGACCGCCTCTTGTCAGATCTTCGTGAGTGAATTTGAATCTCACTGCCTCGCCTCGAGTTGTTAATGCTCTCTTCAGTTTCTTCCTCTGTCCTGCGGATATGTTCACGTTTTTAACCACGTATTCTGTCATAATTTCTGGGTTTTTTTTTAAAATATATTTACTTCAATTGTTTCTTGTTTAATAATTATATTAAAATAATTTTGTAAAATTAATATTGCGTTTATTTTATTTTTTGTTATCTATATATATATAATATTTTTTTTTTTGCTTTTATATTTCTCTTATGTGAAATCGTATCGTCACCCTCTCTCCGCAAAGATCTAACAGTTCACCATTTTGATCTGTCAACGTGGTTTTGAGACTATACAACGTGTCTAAAATCACTGGTAGATAAACTAAATTTTGAGGTCGCTCCACGATCCTATAACCCGGCAACACGTTTGGAAAGAAGGAATAGATCGTCGGTTGAGCGCTACCATTCACGTAGCTTCCGGCAATCACGTCCACGTTCACCAGAATGCTATTGACAGCGAGAATGTCGACCGTATTTTCAGATGCCGCGTGGCCTCGATACATCTTTCGATCGAATCCCAACATCTTGCCTATAGAATTGTCCGTGTTGAAATCCACTCGAAAATTATTTTCCAAATCCAACATCGTCTGTAAGGTATTAGGATTGGGAGCGAGTCTGATCTTGTTGCTTCCCTTTCCATCCGTCTTCATTCGCATCTGAATGTAATGGTTCAAATCGTCTATGTCGTAACTCCCTTTGGGAATTCGAATCTCCAACCAATCCGTTCCGTCGGAATACTTGAACGATTTATTCTTTTCGGTGACGTTGGGAAAGGAATAATAAGTCTCCAGATTCACCAAAGCCATCTCGTAACTTTTCTCTCTATTCAATTCGATGGAAGGTTCGAATTTCGTAGCAAATCGAGTCGAATCGCCACTCACCACGATTTGAATGGATTGTTTCGCAGCCGTATTCGCGGCTATCCGTTCTAACAATTCTCCATGTTCAAACATTATATTTAATTTTATTTTATTTTTTATTCAAAACTAATTATTTGAAGATTTATTATTTTTTCTAATTTTTTTTATTTTCACGCTCTATCTTATTATTATTACCATCGGAAACATAAAACTCGTCGAATCCGCACCGATATTTTCCTCGATTAAATTCGCTCGTCAAATCGATCACGACGAAATTGTAAAGTCCACCATCCCAAACCCTCTTGCAGAATCTTCTGAATTCCGCAGCGCTCATGTCGTTTGCGACGTGATCGCCGTAGATGTGATTGAGATTCTTGAGATCTTGGCGAAAGAGACATAGAAAATTAGCGTTCTCCCTTATCGTCTGTCTGGGCAATCAAAAATAATTCTGCGACAGGTAGAAACAGTCCACGTTGCTGTGTCGACCCCTAACGTAATACGATTCGCATAGGTTCTGTCTCTCCAAAAGCAGATCGTCGAAAATCATGAGATTCTTATCTTCCGATTTCAGTTCATTAGGATCCGGAACGTCGCTAGCGTTCTCATAAAATCGACACTCGACGTTCGAACATGCATTTCTCTTCATCAGCTCCGTCGCCGCGCCGTCCAAAATGGTCGAGAGCGGAGCTCCACTTTTGTCGAATTCCTCCCTGCTGTCAAAGATTCTGGCTATGACGTCCTTGGGCAATCTGCGATCCATGCACTCTCGAAGCAATCTGTATTCAGGTTGAAACAAGCTCTTGCCAAACACGAACAATCTGTCGTAATCCAACCAGTCGGGTCGGGACAACAGATTCATCAACAGATTGGTCTTTCCACAATTCGATTTTCCCACTATCAAACCTCTTATGCTCTTGGGAAAGAACTCGTTATTCGACCTCTTGGTCGCGGCGTCGTTCCAAGACATATCTTTAATGTTCATCTTTTGTTTTATTTTTTTTTTTTTTGTTTGTTATTTTAGATTCTTTTCAAACACAAAATTTTTTTTATGTTTTTTCAAACTTAGTTGTTTTAATATTATTATTTATTTATATCACACTCTTCAATCCGGATCCACTCGTCATTTTGGCTAAATCTTGTATGGACACCACGCCATCCTTCAAATCTTTCCAATCTTTCAGCGTTCTCTCTAACGCAGCTCGCTTCGCCGGTGGACTGATCAACTTGTCGATCAACGCGTCGGCTGCCCTCTTGCCAGCCGCAGAAGCTATCCTACCACTGGCTTCGGAAGCGGCTTTCTTACCAGCATCCAAAGCCGTCTTTTTACCGACCTCAAACGCGGTCGATTCGAGTTTTCTACCCGCATTGCTCGTGAACGCTCGCATTATAGAATCGACGATGCCAGAACCGCCTTGAACGTAAGTCCTGGCGTATTCCCTGTTCTTTATCACCAACATATTTTATTTTTATGATATATTTTTGTTTTTGTTTTTTCACTGGTAAATCGTTTTTGCCGTTTAAATACTTTTTTATTATTCTAGTGTAAGAATTTACTGTTTTATTTTTGTTTGTTTGTTTGTTTGTTTCTCTCTCTACTTATTATTATATACACATCAATCCTTCAATTCGTTCATCAGCCTTTTATACTGGTTTTTATTCAAAACCTTCTGTCTCAACAATTCGTCAGATATGGCAACTATCTGATTATCTAATCCCGTGTTACCAGCCCATCTGCTCGCCATCAACAAACTCAATCTCTGACACAGAGCGACGGGATCGCTCGGAAGAAAAGTAGCGGTTTTCACCCCTTTGCCGGTCACCGATTCGACGAACTTCTTGTTCATCTCCCATATGGGTTTCACCACTTTCGTCCACTTGTAACCTCTGTTAGCTTTGGGTCTCGTCTCTTTGGCATCGTTATTTCTCTTCATGGCGTGAGTCTGAACTAGAATGTTGCCGTAATTGTCGAAATTCTGTTCCGTGTAATCTCCAGGCTTATCGTAAAGGAGCAATCTCCGCAGACATCAGTTACTTCATATTTATTCGAACCCACGATCAATTCATCATCGTCCATTTCCACTTCCGTATCACCTACAAACGTTCTCCCCTGAGAATCCTTGTAAATTCCATACGACTGATCTCTCTTACCGCCATCATCATCGGACGATGCGATGCTACTAGTGGTGATAGTCGAAGCCGTATCATCAGACTCGCTCATATCTGTTTGAATTCCCGTGGGAACGTAATCCGGTGTAGATTGAACGGAATACCGATTTCCAAAACTAGGAGGCAACGAACCCATTCTCAAAGAACTCTCCTTTATGGGTTTCAATTCTTCGACTATCTCCTTCCTGCTTCGCTCTTGACCCTCCGTCACGGGTTTAAATATTTTTGTGGCTTCGCGTCTGAGTTCCATCTCACCGAGACGTCTGCTCCTATCAGCTGACTGAATGCTCTTCTTGGCACGTTCCAATTCGTTTATAATTCGATCTCGGTCTCTAGGATCCATCTTCCAAAACATCTTTCGTTTGAATTGTTTTTATTTATTTTCAAAATTAAATGTTTAATTATATTTTTTTTCAAACTCAAACTCGCTGTGTTAATTGAAGTTTAAAAAAATACGTTTAAACAGTACATGACAAACCGGTTTCTGATGTAACGCATTTTGACAGTAGTGTTTACATTTTGTTAAAAGATCTTCATTCATTCACACATCAATTTACCGAGTGTCGAATTAAGAGAGAATCCTTTTTGATGACTGTTAAACAGTTTCAACACACAATGGAAAACTGATTTTAACAAATCTCTCTCCGATTGCTATCATGAATATATTAAAAAATTTTACCACTCAAAACCTAATTGAGCAGAAAATGCGTTTTAAACATTCCGATAAGTGTTTTGAACAAACGCTTAACAGTCAATCTCTCAATCAAGACAAAACACGAATATCTATTACAGATCATCTCAAAAAAACCCTCAAAACTCAATTTTTATCCCTCCCATCAACAGAAAACATCAATGTCTATAATACAGACTATATTCGTAATCGACTCTTTTTGAACAAAAAACCTCATTCACTCATTACGATAACATGTGTTAGTTTTTTTACTTCAGGAAGACGTGACTGGATTTGCAAATTTCAAACACACCAACCCATAGGATTCAGTGTTAAAATCGTGTACGGACGCGGATTGTTAGAAATCGGCAAAGATGATGATGAGTTCGAACTCTCAAAACGTTTTTTTGCTCGCAATTTGACGCTCACCATGGAGTTTTAGCGTTAAAATCGCGTGCAAACACGGATCGTCAGAATCGGCAAGATGGTGAGCTCGAACTCTCAAAACGTTTTTTTGGTCGCAATTTGACGCTCCCCATAGGGTTTCAGTGTTAAAATCGTGTACGGACGCGGATCGTTAGAATCGACAAGAGGATGAGCTCGAACTCTCAAAACGGTTTTTTGCTCGCAATTTAACACTGGACCCTATGGGGAAAACTCGTCTGCAGATTTCAATCAAAACGGTACATGAACGTGTACGTAAAACTACGCGCATCTAGGATTCAATTCAGTGTTAAAAAAATTCGAGCTCACCCCAAAAAACCGTTAAAATCTTGTACATGTACACAATTTTAACACTAAATCCTATGGAGATGTACATGTACGTGTACACGTACATGTACAGGTGAGCTCGTACTCTCAATTATCACCTACTGACGACACTTGCAAAAAAAATTCTTGAATAACTATTATTTTCATTTTTTGTCTCAAAAACATAGGTTATGACCCCTCATTGGAACGAGCTGGACGAGCTCGTTCCAATGACTGGTCATAACCTATGTTTCAGAGACAAAAAATGAAAAAATAATGAAAATTAATTGGCGATTTTCGAGAATACCGCTGGGCGGTTTTGGCCGTTACGTCAGGTGAAGGGTTAAAGGCTCTACAATAGCCAAATTCAAGGATTGTCAAGGCCCCCTTCTTCACTAGTCCTAAATAAGGCTCTCCGGTCGTTAGGGGGACGCCTTTACGAACACATAACACTATATTGTTATGATAAGATGCTTTGTCGGCATTTTTATTTTGTGAATAATCGAGATTTTTCATGGCCTCCTCGTTCATTTTCCCAAGATTTCAAAGGCCCTGAATTGGGCTTAGTCAAATCTAAGGCCTTTCCTTAAGTTCAAGGTCCCGGAGACACCCTGGGGTATTTCAGAATTCGTTGTAAAAAATCTATGTCAACGATGTAATGTGTACACAGTTTCCTGTAGAGAAAACTTAGCGAATTAGTTGATAATGTACACACGTATGCACTTCCACGGCGTGGAAATCCATGGTGTGGGGCTACCCATTTTAGAGGACTTCCATCCGAAGCATTGGTGACTGTGTCCTATTTTACCAGTATAATGGAGTTCCCACGGAGGACCCCACCAGAACCAGCCACTATTATAAGTTATGGGGCTTTCAGGGGGGGGGGGGGGGCGGGTATGGTGTGATATAAGGCGAAGTGGGATCAATATTAGGCGAGGCCAAAGGCGGAGCCTAATATTGATCTCGCTGAGCCTTATATCACACCATATCCGCCCCTGAAAGCCCCATAACGTATTTATTATGCCAGTCCTTTGAAAAAGACACAACCATAAATGTAATTTATGTTCGATATCGATCAACCTTCAAGTTCAATCATTCAAATCAAAACAAAACAGACGATAAAATTTACAGTCCAGGGGGAGTAACTCGAAAATATTTGCATGAACTGACAAGGGCAGATTATTCGGGTAAGGATGCTTGCTTGAGTTCGTCTCAGACAGTGCCAGTTGTCTTCTATACATGTCGTTTTAGTGGTTTATTTATTGTATTTATTTACATTTGTTTATTAACATTTCTCAAAGAATGGAAGAAACGTATTATAGTTGTACGTTGTTCAACAGACACACACGCGAAATTGTTTCTTGTTCGTTGAACACGCGAAATTAGGAAAAACATCGAAGCGAGCGTTGGATGTCAAAAACAAAATGTCGGAACTGACCGTGTATAAGCTCTATATACGGTCAGCTCGATGATACACAGTCTCATATACGGTCACTAGATACTGAAGCTGATTGGTCAATAACAATTACTTGCATAATAATATTTGTTGTACGTTGCATACAGATTCAAACGTTATTGTTTATTGATTTCAGGAATTTTATGTTGAATCGAAGAATGTGAAAGCCATTAGAATATTCAAGAAGGTTGAAAAATAGAAATGAGCTTGGACAAATCGCTGGACGTTGTAAACATTTTTGCTTAAAGAGAGCTTTTTATGTGGATTGCTTGGTGAATGTACAGAAAACAGTTTGATAGGGTCATCTTCGATTTTGGCAATATGCCGACCAGTGCGTAAAAGCATATCTGAATATCACGCACCGGCGTCCAAACACTGAATATCACGCACCGGCGAACAGAGACACAGAACGATGAGATGCATGACTGCTACTTCTCTAAGATTTCATCAAACATTTCGAGGCCCGTTGTTTTGGGGTTTGTTTTTTTGGGGTTTTTTTGTTGGGTGGGGGGGGGGGGGGTTCTCATTTATTTTTTACCTGCTCGAGCCATTCATGCTAAATAATATTGCCAAATGGAAATTTTAATCAACGAACTTGAGCCTTTTAATATTATATATATATATTTTCATAAATTTTCAGGCGTTAGCGTAGCAGGGATTATCTCCGCTTTTACTATCTCCTCCAGGCCTCATGCAAGCAGCACCCGTGTCCAAAATTAATAGCCTCTCGCCCCACCTCCTTACGGGACAAAAAACGGGGTGGGGGTGAATGAAGTGAGAAAATTAAAATGATTGATTCATAATTAGAATTCATCGAATGATTAGCAAAACCAGGTGCCCGAGCCCTTGGCGGCAATATGGGGTAAGGGGTTGGGAGGGCGGGATCGCTGGGAAAGGACACTGAAGGAGGCGACATTACATGTGGCTACATCGTATGGTATTGCAAAAGATTTTAGTCGTGTTGGCACACTGAGGATTCTCAAATGGAAGGACCCCCCCCCCCCCCCCCCGGTATGCGCAAATATGGTAAGTGATGCACAAATGGTACCGTCTCCTTGAGCCCAAACTGCAGGCGGGCCCCTCCTCTCCAGAACACGCCCAGGAAAGGTACACAAGAAACTATGTTTTACATATTAGGCAACACAGGTGATTTTCTAGTCCTAGTAAGCGAATTATAGAACATTCAGTTGGAAATAAACACATTGATACACGGATTGAGTATCCACTTTGTTTGACCCTTTTAACCCCTTATCCAACAGTTATGGTCAAACCTTCCAGCGCTATTCTCAAATATCGCCAATTAATTTTCATTATTTGTTTTCATTTTTTGTCTCAAAAACATGGGTTATGACCCCTCTTTGAAACGACCTCGTCGAGCTCGTTCCAATGAGAGGTCATAACCTATGTTTTTGAGTTTTTGAGATGAAAAAAATTAGTTATTCAAGAATTTTGTTTGCAAATGTCGTCTGCGTTTCATGTAAGGTGAAGGGTTAACCAACGCATACGATATAAAATACCAAGAAGACTTGTATTTTTTGAAATGTAAAGCCGACCGACTGATATTCCAACTACCTTAACAAATTTATTTATTTATTTATTTATTTATTTATTTATTTATTTATTTATTTATTTATTTATTTATTTATTTATTGGTGTGTAAGGTCACATATGTCTGCACAATGGCTAAGCGTAACCGCAACAAGGATATAAAGTAAAGTTAAACCAATCGTTTATATCCATGTTGCCCACCTTAAAGGTCTTCCATCCCAGTTTTGGGTGAGTGGGTCCTATTTTACCAAACACCAAGGCCTGCCCCGATGAAGTTGGAACATTTTATCAGTCGAGATTTGAGCCATCACGGTCGGCACGAACCAGGTTTACAGTCCCAGGGCCCTAATCGGTAGTCTTCGCAACACCAAAACCCCATTTCAGCTATTTTCACCTATCTATCACATGTTACACCCAGATTGAGGCAAAATCACTGATACAATGTCTGGTGTTGGGGAACGTTCATTAAGGTTCATTCAGAAGTAAGCACTAACATGACTTCGAAGTCAGTAAGGGCTATTGTCATGGTTTGAAAACCGGTCACATGTAGGAAGGGAAGGAGAGTCATTGACCATCTTTTCACATTGGCCTAAATGATAGAATCTGCGAAAGCCAAAAAGAAAAAGATGTTGATGGCATTTCAGGATGTTTGGATGTGAAAAAAGGCATATGATAGGGGATGGAGGGAGGGTATGTGGCAAAAGCTCGAGGCCTTGGGCATGGGAGGTGAGTTTGTTGGAGTTCTGAAAGCATTATAATTTTATAAAGATGTACAAAGTGAACTAAGCCAGGGTAAAATAACAACAAAACGTGTGCCTATGGAGATAGGCCTAAAGCAGGGGTAGTAGGTAATAAAGGCCGATTCAGAGACACCTGTACATGTACGTGTACGTGTACACGTACATTCGTGTACACCTCCATAGGATTTAGTGTTAAAATCGTGTACAAGGTACACGATTTGAACTTTTTTAGGGTGTCTTAGAACCGGCTTTGCCGATTCAAAGACCACTGAATTGTATCCTAGAGTGAAAAAAACGCCCGTAGCTTTACGTACACGTGCATGTACCGTTTTGATTGAAATAGGCAAATGAGTTTCCCCCATAGGATTCAGTGTTAAATTGCGAGCAAAAAACGTTTTGTTGTTTCTAAATCATCATCTTGCTGATTCTAAATAATCCGCGTCCGTACACGATTTTAAAACTGAAACCCTATAGAGGCGTACACGGAGATCCACTTGCGGATTTTAGGTCGGAAATTGACTCGTGTACGGTACACGGAAAAGAGGTGTCTCTGAACCGGCAAACCCACTGCTACGTTTTTGATTGATATATAGGAGAGAAAAAAAAAATATAAATAGTTATTAAAAATAATATATCAAATCGAACAGATAATAAAAAAAATAAATACGTAAATCATGAGCGATTCTCAGACTGTTAGAGTAAGGTTTCTTTTAAAAATGCTGATGAGAGCCTACGCAATTCTGTGTGAATGATCAACTAGGTCGTCTCTTGTTAGTGCGATGCGTCGGATGTCGGGATCACCTAGACTTCGATCAGGAGAATCATTCGTGTTTGTGGATGGAAAGGGAAGATATGGTCGTCAAGTATTTCGAACCGGCGTTTGAACACGTTCAAATCGATGAAGTGATCGCGTTTTGGAAGAGATTACTCTTCTGTAAGGATCGAAGCAAGCCCACAGTTTCGGAAGAACTGAAATTGGCGCGTAAAAGTCTGACTTTAGGAGATAAGGGATGCATCATGAAATTATTGTTCGATGAAGCATACATCTAAGTTTTCTCGTTGATATAAAATAAGGGAGAATAGAAAATAAAAATAAATACACACATAAATTTTTTATCTAATATTAAAAAGAAAAAAAAACAAAAATGAGAACCAGAAATAAATTGTATCTGACGTTAGTGGACGACGAGGATGAGAAGCCGATCAGCGTTTTGCCGACGGCACCGTCGCTAGAAGAAAAAGAAAGAGGAGAGAGGTATCGAATCGACCAAATCAGTAGAATCCAAGAGTATCTAACTCGAGAGAGAGATTCTCGTCATTCTCTCAAGAAGAAGTATTTGCGTTTCGTGAAATTCGTCAACGCGATCGACACAACACTCATCACGATTTCCATGGGTTTACACGTGGCCGGCATCGGATTGTTGTCGACCGCGGTCGGCATTCCGATTGCGTTGACCGTAGAAGGAGTGGCTCCCGCCAACGGATTGTTTAGCACGCTCAGAAACTTTTTGAGTAGGAAATTATATCTGAAGGCGAGGAAATACGACAAGATTCACGTCTTGGCCGACTCCAAGATCGACACGATATCCGAAATGATTATGGCATTGAAAGACGGTAGGATATCGGACGGAGAATACTTCGCAATATTGAGCGAGAAAACGAAATACGATACCATGAAAGAAGCCGTGAGAATCAAGACTCGTCAGATCATAAGGAAGAGATGAAGGATTCTCTCATGGAAAAGGGGAGGAAAGAGGCCAGGGAGGAATTCAGTAAGATGATAGAACTCAAGAGCAGCGAGTGAAAAAAAAATATATATATATAATAAGAACAGAATTAATTAATTAGTAAATTTATATATAAAATAAAAAAAACGAAATTAATTTAATAACTCTTAAAAAAAATGTATTGCATAAAGTGTAAGAGAGTTACCGAGATGAGTAATTCTCGAGAAGTACGAACTAAAAATGACAGACAGATGCTTCGTGGAATTTGCGACGTGTGTGGTTCTATCAAGACTAGATTCGTCAAAAAAAGAACACGAGCAAAGGTAAAGCATCGTGAATAAAATGATCAATAATCTACCTTTCGAAATGCATTTGCAGTTTCACGGGACCCGGAACGAAATTGAAGAAGAGACTCAATGCCGATCTGACACCCAAATCTTGGAGCAAACCTGTGAATAGGGTGGACGTCGCTGCGCATGATCACGATCTGTGCTACGCCGGACATCCTGACACCAAGACTCGCAACGACGTCTGCGATAAAAACATGTTGGGGAAATTGAGAGGCATATCGAATCCGACCAGGAGAGAGAAGATAGAACGTTCGCTGGTCGGCAATTTGATCGGTGCAAAACGTCGATTCAGATGGGGCGTTCAAAAAAAAAAAGCGCATCTGAAAAGAAGAAGAAGAAGCGATTATTGACGAGCGAATTGGCCGAGGAGTTACACAAACCAAATTTATCGACTGGCATGTTGTTGTAGGGATTTTTTGGTTTTTTAGAAAAAATATATTCAAAACGCAGTTTATTAAAAAATGAACTATGTTATTTTTATTTTTCGTTTTTATTCGATTAAAATTTTATAAAATAATTTTTTTATCTTTATATATACTATAAAAAAAAATCGCTCTCTAATGTAAATCATTGAGAATGTCTTGAAACCGATCTCCTTCAGACCATCTCTTGAGAATGTAGAGACACAGGTGACCGCAAAACACTTGATGTGGTGATTACACTTGTTCCGTGTTGTAATGAACCATCGATTTGTTGAAACAGTTCTTTATTTCTTTTGGCTGTGAGATTCCGTAGCTGTCAAAATAATAATTTTTCTTCTTCCCGTTCTTGATCCACGCCACCCAGTGAGTGCCTTCACCCAATGAATCGTCTAGATTTAAAATTCTGCATTCCGATTGTCTAGGTCTTCTCTTCGGCAAGGTATCTCTGGAAAATACACCTAGAAAATTTTTGATTTTCAAATCTTTTGCCGCATTCAACAGATCGATGTTGGATAGGGGTTCATTAGGTAAGACGACACCTTCTACGGATATATTTATTTTCTTATTCATAATGCGTATATATATATTTTTTTTTTATTTATTTATTTATTTATTTTATTATAATTCACTCAAATGACGTTTTTTTTTCTTTTCTTTTTCTTTTTAAACTAACTCTCTCGATGTCTCTATCGATTTCTATAATTTTGAATCCATCCAATTCCTCTTGATTTTCTGGAATCCTGTCATCCACAATCATATTTGGAATCTTATCATCCACAATCATATCTGGAATCTTATCATCCACAATCATATTTGGAATCTTATCATCCACAATCATATCTGGAATCCAATCATCCACATTCATATCATCTCTAATTAGATCCACAGTCCAATGTCCGAGTGCCAAAGTGTTTATTTTATCATCTAACACGAATCTCTTATCGTCGTCGGCCGTCAGCGAAATCTTGTTGACTATTTTGGTATACAAATCGTGATTTTCGCTTCGAATTGATTTCATAGTCTTATACACCAGACCACTTCCTAACAGACAATCAATCTTTATACTCTTGGAAAGAGATGTTTTTCTTCACCACGCACGCTTTAACTCCTTTGCACTTCTTGATCTCTTCGTCATCTTCTAGACGATAAGCATACAGTTTGGGTCTGAAGCCCACGAATTCGATGATTTGTTTACCGCCGCTCTCGTCCTTATATTTACCCAACACCTTCTTGTTGTCGTTCGATTGAATGTTGGATGGGTGATCGATGGGATAATTGCTTGCGTCGAGCCACTCGGTCACGTCCTGAGATATATCTCGGTAGACGTCTTTCGTCTTTATCTCATAAACTAAACTGTCCATGTCGGTGAACAGTAGTTTGGCTTTATCACCAAATTTTCGTTTGACGTAATCGTAGTGAAACTCGTACATCAATCGCTTGCTGATATCTAAGACGATTGGTCCGAGATAATATGGTTTGTTGAACTTCAGGTGCGTCTTTTGCATGTGAACGGCCACTAGATTTTCGTCGAATATGGTTCGGTGTTTGTAATTGGGTTTCTCCACTAATTTTTTAGCTCTTTTCTCAGACGTGATGAGTCGAACGTCAGTTCTCTTCCTGATGTTTTCCATCGATTTACCATACACGCAGTTGTTCATGAGTTTGAAGAAATCTTTTTCGAAATCGTTCTCGGCTCGAATTCTGAGATTCGTGTTGAGATCGATGTATTTTTTCATCCAAGGCTCTTCGTCGAATCGAATGATGCGATGTATGTTGACTAATTTCATCCCGTAATCAACGTACTGTTTCAAATTCTTGCTGTAGATGACGTAGTTACGTTTGTTAAATAAATTGGGAATTAGTTTTTCCTTGTCTCCTTCGTTCGGTTCCATTCGTTCGGGAGCCAGTGGATAATTGTTGTGTGGATCGTGTAATTCTTCAGGATAGTTCAAATCGACTTCTAAAATGCAAGGATAGTCTCTCCATTTTTGCATCTCTTCCGTTCCTTTACCCATTCGAAATTTCCAATCGGTAAAGGATGACTCATAGCCCAACTGTACAGATTATTAGCATCCCAATACGGTATGTCTTTAGTCGACCGTTTCGAATCAAAACCTTCTTTCATGTAGGGATTGTTAGCTTTAGAATATCTGTGGGAGATCATCGAGACGCCACCTCTCGCAGCCCTTTCGAACATGAGCAACATGTTCACGTCAGATAATAATTCCAATTGAACTTCGGTGGTCTTCAACAGAGTGTCCCACGCCAGACCGGGTGCGGTGAAATACCAAGTGGGATCAAGATCGCAATTTCGATGACAGACGTCTCGAAAATTTTCGAACACGTCTGCCAAGAGCAGAACGTCGGTCTTCAGATAGAGATCGTGATAATCTCTCATGGTTTTCATATCGAATGATTTCCTCACGTTTTTGGCGTGTTCGTAATTCTCGTCGGATATGTCGGATTCGTATAATTTCGAATAAAAATCTTCTTTTGAATTTAGTGCCCTGTCTTCGAATCTCTTTAGATCGCACATGTAATCATAAGGATAGACTCCTTTCCTCAACATGATGTCTACTCGTTCTCCGAAATGTTCGCTCGTGATTTTAAATTTAACCTTGCTCATGTTATCGACTAATTTTTCCAGAGCGGTCGACATGAATTTAAAAGTGTCGATGAAACGTATGCCTCTACGAATGGATTTCGTTTTTTCTTCCAACGTATTTCCGTTGATTACTCTTTTCTTCTCCATGAGCTTCCATTTTGAGGAAATGTATCTTTCTTCGCTGTTCGCGATGCAATTTAATTCTTCGTGTGAGGTGCCGAGATTTTTCACGAACAGATGACTGTCATAACCCGAGAGATTGTGAAACATCACTGGATAGAAAGCGGCATCTCGATATTTTAAATTACACTTGCTGTGAGCCGGACCGCGATACACACCCATGTAATGATCGTGGTCTCTAACTTTCTTATTTTCCTCCGAATTCTCGTCGAACGATTGTCTGCATATGTGACATTTGGTGGCTCTGTTATTTTCGTCCTGCTGCTCTCGCATGATGATCATTTTTGCAGGAGTTTTGAATTTGTCATATAACAATTGAATTTTCGATTCTAACTCTTCCACGAACCTTTGGGCCACTTCGTCATCTTCATACTGTTTCGTGTAGGTGAAGGGACCCATGTCGTGTTGCGAGTCGAAAGCGCATTTCACATAAATGCAATAGCCCAAAGGTATGTGTTTTTGATATCTTTTGACGTAACTTTGAAGAGCATTGGGTTGACAGGAACTCATTTTCGTGGTGAAACATTCTAAATCAGCATACACGACGAATGGTACTTTTAACCTTCTATTGTGATTTTCAAACTTCACGATGGTGTTGGGTTTGGGCATTTCGATGGTAACACCTTGATTTTCGTTGCAATATTCCTGATGTTTCGCTAACGATTTTTCGCTCTTAAACATGTTCATGCAGTTACAACATAAACATACCTTATGTTCATGTTTATTATCTTGTCTCAACAGTAATCGGCTAGGATATTTAACCCAACAATAATGACGATTGTCATCATTCGAAATCAATAATGAGATACGAAGTCTGTCTGAGAGGATAGATCGTTCGTTTTTCATCGTCGTATCAGAAGACGTTCACTGCTACGGTGGGATTTTGAGCCTCGAAACGTTCGATGTGTTTTAACTCTGTTGGAAAAGTCACTCTGGTCCAATCGAGATTTTTAGAAGTCTCCTCATAATGAGAAACTCTCTCAGGATGGATTTTGACAGGGTAGAAAGCAGAAGTGACTGCCCATTTAAAACACTGATCATCTTTATTTCTCACATTGACCACGGCATGTTTTTTAGCTAAGAAATACGGTAATTCCACATAGGAAGATCCTTTCAACGAATCATTTTTAGTTATGTGAATTTCGAGTTTCAACACCTCATCGAACGTCCAATTACTACCTTCATGTTGATAATTTGCGAGAGATGTCAACATCTTGTCTTTCATATTTTTGAAAACGTCCGATAAATCTGAACCTCGAAATACAGGTTCGATGTTAGATCTGAAATATGCATTTTTCACGATGCTCTCGTCGGACTTCACATCGATTTTATTCATCACGCAATGAAATATCATCTTAATTTTTAGTCCCACGTTCATGTATTTGTGAAACAAATCCAATACTTTTTTCTTCACCCGTTCCATGAACAATTTCGGATTGATTTTCTTCAACGAGGGAACCACGTCGAAAGTTTTAAAAATGCCTTTGATTGCACTCTCCCATTGTACGGACTTCGATTGAAATAGTTCCGCGGCGAGTCGTGCTAGATATTCTTTTCCTTTCCCTTCGTCTATTGCTCATTGAATTTCGCTTGATATATCTTGTTTGCCTAGAATCTGAAGTGCATCACTCGTTTTCGTTTTAGTTTTTCTTTTCTTTTCTTTGGAAACTTGAAGTTCTTCAACGGCTTTTCGTTTAGTCGTCTTCTTATTTTTCACAATCGAAACGTTTTTGGTTTTTTTCGATGTCGGCATTTCGATTCCTTTTACTATCTTTTTCTTCTTCTTCTCATTTTTCACAACCGTTGCATTTTTTGACGTCGATGCTATCGGCATTTCGTTTGCCTTTCCATCGTTTCACAAACATTTTTGTATGACTTCATTTTTTTTTGATTTAGTTCTATGATTTCTGAAATGTGAAATTTTTAATAGTTTACAAATCTCGTTTAACTGAGGTATGGTTTTCTCATTTAAATTTTCCAATTTTTGATCTGTTTACTCCATTTGTAAGAATATATTTTTTTCCGAATTTTGTATTTAAATAATTTGTTTAAAAAGTTTTGTTTTTTACTCTTTATATAAAAAAAAGATTTTTTTTTTAATTCAATTTTTTTCTTTAATGTGTTTTTTTATTCAAAACAATTTATGATCGCTTTTATTTCTTGTTTGCAGAATGAACACATTTTCTCATCTCTAGAATAACATTCCTTACAATAACACAAATGTGCGCACGGTAGAAACAAAATGTTTGCGACATTTTTGCATAGCAGACAAGTGTTCGTGTTGCTCGACTCGTTTTTGACACACGACAATAACTCGTCCGCTTGTGTCATGAATTTAATCAGATGTTCTAAAGTCAAAAATTCAGATAAGGTCTTGTTTGCATTATTTAACGCATTGTACAATTGTTCCTTAGTGTACCCTAATTGTAACATATCCATCAATAATTTTTGGTTTTTATTTCTATCCCACTCTTCGTCTTCGATTTTAATCAATCCCAACGTTATGATCTTGTTCAAATAATCACATTCGCCTTTTTAAATATTATTTATATGTTCTAGTAAAGGTCTGTCATGAGGTTCCCAATTCATCAAATGTATATTACAACAAAAACATTTAACTTTGACGCTTTTACCCACATAAATGAAACCTGCAGCGGCTAAATCTTCGGGTTTTTGAGCAAGATGCGAAGGCCAATTTTTAAACGTTTGAAGTCTTGCACGTTCTAAACTATAATTCGGATGTTCGGACTTGGTCATTGTTTTTACCTCAAAATTGAGTTTGTAAGAACTTTTTTTTTTTTTAATTTTGTATTAATGATAATTTGTTAAAAAGTTTTAAAAATTGTTTATAATATGTTTTAATTCCTTCAAAAAGAATTAATCAATTATATGTTCTTAACGTGAAAAAAAATTGAATTAATACGAAAAAAAAAAAAAAAAAAAAATGATGTTAAAATTTAACTTTATTTATATATCAAGAGAAACTTTTTAACAAATTATTATTTAAATACAAAATTTAAAATATACATTATTTGCAAGAATTCATAAAAAACCAAATAATCGATCATGACAACAACACCTAAAAGATGCGAATTGAAAAAAGTTGAAATATTTTCGCTATCAGATATTTATATCTATAGATTAGAACATGATCCCATCGAATTGAACGAGGTTAAGATGGTGGACTTAGAGCGCTGTGACAATGGATATATGATGTGTTTGAAATTGGATGAAGCCATGCTCGATTTGTTTTACGAGTACCAAAACGATCTGCTGAATAATATCATCACCAAATTCAGAAAACCCCCATACGAGAACGATTTGACGATGTTCAATGGAAAAAAAATATTTCCAATAATCATACTCGAACTCGTGGATAAATCAGGTGGTGAGAGCACATTCACCAATGTAGAAAAACTCAAAAGAGTAAAGATAAACATTCAAGAGATTTTGGTAAATAGAAAAATAGCGCATGTCACCATGCTAATAACGGACTTGGAAATATAAACAATAGAGAGATTGATTTTAGCGAAAGAAGAAGGAAAAAAAGGTAATGAGATCTAAAGGTGATCTCATTACTTTTTACAAAAAAATTTTCACATTAAAGAAAATTAAAATTAAAAACTTTTTTATATATATATATAAAGAGCAAAAAAAACAAAACTTTTTTTAAACAAATTATTAAAATACAAAATTTAAAATATACATTATTTGCAAGAATTCATAAAACAAAAAAAACAAATAATCGATCATGACAGCAACACCTAAAAGATGCGAATTGAAATTGAAACAAGTCGAAACGTATAAGAAATTCAGTCATAAAATCTATAGATTACAACAACACGATCCCATCAAATTGAACGAGATCGAGATGAAGGACTTAGAGCATAAATACGACAGATACAAGATGACTTTGAAATTGGATGAAGCCATGCTCGATTTGTTTTACGACTATCAAAGCGATCTGCAGAAAATCGTCATCGCTAAAGATAAAGAATTCAACAAGGACAATTTGACGTTGTTCTATGGAAGTTACATATATCCAAAAATCTCACGCGAACTTGTGGAGAAATCGGGTGGTGAGAGAGAGTTCACCGATGTAAAAAAACTCAAAAGAGTAAAGATAAACATTCAACACATTTTCGAAAAAGGAGAATACACGAGTGTCAACATGCTAATAACGGACTTGGAAATATAAACAATAGAGTGATTGATTTTTTTAGCGAAGAAGAAGGAAAAAAACGTGATGAGATCATCTTGAAAACACGAGTGTCAACATGCTAATAACGAGCTTGGAAATATAAACAATAGAGAGATTGATTTTTAGCAAAGAAAAAAGGAAGAAAAAAAAGTAATGAGATCTAAAGATGATCTCATTACTTTTTTTTTTGTTTTCCTTCTTCACTATTATCCATATAATATAATAACATTTCCTTTTTTCTTAAATTTCAGCATCGATTCTTCTTTTCTTTTTTTCATTTTTTTTTGTAATATGATACGTTTTTATAACAACACATTTGTTTATCCAAATCATAATTATGAACGAATGTTGTGCATCTCTCAGTAACACTCGCATCATTACCATTCTCTTCAGAAGGTAGTGGTGACGGTGGAAAGCATCTCATTCTTTTCATTTCCAACCGTCTATCCCACTGTTTATCTAACTCTTTCATCAGTTCTTTCCTTAGATATCCATCATTGGCGTCTAACCATTTTTCCACATCTTTTTTTTCGCACTCTGTCTCGCGATATTCATCATCATCGTCTAATTGTTTCTCCACCTTTTCATCCATTTTATATGTTATTTTATACTTTCTATAATTTTATATTTTTTACATAATCATATAATTTTATATTATAATAACATATTCAAAATCAGTATATTCTTAAACGGCGAATTCTCACCGAGCAACAAACCCTTGCCGAGTCGCTCAACGTTCTGTCCACTCTTCAGATAGAGACCGTTTCCTCTCAAAGAGTTGCCACCTCTAACGGGTTCTAGATACAATCCTTTACCGCTGCCATCTACGTGGACGCGACACATGGCTCCTCCCTTCTTCAAAAACAGTCTGCTGCCACCCATTAATTTCTCAACTGCCGAACAAGTGAGTCCCGTGAGAGCTCCCATGCCGAGAGTCTTTCCGAGAAAGGGTAGTGCCTTTGTGGCGAAGGGTAATGCTTTTGCGGCAATTCCTGCCAATAGCAGTAGGAAACCACCTTTTATTCTCAAATTGTATCTCAATTGAGCGGGGCTCATTCTCACCGTCAACCCTCTTCCATCGCGAATCGCTTTCTGCATCCTTTTGATTTGACTTCTGGTCCAAGCGATCGAATCCTGACCGCCTCTCGTCAGATCTTCGTGAGTGAATTTGAATCTCACCGCCCCGCCTTGAGTTGTTAACGCTCTCTTAAGTTTCTTCCTCTGACCTGCGGATATGTTCACGTTTTTAATCACGTATTCTGTCATAATTTTTTTTTTTTAAATATATTTACTTCAATTGTTTCTTGTTTAATAATAATTATTTATATTAAAATAATTTTGTAAAATTAATATTGCGTTTATTTTATTTTTGTTAACTATATAT
Source organism: Pictodentalium vernedei (assembly GCA_031216915.1). Taxonomy (NCBI): domain Eukaryota; kingdom Metazoa; phylum Mollusca; class Scaphopoda; order Dentaliida; family Dentaliidae; genus Pictodentalium; species Pictodentalium vernedei. The sequence continues at coordinate 539,194,419 of CM062295.1, read as the reverse complement.
ATACACAATATTTTTTTTTTTTTTTGCTTTTATATTTCTCTTATGTGAAATTGTATCGTCACCCTCTCTCCGCGAAGATCTAACAGTTCACCATTTTGATCCGTCAACGTGGTTTTGAGACTATACAACGTGTCTAAAATCACTGGTAGATAAACTAAATTTCGAGGTCGCTCCATGATCTTATAACCCGGCGACACGTTTGGAAAGAAGGAATAGATCGTTGGTTGAGCGCTACCATTCACGTAGCTTCCAGCAATCACGTCCACGTTCACCAGAATGCTATTGACTGCGAGAATGTCGACCATATTTTCAGATGCCGCGTGGCCTCGATACATCTTTCGATCGAATCCCAACATCTTGCCTATAGAATCGTCCATGTTGAAATCCACTCGAAAATTATCTTCCAAATCCAACATCGTCTGTAAGGTATTTGGATTGGGAGCGAGTCTGATCTTGTTGCTTCCCTTTCCATCCGTCTTCATTCGCTTCTGAATGTAATTGTTCAAATCATCTATGTCGTAACTCCCTTTGGGAATTCGAATCTCCAACCAATCCACTCCGTCGGAATACTTCAACGAGTTATTCTTTTCGGTGACGTTGGGAAAGGAATAATAAGTCTCCAGATTCACCAACGCCATCTCGTATCTTTTCTCTCTATTTAATTCGATGGAAGGTTCGAATTTCATAGCGAATCGAGTCAAATCGCCACTCACCACGATTTGAATGGATTGTTTTGCAGCCGTATTCTCGGCTATCCGTTCTAACAATTCTCCATGTTCGAACATTATATTTTAATTTTATTCTTTTTATTCAAAACTAATTATTTGAAGATTTATTATTTTCTAAATTTTATTTTCACGCTCTATCTTATTATCATCAGAAACATAAAACTTGTCGAATCCGCACCGATATTTTCCGTGATTAAATTCGCTTGTCAAATCGATCACGACAAAATTGTAAAGTCCACCATCCCAAACCCTCTTGCAGAATCTCCTGAATTCTGCCGCTCTCATGTCGTTTGCGATGTGATCGCCGTAGATGTGATTGAGATTCTTGAGATCTTGGCGAAAGAGACATAGAAAATTAGCGTTCTCCCTTATCGTCTCTCTGGGCAATCAAAAATAATTCTGCGACAGGTAGAAACAGTCCACGTTGCTGTGTCGACCCCTACCGTAATACGATTTGCATCGGTTCTGTCTCTCCAAAAGCAGATCGTCGAAAATCATGAGATTCTTATCTTCCGATTTCAATTCTCTAGGATCCGGAACGTCGCTAGCGTTCTCATAAAATCGACACTCGACGTTCGAAGATGCATTTCTCTTCATCAGCTCCATCGCCGCACCATCCAAAATGGTCGAAAGAGGAGCTTTACTCTTGTCGAATTCCTCCCTACTGTCAAAGATTCTGGCTATGACGTCCTTGGGCAATCTACGATCCATGCACTCTCGAAGCAATCTGTATTCGGGTTGAAACAAGCTCTTGCCAAACACGAACAATCTGTCGTAATCCAACCAGTTGGGTCGGGACAACAGATTCATCAACAGATTGGTCTTTCCACAATTCGATTTTCCCACTATCAAGCCTCTTATGCTTTTGGGAAAGAACTCGTTATTCGACCTCTTAGTCACGGCGTCGTTCCAAGACATATCTTTACCATATCTTTAATGTTCATCTTGTTTATTTTTTTTTTTATTTGTTATTTTAGATTCTTTCAAATACAATTTTTATGTTTTTTTCAAACTCAGTTGTTTTAATATTATTATTTATTTTATATCACACCGTTGCGAGTTCTCTTCAATCCTGATCCACTCGTCATTTTAGCTAAATCTTGTATGGGTACCACAGCATCCTTAAAATCTTTCCAACTTTTCGGCGTTCGCTCTAACGCAGCTCGTTTCGCCGGCGGACTGATCAACTTGTCGATCAACACGTCGGCTGCCCTCTTGCCACCCACAGAAGCTATCCTACCACTGGCTTCAGAAGCGGCTTTCTTACCAGCATCCAAAGCTGTCTTCTTACCGACCTCAAACACAGTCGATGCAAGTTTTCTACACGCATCGCTCGTGAACGCTCGCATTATAGAATCGACGATGCCAGAACTGCCTTGAACGTAAGTTCTGACGTATCCCCTGTTCTTTAACACCAACATATTTTTTATTTTATAATATATTTTATTTTTTTCACTGGTAAATCGTTTTGTTGTTTAAATACTTTTATTATTCTAGTGTAAAAAAATTACTGTTTTATTTTTGTTTGTTTGTTTTGTTTCTCTCTACTTATTTATATACACATCACTCCTTCAATTCGTTCATCAGCCTTTTATAATGGTTTTTATTCAAAACCTTCTGTCTTAACAATTCGTCAGATATAGTAACTATCTGATTATCTAATCCTGTGTTACCAGCTCGTCTGCTCGCCATCAACAAACTCAATCTCTGAGACAGAGCATCAGAATTGCTCGGAAGAAAAGTGGTTTTCACCCCTTTGCCAGTCACCGATTCGATGAACTTCTTATTCATATCCCATATGGGTTTCACCACTTTCGTCCCTTGTAACCTCTTTTGGCTTTGGGTCTCATCTCTCTGGCATCGTTATTTCTCTTCATGGCGTGGGTCTGAACCAGAATGTTGCTGTAATTGTCGAAATCCTGTTCCGTGTAATCGCTGGGCTTGTCGTAAAGGAGCAATCTGCACAGTCCATTAGTCAATTCGTATCTGTTCGAACCAACGATCAATTCATCATCGCCAATTTCTGTTTCTGTGTCACTGACAAAAGTTCTCCCCTCCGAATCCTTATAAAATCCATACAACAGATCTCTCTTACCGCCATCATCAGACGATGCGACGCTATCAGTGGTGATAGTCGATGCTGTATCGATGTCGGTCTCGCTCAAATCTGTTTGAATTCCCGTGGGAACGTAATCCGGTGTAGATTGAACGGAATGCTGATTTCCAAAACTAAGAGGCAACGAACCCATTCTCAAAGAACTCTCTTTTATGGGTCTCAATTCTTCGACTATCTCCTTCCTGCTTCGCTCTTGACCCTCCGTCACGGGTTTAAATATTTTTGTGGCTTCGCGTTTGAGTTCCATCTCACCAAGACGTCTGCTTCTGTCAGGCGACTGAATGCCCTTCTTAGCACGTTCATACTCCCCTAAAATTCGATCTCGGCGTCTAGAATCCATCTGTAAAAACATTTTTCGTTTTTAATTGTTAATGTTCCTTTAGGTATGCTAAATGCGAGTTATTTTATTATTTTCAAAATTAAAATGTATAATTATATTTTTATGTTTTAAGTTAATAAAAAATCTTTCTGTTTTTAACATAATAACTAAAAATATTCACATCTCAACTCAGTATTGATTGAATTGGGAAAGTTTAAAATACGTTTTAAGCAGTACATGACAAACCGGTTTCTGATTTAACGCATTTTGAGAGTAATCTACGTTTGTCAAAGGAATTCCATTCACATATCAAAAAACCATTCACTCAGTATCGAATTAAGAGAGAACCTTTTATGACAGTTACAAAAACATTCCAGCACATAAAAGAAACTGTTTTTTTCTAATTTTAACGTTAAAGGGATTTCATTCATTCATTCATTCATTTCAAATCTCTCTGATCGTTATCGTGAATATATTAAAAATTTTACCACTCAAACCTAATTGAGTGGAAAATGCGTTTTATTATAACATTATTAAAACGATCCATTAAAACGAAAAAACCTTCATTCACGCCACAACAAAAACATAAAGCAACATGTTTTCATTCAAACATTCCATTAAGTGTTTATTAAGATTACTTCACAAGAATTCGTCACATCGAAACAAGACACGAATATCTATTTTTTTTACAGATCATATTTATAGTTGACTCTTTTGAACGGATGCCTAAAACTCAATTTCTCTTCCTTACATCAACGCAAAACACGAATATCTATTTTACAGATCATATTTTATAGTCGACTCTTTTGAACGGATGCCTAAAACTCAATTTCTCTTTCGTTACATCAATGCAAAACACGAATGTCTATTTTACACATCATATTTTATAGTCGACTCTTTTGAACGGATGCTTTTCATTCACGCAACTCCTTTTTTAAAACTGACGCTCATATTTTATAGTCTACTCTTTTGAACGAAAACCTCATTCAGTCATAACGATAACATGTGTTAGTTTACTTCAGGAAACGCGGCAGTGGGTTTGCCGGTTCAGAGACACCTCTTTTCCGTGTACCGTACACGAGTCGATTTCCGACCTAAAATCCGCAAGTGGATCTCCGTGTACGCCTCCATAGGGTTTCAGTGTTAAAATCGTGTACGGATGCGGATTATTTAGAATCGGCAAGATGATGACTTAGAAACGACAAAACGTTTTTTGCTCGCAATTTAACACTGAATCCTATGGGGGAAACTAATTTGCCTATTTCAATCAAAACGGTACATGCACGTGTACGTAAAGCTACGGGCGTTTTTTTCACTCTAGGATACAATTCAGTGGTCTTTGAATCGGCAAAGCCGGTTCTAAGACACCCTAAAAAAGTTCAAATCGTGTACCTTGTACACGATTTTAACACTAAATCCTATGGAGGTGTACACGAATGTACGTGTACACGTACACCTACATGTACAGGTGTCTCAGAATCGGCCTTTATTACCTACTAGGGGTGTATCCTTTCGCCAATTCTTTTTGCATTGTACATCAAAGATTTGGGAAATTAACTCCTACATAGCCACGAGTTGGGGACCTGAAGATCCCAGGGCTATTTTTCTCAGATGATTTGGTACTGGTGTCGGAAAAAGAAGGTGGGGAGGGGGGGGGGGGGCAAGAGAAAATGTTGGCAATTGGGAGATAGGGAACAAATAGTGACTCGATCTAAAGGACACCAAAAGCAAAGTTATAACCGTGGGGCGTAAAGTGGAACGTACTCGAAAGTGGAGTGTGTGTGTGTGTGGGGGGGGGGGGGGGGGGGGGTGTCTGTATTCTAGAAGGTAGCAGCAAACTTCTTTGTGTTAGGGTACATGTGACTACGAGTATTTAGGGTAAATATAAACATTACGGGAAGAGGCATCACCGCACGAATAAACTAACTGTGAAAGGGAGGCGGATCCGCAATCAAATGAAACTAATTGGGAGAAACAGCTTCAATGAGGTTTTCGTTGGGAAAACAAATTGGGAAATGGTGGGTGTACCAAGTATAACATAAGGTACGGAAGTGATAGCTGTAAACTGGCGTTAGATGGCTTGGAAACCCTGCATAACGATGCAGGCCGATGGATAATAGGGTCGAGTAATGCTGCAGCACCAGAAGTAATAAAGGGTGAGCTTGGATGAATGAGGATTGACACTTTTGGCACGACAGGCAGCTGAAGTCGACAGCACGCCAACCCGCGGCAGGCAACTATAGTCGACATTTTAGACAACTGTGTGTCCATCTCCAAGTGCTATCAATCAAACATCAAAGATCCCTATGTTTCGTGCACGATTTTTATTCTGACCAAGAACAGTTATATTGTCACTGGAAAGCATAATGGTGCCAACTGCAACGCATCTGCGTTGCAGTTGGCACTTTTATGCTTTGAAATGACTATATCACATTGTCTCTAACAATGTAGATCCTACTCTGTTATTTTGACTGCAAAAATACAAAAATCAGTAAAGAATGGCTCCACAAAATCCTACTAAAATGTACGACAATATGTACATATAATATATATAAAATAAATCATGATCCAATTCTGAACAAAAACACTCTGTGAGATCCCTGGAACGCTTTTAAGAATGACAACTCTTTAATCTAATAAACCGTATTTTAGTAAAAAGCCTGATAATTATTACGCGTTGAGAATTCTGTTTCTCGGGATAACCCACGCCAAAAGAGTTAAGGAAAGGATAGATTTAATGAAACTCTGTTATCTTAACTATTTAATAAATCTCCCCGACTGCCGATGGTGTAAAATAATGTTCCAGAATATTTGAAATTCAAACACAGTGTTTTTCGGGTCAGGTTGTGGCGGGCTTCTCGTTCGGGAGTGATATGGTCGTATAGTATGACCGTGATATATCCCTGTAGGTCCCCTGTCAACCCTTGTTACTAATAATCCACCTAACGCTTTATATTCTTCTGATTGCTATTGGTAGTACAGAATGCAAAGTCATACTTTGTTTAGAATGATAGTACATGTTGCACCGTCTGAACACCGTTGGTCTATTATTCCCTCAGTACTATTTACCCATCGAATGCATTGTACCACCGAGGAATGCTGTGGGCAGTAATTATTAATGTAAGGTTATGCAGGGTTGTAGGGGGCATGTTTGGTTGTTTATAGGATGTACCGTCTGTACCGTTCTTGGTTCGCCATTAGCCTTTAGTGCTACAAATCAACCTAAGACGGCATGCTGTCCCTTGGTGGTTATGGGTAGTATGTAATGGAATGTTATGCAGTGTTGTGGGTTGGGTATGCTTGGTTCTTTAGTGTGGTAGTATAGGATGCGCGGTCTGTACCCCTGATGATCTCCTGTTAGCTCTTAGTACCATTAATCCACGTTAGGAATTATATTGTCCTATGGTTGGTACGTAATACAAGGTCATGCATTGTTGTGGGGGTGTGTTTGGTTGCCTGTTACTGTAGTATTTGATGGACTGCCTGTACACATTAGTCTACCGTTCAGCCTTAGTACGTCTATCCACCCTTGACGTTATGTTGTTCAACGATTGATGTAGGAAGTGCGTAATGCTAGGTTACCCAGTGTTGATGGGGGTATGCTTGGTTTTCTCGTACTGTAGTCATTGGGGGGTTTATGGATCTTCTAGGGCTTGATCGCTCTGTTTACCACCGCCTGTACCTACCCATACAAATTTATTAACCTTGAAATTCATTCGATCGTTGACTGGAGTAGGTATTGCCCAGATGGCTTGAATCTAATCGAGCAAACCTACCATCCAGTAATTACTCGAACGAGCGACTCCTCTTGCGACTTTTATACTCATCTGGTTATTTGAGGATACCCATGACATGGTGATGTACTAGTGGAGGATACTTTTTAATGATACTTATTGGGATCTGTCTATCTGAGGAATCATCACTCCTAGTACCTGTTCCAACTCCTCGCTTCTAGATCATCTATGACCTTCACAGCTCCAATTACACTTGTGTTGACTTGCCCATATTCACCACCATCTGCCCTATGATCACCTTCTACTGCAGTCACCCAATACTACAGTCTTCAACAACCCTAGCAGCTTTGAACGATAACAACTGACTTGCACCACTCCAAGCATATTATCTCTATTTCTGACACATACCGTCGACTAATCAGGCTGCTTCATTTCCCTAAGCCTGTATCTGTTTACAGTTAGCCCCCCCCCCCCCCCCCCCACCCCCGTTCAATGAAGACGCCTAGGGTTCCTAAATGTGAAAGTCCTTCCAGCAGTGACAGACGTAAGTACTGCTCGAACGACTCAAGACAAATCGAGCAAATAAGTCAATGATTAATTACTCTTAACAAGTGACTCCTCTTATGTTCATCTGGCTATTGGAGGATACCAATGACATTGTGACGTATTATTAGAGGATACCTTCTCACAGAATCCCTTTCCAAGGGTTATGCGAAGACGTTTTTCCGAGAGGCGTCATTAAGTCATTTTTAAAAAATATTTACTCGATAGCTTGTTTGCTCCGCGAAATTCGAGCAATACTTGTTTCTGTCACTGCTGTAGCGACTTTTAAATTTAAGAACCCAACAGTCCTCCATTATACACAAAGGGGCTAACCTGTATAGAGATACAGACGTATGGACATGAAGCAGTATGATGGGTGGATGGTCTATGACAGAAATAGAGATAGTTGTTGGTGCAAGATAATAAATAGTTTAAACAAGATAATTAGGTTGTTTTAATCAAGACAATGAAGTTGTTTAAACAATACAATTAAGTTGTTTGAGCAAGATAATAAGTTGTTTTCACAAGATATTTAAGTTGTTGAAATAAGATCCACACTTTAAACAGTTTACGTCTTGCTGCTTTTCAGTTGTTTCTAGGCAAGGCTTGCCTAGAAACAACTGCCAAGGTTATTAGAAAATAAGTTTACTGAAGAGACAACTTGTTGGAGCACCTGCTTTGCTGCAGTAAAAAGTGATCCAAGTCAGAATTAGGCGTTTAAGGGTTAACAAGATACTACTGAAGTGACAGTTCCACGGTGCCGTAGTACATCCATAGGGAAAAACAGTTTCAATAAGGTTTTTGTGGGGAAAACCATTTGGGAAATAGTGGATCTGCCAAGTATAACATATGGTACGGAAGTGGTACCCCTAAATCAGACGGCTGTAAAGAGCTTGAAAACCATGCAGAACGATGCAGGCCGATTTATAACGGGGTCGAGTAATGCCGCAGCACTAGAAGCAATTAGAGGTGAGCTTGGGTGGATGAGGATCAAGGACAGGATCGACTTATTGAAACTCGGTTATCTTAATTATTTGGTAAATCTCCCCGACAGCCGATGGTGTAACGTAATGTTCCAGAGAATTTTCAACTCAAACATAAGACAGGGTGGATGATCCAAGTGAGGGAACTAATAGAGAACTACTCGTTGGAGATCTCGGACCTAGACGTTGGGGCAAAGCAGGGTAAAAAAATCGTCAGAGAAAGATTCATGGGGGATGGTAACCTTAATTGGAGAGAAGGGGTTCAAATCAAAGAGGTCTTTGGGTGGCCTGCGTGATAAAGAGAAGCCTGGTTTTGAAGAGTACCTTGATGGCACCTTTGGGGGGGGGGGGTCACTGTTGTTCAAGCTGAGGTCGCGGTCCCTGGAGCTGAGGGGAAAAATTGGAAAAAACAGTGAAAAGGAGTGCCAGATGTGTAATTTGGGCGTGGTGGAGACCCTGGAACACTTTCTTATAGAATGCCAAAATACCAGTCTAAAGGAATAAGATTCACTGGGAGCATAATGGGGAAGTGGGATGGGAGAATGAAGGACATGTGGTTAGTGAGAGACTCAAAGGAGAGGGCTAATATGCTAATCGGAGAGATTGGGAAGAATGGGGCAAAGAATGTCATCAAGCAGTTCGTCTCCGAGTGCTGGGAGGAGAGAAGCGTGGTAATAGGGAGACAGTTGGGAGTACAGGGGTAACAAAGGCCTTCTCAGGAACATGCCTTATGACCCATCAGTGGAACAAGCTCGATAAGCTCGTTCCGGTGGGGTATCATGAGCTGTGATTCTGAGACGGACATTGGAAATTTCCAGTTATTCAAAAAATTATTATTCAAGTGTCGTCTTCTACACGTGTTGGGCAAGGGGTTAAGTTCCTTTTCCCTTTTCATTCTCCCGTTCTCTCTATTGCTCTCCTTACTCTCTCTGGTTCTTATGTTTAAACAATATTTTACTTAGTGCCTGCAGCTACTATTAAATTTCGTCAGTAATCCAAAGGAGACGGTTTATACAAGCTAAAAGCTTACTGCTGAATCCTTTCAACAAATCTCGTTCTTGACTCATTGCTTTAATGCATACCATTGTATTGTGCACTCTGTATGACAATCATCTTGTAGTTTATTATATGTATGCATCATATTTTCTCATGAATAAATATTGTTTAAACTAAAGGCCTTCTCACCCGAGAACCGCGACAAACCAGGGGCCGGCCAAAGTGTTATTATTATTAGTGAAACAACTGGACATATGCAAGCCTTTAAATTCTTCCCCAATAACGACGGTAAACGTTGTGCCCAAATAAGATAATTGCGCCCAAATTATGCGGAGTTTGAAACTTTTTCCAAAGTTTTGCAGTGTTTCGCCAATTTATAGTCTGGCCAGGTTCCCCTGATGCTTGCAATGTAGTTTCGAGCTTACCTTCGAACCAAACAATGCAACAGATAAATAATTTTTAAACACAGAGTTCGCCATAGAAAAGCAATCGGCGTCGACAGTGTCGTATACGACACTGTCGACGCCGATTGCTTTTCTTTGCAAATTCTTTTTGATCATCTTGATGCTGGAGATCTGTTATATTCATGTTTGTGGTATTTCCTATTCAACGTCATGTGTAATTTACATTCAAATAAGACCTTGGCTGGACACTGGGAAGAAAAAACCCTTCGAGTAAACTTACGTAATGGGGTGGTGGGAACCAGTGATAATGGTGAAAACCTATAACAAGGGGTTGTAAACTATCATAGTAGTAGTGTATGTTCCCCTTCACCCCAATTCTGGATGATCTCATGGATGATCTCATGTGACGTCATAGTCACGTGATCCAGTGGCGCCATGTTGTGTTGTCATGGTAACCCGCGTAAGCGGCCATGTTGTGACGTCATCTCCATAGTAATACGTGGTGTGAGTGCGCATGCGCAGCGCGTGTTGTTAGGGTGACACGTGTTTCCGTCGTCCATTTTGTATACTGGAGGCCGCCATCTTGGTTTCTATGGTAGCACGTGATTGCTATGTTACCCAATTTTTCTGCAATAGGACGGGGTATGTTCGGAGTGTATGTTTCTTTGTAGAAGAGTATTTTCCCCATTCGCAGAATTACCACAAACAACCCGACAATCCCTCCAAATCACCAAAATCTATCCCAACTTTTACTATTTCGAATTCTTTCAGAATTCTCTTCTTCTATCTATATATGCAATAGTTTTCCTCTACCTTGCCATGTTCCTTTGTTCTGGAGTATACTCCAGTAGCGTAGAAGAGCCTATTAGTTGGAACAGCTTTACTTATTATTACTATAATTAGCTATTCTGGTTTATTCTTGTTAGTTCTGACCCTATTCGAAGTACTCTTGTTGTTTCATATATCTAGATCATTTATAACCAATCAGATTGCATGATTTCCCATAATCTGTATGCAGAGTTATCTCCCCTTATTACAACGAAGTCGTATCCGATTTTTATCACCTCCATATCCAATGGCCATATCCCATGGAATCCCATTTTTGTGAAACACCCGTGGCTATGGAATCCCTTTTTTGTCGTATGAGGCCATGAGGGCTATGTAAAAGCCCTCAATGAGTCCTCATTTATCATGCCTCATAGCCTCATTGAATTTTGAGATTATGAGGACCATTAAAATTCCCTCAATGAGGTATAATTTACTACGACTCTCAGCCTCATTTCAGTATTTGAGGATACCTATGGCCTGGTATTGTATTATTTGAGGATACCTAATGGAGAATCCCTTTTTTGTCGCATAAGGTCATGAGTAATCCCTCAATCAGGTCTAATGTAGTCTTACCAACTGCTTCCATCTTATCTCCAAAGCTCCAAGGCCATTACTTGTCTATGGTGTATCTGTCCTATTATTAGCTTCTACAGTAATCTTGTTCCATTGCGGTCTTGTACCAGTACTATTAATCCACCTGATGCTTCATGTTATCCTATGACTGGTATAGGTAGTATGCAATGCTAGGCATAGGGGTATTGTGGGTAGGGGTACTGCCTGGTAGTTTAGAACGGTACTATACTATGGGCGGTATATACACCCATAGGCCCCTGTTAGTTCTTGGTACTATTAACCAACCGATTGCTTTGTTTGTGGGGTTGGGGGTAATGCTTGGTAGTTTAGAACGGTAGTATAGCATAGGCTGTACATATCCCTGTAGGTCTCTTGCTGGCCCTTGGTACTACTGATCCACCAGGTGCTTCATATTATTGAGCGGTATTCTGGGGTGGGGTCAATGACGGGTAATACAGAACGGCAGCAGAGTATGGTTGGTATATTCCCCTGTAGGTCCCATCCTAACCGCTGATAATATTAACCTACCAAATTCTTTGTATCATCCTGTTACTGGTAAGATGGTACGTGATAGCAGTAGTTCTGACCCTATTCCAAGTACTCTTGTTGTTTCATTTATCTGGATCATTTATATAAATTATAACTAACCATTGATTTCCCATAATCTATATGCAGAGTTATCTCCCTTGTGTATAATAAAAGCCTATATCCAATGGCCATATTCCCAGGCACCCCAATTTCGGCACCCCTTTTTAGGAATCCTATTTGTGGAATCACTTTTTTCTGAAATGAGGATAAGAGTCGTATTTAAAATCCCTCAATGAAATTGGGGTGCCTTCTGGAGAATCCTTTTTTCTGAAATGAGGATAAGAGTCGTAGTAAATTAGACCTCATTGAGGGAATTTTAATGGTCCTCATAACCTCAAAATTCAATGAGGCTATGAGGCATAATAAATGAGGACTCATTGAGGGCTTTTACATAGCCCTCATGGCCTCATACGACAAAAAAGGGATTCTCCAAAAGGTATCCTCGAATAATACAATACCAGGCCATAGGTATCCTCATTGAGGGAATTTTAATGGTCCCCATAACCTCAAAATTCAATGAGGCTTTGAGGCATTATAAATGAGGACTCATTGAGGGCTTTTACATAGCCCTCATGGCCTCATACGACAAAAAGGGGATTCTCCAAAAGGTATCCTCGATAGGTATCCTCAAATAATACAATACCAGGCCATAGGTATCCTCAAATACTGAAATGAGGCTAAGAGTCGTAGTAAATTATACTTCATTGAGGGAATTTTAATGGTCCTCATAACCTCAAAATTCAAAGAGGCTATGAGGCATAATAAATGAGGACTCATTGAGGGCTTTTACATAGCCCTCATACGACAAAAAAGGGATCCGAAACGACACTCTCGACAACCAGGTACACCTCATGTCGGACAGTTTTACAGGTGGAGGAAGCCGGAGTACATGGCGGGAACCACCAAGCAACTGCCAGACTCCCCAGCATACTAACTCTACACAAGATGGGTTTGCATTGGTTGAAGACAAGTGCACTATCGACGTGCAGTACGCCCTAGTACTGCCCGAGGACACAGCGCATGTTACTCCTGATGGGGCGCAGTTACCCCTAATGGGGTTCCAAAGCAAAGGCGAGTGATCTCTCACACTTTCCTATTACTCGCCAAAATATCCAAAGTGGCGAGTGATGGTCACTCGCCTCTAAACCCCCTAAAAACATCCTCTAAAAGACCAGTTGCAGCTTCAGTTACTCACCTCATCTCAACTGGAGGCGCGTGACATATCACTCGCCACTAATTTGCTTATTGAAAACCCTGGGGATCGAACCGTGGACTTTCGGTTTGAAGTTCAATGCCGTAACCACTGAGCCACCGTGCTCCCTGCATTTCCAGAACATCAAAATGGTAACTCTGACTGGCAAGTGAGCACTTAATCTAAACTTGGCATCATAGACATTTATTATTTTTCAATTTAACAAAAAAATTTTATAACTGCCAGCGGGACCAAGTTTGGACTACGGAGTACGTTGTTGCCTCACTGGGTATTTCTGTATTTCCGTAAAAAGTGAGCAAGACAGTCTAATGACATCCATATCCCCCGCCGACTTTTAAATTATAATAGGAATATCATTATCGACCTGGACATGTCTTCATACCCGATAATGTCACTCACCAAATATCATTTAATTTCTTTAATCGGTACTGAAGATATCCTCCAAAAGCCTGCAATTTGGTAAATTAAAAGTCAACAAGGGGTATAACGCTGGAAAAATTATTCGAATCGAAACTTCCTTTCCATATGCACATGTGCACATCATACTCATTCTGCACACCGAATTTTGTAAAAATCCAATGAAAAATGCAGGGGTTAAGTGGACAAGCACTTGTTATGAAAATTTTGCAAGGGCTCTTACCGCGCATAATATGTCGTATTAAACATTCTTGACCACATGCACATCTACGGGAAGCGAATCCTCAACCAAATGAAACTTATAGGGAGAAACAGTTTCAATAAGGTCTTCGTGGGGAAACCATTTGGGAAAGGGTGGGTCTGCCAAGTATAACATACGGTACGGAAGTGGTGCCCCTAAACCAGACGGCCGTAAAGAGCTTGGAAATCCTGCAGAACGATGCAGACCGATGGATAACGGGGTCGAGTAATGCCACAGCGCTAGAAGCAATCAGGGGTGAGCTTGAGTGGATGAGGATCAAGGACAGGATAGACCTGTTGAAACTCGGTTATCTTAATTATTTGATAAATCTCCCCGACAGCCGATAGTGTAAAATAATGTTCCTGAGAATTTTCGAATCAAATATCAAGACGGGGTGGTTGGGGCAAGTGAGGGAGCTAGTAGAGAACTACTCATTGGATATCTCGGACCTGGACGTTGGGGCAAACCAGGTAAAAAAATCGTCAGAGAAAGGGTTATGGAGGATTGTAACCGTAATTGGCGAGAGGGGGTTAAATCAAAGAGGTCTTTGGGTGGCCTGCGTGATAAAGAGAAGCCAGGTTTTGAAGAGTACCTTGATGGCACCTTTGGGGGGTCACTGTTGTTCAAGATGAGGTCGCGATCCCTGGAGGTGAGGGGGAAAATTGGGAAAGACAGTGAAATGGAGTGCCAGATATGCAATTTGGGCATGGTAGAGACCCTGGAACACTTTCTTCTATAATGCCCAAAGAACCAGTCTAAAAGAATAACATTCACTGGGAGTATAATGGGGAAGTGGGATGGGAGAATGAAGGACATGTGGTTAGGGGGAGACTCAAAGGAGAGGGTCAATATATTAATCGGAGAGATTGGGAAGAATGGGGCAAGGGATGGATGTCACCCATAGCGACAAGCACACACACAGGACAATACCACACGAGAGTATGTTACTGCTCTTACGAATGTAAAGATTCGTGCATTTCATACTCGTTGTTGTTTTCGTCCAAAGAGTCCAACCAAATAGAGACAGTCTAGTGTGCTAGACCTGTTAACCCCCCCCCCCCCCCCCCCTCCCCCCGCTACAACAAACCAAAGGCAGCCTCGCTCAGCCCCGGAAGCTCTGTCACTCGGGTAAGAATCGCAAAACGGCCACGGGACGACCCAACCAGGCAGGGGTGGGGGGGGGGGGGGGGGCTTACTAATCTCTCATCATTTCCAATTTCAGCAGCACCAAGAGCCACAGCACAGACACCCCAACGAAAGAAGCAGACACTCGTTCAACCAAAAGCACTCAGACCCAGCCATCAAACACCAACAGAAGAGCTTGAGGCAGACTATACTTGCCAGTGATAGCTCCAACACTCACTCAAGTGGCAGACTATACTTGCCCGAAGAAACACACAAGACATGAGAGACAATCAACCACGACAACATCCGACAGAACAGCCACACAGCCAAACCACCACACCACGGGAACAGAAGACAGAGACCGATAAGCTAGTACCACAAACACACCAGACCAGACCAGACACCGCTGCAAGAAAGACCCCCCCCCCCCCCCCCCCCCCAAGGACCACACAGCAAAGTCACAACAGCCAGAATAACAAGAACTACAACAACAACAACAACAACAACAACAACAACAACACGGCAGAAACATAGAATCTAGCATCATTAACGCACAGGACCAATATACCGCCGTAAGAAAGACTCCCAGCCAGCAAACACAGCAACGACACAACAGCCCGAACAACAACAACAACAGAAGAGCTTGAGGCAGACTATACTTGCCAGTGATAGCTCCAACATTAATTTTAGCGGCAGACTATACTTGCCTGAAAATCACACTCAACAGAAATACATCCAGAAAAAGACCTTGCAAATGCACACACTTCTTCACTGTACTCTTCCTTTTGCCGCTTTAGTCTAAGTTTTTTTTACTATCTTTCATATTCTATCTTTTTCCCAATAACCGCTATGGATATCAATAACCGCTACGGATATCAATAACCGCTATGGCAACACAATAACCGTTATGGCTTCAGCACATCCTTCACTCCATCCTTGGAGGTGGGCACCCACCCCCAGGGAGGCGAGAGTCGGTCCTGCGCCCCAATCTCCTAGCCCCTTTTTGTAAAGCGCTCCTCCAGCGCACAAAATGTCCCGACCCCATGACAATCGCGGGCCTGTTACCTGAACCAGGAATGTTCAGGTTGGGTGGCACCTTGTTAAGGTCCGTTTTGTTTCTTTCAAATTGTCCATCACCGAAACCATAAACGCCAGCTAAAGAGCCCAAGGCAGACTATACTTCCCGATGAAGGCCTATCTTCACTACAAAACCAAAAGCGGCAGACTATACTAGCCTGAAGAACAACAACCAGAAACATCAACTCCAATCCTCTTCCTCCTTTGCACCGATCGGACATGATGCAGTCTCAAAAATTAACGGAAATATATTATACAGTTAACGAGGGTCGAAAGGGTTTACTCCAAAGCGTCCCAGCGCGCCTTCGGCGCGCTAAAACTATTCTTTTGACTTTGACGTGGACTCAGAGTGCGAGCATCCTAATTAGAATCTCAATTATGGAAACACTGGAACTACCAGTGCGACTGAAGAAAACGATAGCAGCTCTGGGCGTCTCTTGCACTGTCACCTGGACTATCCAGGAGACAGGCAAGAGAGTCCATCTGTCTCTTGAGTTCAAGATCGAGGAAGATAAGAAATCACCACCCTACTCGGGAAGAGGTAGTACCTTTGGTGAGAGGATCCCCTCTCACACTGGTCCTCACCCGAGTAGGTCAGGAGGCCCTGGAAGAAGAAAGAGAAGAAAGAAGAGCCCGACGCTTGGAGGCATTCTTGGAGATGAAGAAAGAGAAAGGTGAGGAAAAGAAAGAGCCAGAGGCGGTCACCACTTCCCCTCCCACTCCCACAGACAGCCCCATCCTAATGCCGGCTTCCCAGTCGGTATTGTCGAATGTGGAAGAGCCTGTGGAGACTGAGGTGGAAATGGAAGCTGCCCTCTCGCCTCTTCCTGATCCCAACTCGCCTCTTCCTTCTAAACCAGAATGCCAGGTCGCGGACGACAGGATAGAGAACATCTTACGGGAACACGACATACAAAAGAACCTTCACAGGCAAAAGATGGACAGGCAATACGAAGAATTCCTCCAAAAAGTCGAAGAAGCCCAAAAACTAATAGACGCCAGAAATCAACAACAACAAAAGACTCAGCAATCACCCACAACCACTCCAGACTCGGCTAGCACCAGACCCTACAAAACTCAGCAACCACCATCAGGCAGCCCACCAACAACACCAACTACCACTGTCTCTCCTTCCAAACCTCCACCTCTGAAAAAGAAGCAGAAAAGACACAAGCGCCGCTAACAACCTACAACTTCTCCTCCTTTACCACGGTCTGACACTTTCAAATTCTACAGCTAATGAGGGTCGAAAGGGGCTTGCTACCCAAATCGTCCCTGCGCGCCTTCGGCGCGGAAAACCATTTGATTTTTCGATAAAATTAACAATGACGAAATCATCAACGTCATTAAAAAATGCAAACATTCGTCCTCACCCGGCGAAGACGAAGTGAGCTACAAAATTCTTAAACAAAGCCCAAACTCCCTAATCGAAAAACTAAACAAACTGTTCAACGCATGCCTCACCCATGGCTACTTTCCCAAATGTTGGAAAAAAGCCATCGGTGTCATGATACCAAAACCTGACAAAGACCCCTCCGATCCAGCCAGCTACCGCCCAATCAGCCTACTCAGCTGCATTGGTAAGACATTCGTACGAATCCTTACCAATCGGTTTAGGGAGCACCTTGAAGACAACAATTTTTTCAATAAGTGGCAAAGAGCCTATAGAAACCGTAAAGAAGGCATCGAACATGTCTACCGACTAGTCACCCAAATGAAAACCGCGATTTACAATCAGCAAATAGGCGCAGCAGTCCTGTTAGACGTCGAAAAAGCATTTGACTCTGTTTGGCACAATGGAATGCGTTACAAATTATCAAAAATGAAACTTCCCAAGAAATTGCTCAGATTACAATCCTCTTTCTTAAATGATCGCGAAATTAAAGTCAGAGTGAACAATGAAATGTCTGACAGTGTCCCCCTTGAAGCAGGCACCCCCCAAGGATCCGTCCTAAGCCCCCTCCTATACATCTTTTTCGTAAATGACCTTAGCTTCTCCGATGACCGCGTTCAGGTTTCCCAATTCGCGGATGATAAGGGCCTCTGGGACTCTAACAATACGGCCAATCTGCTCCAAAAAACCCTGCAACGCACTCTCGACGAGCTTGAAGAATGGTGTGCCAAATGGAGAATAAAGCTAAACGCCAATAAAACCCAACGAATCGCCTTTACTCGCAAGACAACTAAACGGGATCTTGACCTAAAACTTATGGATAACACCCTCCCAGAATGCAAAGAAGCGAAATTCCTGGGCATCACCATTGATCAAAAACTGTCCTTCAACAAACATACCGACGACATGGCGAAAAAAAGCTACCAAACGCATTAACTTACTGAAAATGCTTAAGGGAACTTAATGGGGGGCCAACCAGTCCACCCTACTCAAACTATACAAAGCCTTCGTGCGCCCAGTACTCGAATACGGTGCAATCATACTAACTGACCTCAACCAAACTAATATGGGAAAACTCCAGAAGGTCCAAAATTACGCACTTAGAGTTGCCCTCCGCGCCCCATGGGACACACCCATCAAAACACTCCACGAAAGGGCCGATATCTCCACCATTAAAGACCGCCTAGCCACCTTGGCCGCGAAAAATCATGACCGGTTAGCCGACAGCGAACTAATCTCCGAACTTGGTGCCATTTGCGAAAGTCGACAAAAGCCCAAAAATTGCAATCAAAACTAAGACCGCTTAAAAAAAAAACTAGGGAACGAGAAGGTGAACTAACAGGCAGAAAAACAGCTTAACTGTGGCCTTCTACCAGAAAGGGCTGCCTTCGCCGACTCAAGCAAAATTACATCAGGATTAAATATTGTTAAAAAACTAAATAAATAGGGAACGAGAAGGTGGACAAACAGGCAGAAAAACAGCTTAACTGTGGCCTTCTACCAGAAAGGGCTGCCTTCACCGACTCAACTAAAAATTACATCAGGATTAAATACTGTTATAAAAACTAAATAATAAATAGGGAACGAGAAGGTGAATAAACAGGCAGAAAAACAGCTTAACCGTGGCCTTCTACCAGAAAGGGCTGCCTTCACCGACTCAACTAAAAATTACATCAGGATTAAATACTGCTATAAAAACTAAATAATAAATAGGGAACGAGAAGGTGAATAAACAGGCAGAGAAACAGCTTAACTGTGGCCTTCTACCAGAAAGGGCTGCCCTCACCGACTCAGCTTAAGATTATACCTTAAGATTGAACAAGATGTGCTACTTTTATCTTTACAGTTTACATACTTTAATGAAAACTAATTCTACCTTCTTCTTTTAAGCAGGTACACAGAAGATGTTTTTTGACCAGCATCCCAATAACCGCTACAGACAGTCTAACCGTTATGGAAACAGTCACCCCCACGGTTCCTGAACATCCTCCACTCCCTCCCTAAAAGTGGTCGATCGCTTTAGTGGAGGCGAGCGTTGGTCCTGCGTCCCGCCTTTTCCCCTTTTTGTAAGCGCATTGCGCATCTCTTTGTCACAACCCAATGGGATTACAATGCAGGCCTGCCCCCGAACCAGGGAAGTTCGGGTTTTCTTCTTGGTGGTCCCCGAAAGGGGTCGTTGTTGTTTTCCTTCAAAGACTCCAACCAAACAGAGACAGCCTGAGGCAGATTATACTTGCCAGTGATGGCCATCACTCAACATCACTCAAAATCATCCTCGAAGTGGCAGACTATACTTGCCCGAAAATCCAGATCGACTGCACCCTCGGGGAGAGGTAGTACTTTTGTGAGAGGACCCAACCTCTCACACTGGCCCTCACCCGAGGGTTCAACCGACATAAGCCAGGAGACCATCACGACGCAACTGGTGACACCTGCCGAGTACCGGAAGCCGTTCCTCCATCAACACGCCTAGACATGTGAGAACTAATCGTCTACAGTCACTGAGGGTCGAAAGGGGCTTGTTCCCCATACCGTCCCTGCGCGCCTTCGGCGCGCGAAACCATTCCTTTCGATAAAATTAACTATAAAGGAAGCCATCCTAGCAGCTACCGGGGGTGTCCTCATTTTAAAAAAGTAAAAACCGCCATCCAGCTGAAAAACCTAAATCTCATCAAGCCTGACAATGCGTCATCTCCTCATACTGTCAGCTCCCTTATCGCCGGATCCCTTTACTCAGAACTGAGCAAACACGCCAAAGCCAATTTGTCTGACATCTGCCAAGATGTCAGCCGATCGGCGTCTAGACTTTTCAAGACGCATATTTCGGAATCACTAATCAAAGCCGCTATCAGCTCAGACTAAAGCACCTGTCTAACCAATATCTAAAGTACCGCTACTAATTCCCGACCCCCGTCATGAATAAGCTACAAATAGCCGTGTGGAACGCTAGAAGCGTTAATAACAAAAAACTCCAAATGGGACGATACTTCGCAGATAGACATTATTTGCATCTGCGAAAGTTGGCTTCAACCCAGCAAAAACTTCTCAGTAAGCGGGTTCAGCACTATTAGAAGAGACCGACTAATCACCACAGGTGGCGGCGTCGCTCTTCTAAAAAAGCACAACATCAAAACCAAAACCCTAAAAACTAATCACCTCGATGCAGAGGTGATTGCTACTGAAATCACTGTTGACAATAAAAGCATCGCGATTGTTTGTTATTATAACGACCCAAGCAAAATTGTTTCTGACACTGTCTTTGAATTCTTTACGAGGAAATACAAACACTGCATCTTCCTCGGCGACTTCAATGCCAAACACCTGTACTTTGGCTGCAACAAAACTACCTCCAACGGTGAAGCCCTCCTTGAAATCACGAAAAAACATAATCTTCATGTGGTTATGAATGACCGCTCAGCCACGTATATCAGTAACAACCCATTATTCCCATCCGAAATTCTCGATCTATTTATTGCCAGTGACTCTCTGATAAACCACATCGATGACCACTGGGTTGGCGATGATGACTTAGGCAGCGATAACCTCCAGGTCCATGTCTCACTGCAGCTAGGTAATGGCCCACTCAGGTACCCCCCACTCTCCGCAGAAATTTCAGGAAAATTAATTGGAATCTCTACCGCGACATCATCGATGTCAAATTCACTAACCCCCCCCCCCCCCCCCCGCCCCCCCCCCCCCCCCAATCCAATGCAGCGGAACTTGAAACCCAATGCGAGAGCATCGAGAAAATCATAAACTCAACCTTAAACGAAATATGCCCAAAAGAAGAAGTACGCCCCTAGAGAAACACTATCTCGGGCGACACTCTGTCACTAATCAAATCTAAAAGGAAAGCTCTTCGCGCTCTCAGAAAAGAAACTGACCCCAGCAAGAAATCTGAACTCAAAAAAACATACAACCGCCTTCACGGAGAAGTCAAAGAAGCTCTCAAAGCTGAAAAACAAGCCAGCTGGGAAAAGGCAACAGCTAACCTAAACGGGACCCAAGATGCTAAACAATTCTGGGACTCTTTCAAAATTCTTACTGGGCAAACAACAAGGGTGGAAAAGCCGCTGCAAAACCTCTTAAAAGGAAGACGGCTCTATCACTCGCACCGACAAAGAGAAGGCCGACACCTTTGCCGACCTCCTAAGAAAAACGCATCGCCCGTATCAAGGAACGATTGGTGACTTCATAAATGAACGCCCCAATATTTACCGTGACCCCAATTTCGATAACGAGCCAGAAGATGGGGACGATGATGACCTTGTCACCCCCATCACCAATGACGAAATCATTAATGTTATTAAAAAATGCAAAAATTCCTCCTCATCCGGCGAAGATGAAGTAAGCTACAAAATTCTAAAACAAAGCCCTAACTCCCTAATCGATAAACTAAACAAACTATTCAACGCATGCCTCACCCATGGCTACTTTCCCAAATGCTGGAAAAAAGCCATCGGTGTCATGATACCAAAACCCGACAAGGACCCCTCCGATCCAGCCAGCTACCGCCCAATCAGCCTCCTCAGCTGCATTGGTAAGACATTCGAACGAATCCTTACCAATCGGTTCAGGGGGCACCTTGAAGACATCGACTTCTTCAATAAATGGCAAAGAGCCTATAGAAACCGTAAAAAAGGCATCGAACATGTCTACCGTCTAGTCACCCAAATGAAAACCGCTATCAACAATCAGCAAATAGGCGCGGCAGTCCTGTTTGACGTCGAAAAAGCTTTCGACTCTGTTTGGCACAATGGAATGCGCTACAAATTATCAAAAATGAAACTCCCCGAGAAATTGCTCAGATTACAATCCTCTTTCGTAAATGATCGCGAAATTAAAGTCAGAGTGAACAATGAAATGTCTGACAGTGTCCCCCTTGAAGCAGGCACCCCCAAGGATCCATCCTAAGCCCCCTCCCGTACATCTTCTATGTAAATGATCTTAACTTCTCCGAGGATCGTGTTCAAGTCTCCCAATTCGCGGATGATAAGGGCCTCTGGTACTCTAACAATACGGCCAATCTGCTCCAAAAACCCCTGCAACGCGCTCTCGATGACCTAGAACAATGGTGTGCCAAATGGAGAATTAAGCTAAACGCCAATAAAACCCAACGAATCACCTTTACTCGCAACAAAAATAAACGTGATTTTGACCTAAAACTTATGGATAACACCCTCCCAGAATGCAAAGAGGCGAAATTCATGGGCATCACCATTGATCAAAAACTGTCCTTCAACAAACATACCGACGACATGGCGAAGAAAGGCACCAAACGCATTAACTTACTGAAAATGCTTAAGGGAACTTCATGGGGAGCCAGCCAGTCCACCCTACTCAAACTATACAAAGCCTTTGTGCGCCCAGTACTTGAATACGGGGCAATCACACTAACTGACTTCAATCAAACTAATATGGGAAAACCCTAGAAGGTCCAAAATCACGCACTTAGAGTTGCCCTCCGCGCCCCATGGGACACACCCATCAAAACACTCCACGTCAGGGCCGATATCCCCACCATTAAAGACCGTCTAGCCACCCTGGCCGCGAAAAATCATGACCGGTTAGCCGACAGCGAACTAATCTCCGAACTTGGAGCCATTTGCGAAAGCCGACAAAAGCCCAAAAATTGCAACCAAAACTAAGACCGCTCGAAAAAAACTAGGGAACGAGAAGGTGAACCAACAGGCAGGAAAACAGCTTAACTGTGGCAGTCTACCAGAAAGGGCAGCCTTCACCGACTCAACTAAAATTACATCAGGATTAAACATTGTTAAAAAACTAAATAAATAGGGAACGAGAAGGTGAATAAACAGGCAGAAAAACAGCTTAACTGTGGCCTTCTACCAGAAAGGGCTGCCTTCACCGACTCAACTAAAATTACATCACGATTGGATACTGTAGATCTCATTTCCGGCCGGGGGGCTCGATCCACACGGGACGCTCGCGATACCAGGCCAGAGCGCTTTGTGTGGGCTGGGCCTCCCCGGCTGAAGGTGGGATTTGCAGTCTCCAATCGTGATCCAAAATAAACTCAAACGAATCTAAATATGGTCGAAACCAGTGAAGGGCATAACAGAAACACCCTCGGGTGTGGTTTAGTGTCTAAACCTGTTACCCTCCCGCTACAAACTCACTATCACCCTAAGATGGTGATCTAACAGGCATATTAACAGCTTAACTGTGATCACAATTAAAACATAATATGCTACTTTTATCTTTTTTTATTTTTACATATTCTAATGAAAACTAATTCTGCCTTCTTCTTTTAAGCAGGTACACAGAAGAAGCTTTTTGATCAGCACCCCAATAACCGCTATGGACAGTCCAACCGTTATAGAAACGGTAACCCCCATGGTTCCTGAACATCCTCCACTCCATCCCTAAAAGTGGTCGACCACTTTAAGGGAGGCGAGCGTTGGTCCTGCGTCCCGCCTCTACCCCTTTTTGTAAGCGCATTGCGCATCTTTTTGTCCCAACTCATTAGGATTACAATGCAGGCCTGCCCCCGAACCAGGGAAGTTCGGGTCTTCTTCTTGGTGGTCCCCGAAAGGGGTCGTTGTTGTTTCCTTCAAAGACATCCTATCAAACAGAGACAGCCTGAGGCAGATTATACAAGTTTGCCAGTGATGGCCATCACTTAAAATCTTCTCCGAAG
Source organism: Pictodentalium vernedei (assembly GCA_031216915.1). Lineage (NCBI taxonomy): Eukaryota > Metazoa > Mollusca > Scaphopoda > Dentaliida > Dentaliidae > Pictodentalium > Pictodentalium vernedei. The sequence goes on along the minus strand of CM062295.1, from coordinate 539,170,480 downwards.
TGGCAGACTATACTTGCCTGAAAATCCAGATCGACTGCACCCTCGGGGAGAGGTAGTACCTTTGTGAGAGGACCCAACCTCCCACACTGGTCATCACCCGAGGGTTCAACCGACATCAGTAAAAGAGATCATCACGCCGCAACCGGTGACACCTGCCGAGTACCTGAACCCGTTCCTCCTTCAACACGAGCAGACATGTGAAAATTAATCATTTACAGTCAATGAGGGTCGAAAGGGGCTTGATCCTCATACCGTCCTTGCGCGCCTTCGGCGCGTTAAACCATTCCATTCGATAAAATTAAAATTAAAAATATTTTTGACAATGGAGGTTATTACTAGCAACAAAAGTGGAAGTAAAGTTTGTTATAATGGTTATTTGTATACTAAGCATAGTACAACCAAAGACAAAATATGGTGGAAATGCTCTAAGCGTTCAAGTTTAAAGTGCTCTGGAAGTATGTTCACAAACTTGGCTTTGGAAAATCCGCAATCTCAGCGTGATCATTGTCATCCTCCTGATGATATAACTGTAAGATACGTGAAAGCGCGCCGTCAAATGAAGGACAGAATTTCTAATTCTATGGACAAACCATCTCAAGTGTTCGCAGAAGTCGTCGCAAATTGTGACAATGATGTTCAAGCCATGACGCCTGACGTTGATGCCGTTAAACGTAGTTTGAGAAATCAAAGAAAACTTCCTCCAGTGCCAGAACATGCAAGTGACATTGATATAACTCTCAAATATGGCATTAAAACCATGCACATACTGCTTAAATCTTTTTTTATATACTCATAATACACAACCCCATGCTCTTTTCAGAGTTTTTAACCCCATTCCCCTCCCTATTTTCCATCACCTCGGTATTTTGTATGACCGTTAAAAAAGCCAATAAAAAATGTAGGAGATAAGCGGACAAGCGTTGTGATGGGAATTTTTCTATTTCCAAGGGTCGTGACCACGCAAAAATTGTCGCATTGAAAATTTCTGACCACATGCACATCTACTCTTTGATAATGATCCTCAGACCAAGTTTTGTAAAAATCCACTGAAAACAGTAGGAGGAGTTAAGCGGACAAAGTTTGTGATGGTCGGACAGACTAACAACATTTCAATACCCCCCTTCCGACTTCGTCGGTGGGGGATAAAAAAGTGGAACAAATGGGTAACGTCATACAACGTATCTTCGATCCCTTCCATTTGTTACATGTGCATTCTATTAACTGGTAAAGTGCTGGAAGCCCATACTTGTTCTTTACTAAATACCCCAGGCTGTGACTATAACATCTACACTCTACCGAACGTGGTTTCATATGAATAATAATAACACGCAGGCCATCCGCTGATTTGTCGCGGTTCTCGGACGAGAACTTGAAGCCCTTGGTTTCCCCTGTACTCCCAACTGCCTCCCTATTCCCAGGCTTCTCCTCTCCTTCCAACACTCGGAGACGAACTGCTTGATGACATCCCTTGCCCCATTCTTCCCAATCTCTCCGATTAGCATATTAACCCTCTCCTTTGAGTCTCCCCTAACCACGTCAGTAGTATGTCTCGTATGTTTGAGGGAATATTTGGATGATCTCATTTGGATGATCTCATGTGACGTCATAGTCACGTGACCTAGTGCCGCCATGTTGTGTTGTCATGGTAACCCGCGTGAGCGGCCATGTTGTGACGTCATCTCCATAGTGATACTTGTTGTTAGTGCGCATGCGCAGCGCGTGTTGTTAGGGTGATACGTGTTTCCGTCGTCCATTTTGTATACTGGAGGCCGCCATCTTGGTTTCTATGGTAGCACGTGATTGCTATGTTACCCAATTGTTCTGTAACAGGACGGGGTATGTTTTGAGGGTGTGTTCCTTTGTAGAAGAGTAAATCTAATTACCACAAACAACCCGACAATCCATCCAAATCACCAAAATCCACCCGAACTTTTACTATTTCGAATTCTTCCAGAATTCTCTGCTTCTATCTATATATGCAATAGTTTTCCTCTACCTAGGCATGTTCCTTTGTTCCGGAGTATACTCCAGTAGCGTAGAAGAGCCTATTAGTTGGAACAGTTTACCTTATTATTACTATATTTAGCAATTTCTGATCTATTCTTGTTAGTTCTGACCCTATTCCAAGTACTCTTGTTGTTTCATTTATCTAGATTATAACTAACCAATGAGATTGCTTGATTTCCCATAACCTGTATGAAGAGTTACCTCCCTTCTGTATAATGAAAGACTATATCCAATGGCCATATCCCAAGGAATCCCATTTTGGGGAAACACCCGTGGCTATGGGATCCCTTTTTTTGTCGTAGGAGGCCATGAGGGCTATGTAAAAGCCCTCAATGAGTCCTCATTTATTATCCCTCATACCCTCATTGAATTTTGAGGTTATGAGGACCTTGAAAAATCCCTCAATGAGGAAGAATTTACTACGACTCTTATCCTCATTTCAGTATTTAACAGGTATATCCTATGGAATCCCATTTTGGAAAACGCCTGTGACTGTGGAATCCCTTTTTTGTCGTATGAGGCCATGAGGGCTATGTAAAAGCCCTCAATGAGTCCTCATTTATTATCCCTCATAGCCTCATTGAATTTTGAGGTTATGAGGACCATTAAAAATCCCTCAATGAGGAAGAATTTACTACGACTCTTAGCCTCATCTCGGTATTTGAGGATACCCATGGCCTGGTATTGTATTATTCGAGGATACCTATCGAGGATACCTTTTGGAGAATCCCTTTTTGGTCGTATGAGGCCATGAGGGCTATGTAAAAGCCCTCAATGAGTCCTCATTTATTATCCCTCATAGCCTCATTGAATTTTGAGGTTATGAGGACCATTAGAAATCCCTCAATGAGGCATAATTTACTACGACTCTTAGCCTCATCTCGGTATTCGAGAAGAGCTGACATTATATTATTTGAGGATACTAGTTGGAATTTACATCCGGGTACTTCATGCTACATCCGGGTACTTCTGTTGGGTAGTTGATAACAAAAACCGCAATATATAATATTTCTTATTTTTTTTAAAAAAAATGACTCCCTACAATTTAAGGATCAAGACTGCAGTTTGATCGCCAAACTGACCAATCAGATCGAAGTTGATCCACCAATCAGATTTCTGTATTCTCATTGTGTTTCTTTTCCATTACTTTCTATACTAATTTTCTAAATTTTCCAACTTCAACCTATAATCCTATAGGAAACAAACACAAACCCCAACCAAGAATCAAAAACTCATTCAAAATTTGTTGAACTGGGTGATGTTTTCAATCACGTCCATCAAAGATATATATGATTAGGCAAAGCATGGACTTGGTATCATTCACTATCGAACCACTGACCAAAGAAAATGTACCGACTTGGCACCAAGCAGACTTATGCTAAGGTCACCCTGTACCAGGGTGGACTAAAGATACATCTTAGAAGATACTTTGAAGGAAAAGACAAAAAGCTTTATCCAATCAAGACTGGGATTGCATTATCTTTAGAAGAATGGAATGCCTTGAAATCTCAAATAGAAGAAGTAGATGCAGCCATCAAAACCCAACAAACAACTTTAACTGAGGTTCCTGAAGACACTAAACCTATTAACCATGAAGACTTCAAAAAACCAATTCAAGAACCACCTTTGAAGAAGAAAAAGAAGATCACAGTGAGAATAACCCAACCACGACCATTGATCGTTGATGAAATTGATAGTGAACTCAGGCAAGTTCGCTTGCAACATGAACTTTGCTTGGCATATGCTCATTATGTCGAAGAGAATATTGAAACTATCGCCCGAGAGAGAGGTTATGGTGTTCATGTGGACGAGAGTGGTAAAACACATAACGGTCTTCTAGTGACAGCTACCGAAAGAATCATTGCCTGTTTTAGTGAAGCACTTGAAAGAATTAACAAGAAAGATGTCCATCTACTGTGGCACCATATTACTTCTGGCATGAATCCACCACCAGTACAGAAAGAATATGAAGATATGTTCGAGAAACCTCTCACAAATGAACAGAGACGTTGTATTATGGATTTAGTGGTTGAAATGGCGAAGAGTAAACCTGTTACAATTGGATTCTAATTGAAGATGTAAATAGATGATTTTTTATAAAAAAAAAAAGAAAAAAAAGTATAAAATGAAGAAACAAGAAAAAAAAAGGTGGTAATGACGCTTAAGTTATTTGATGTTTATCTTCTTGACAAATATCAAACAAACTTAACCTGTCCCAGCCAGTAAGTCAGAGGGCCACCCACGTGAGTCATTTTTTAAAAAAAGTAAGAAATATTATATATTGCGATTTTTGTTATCAACTACCCAACAGAAGTACCCGGATGTAGCATGAAGTACCCGGATGTAAATTCCAACTAGTATCCTCAAATAATATAATGTCAGCTCTTCTCGAATACCGAGATGAGGCTAAGAGTCGTAGTAAATTATGCCTCATTGAGGGATTTCTAATGGTCCTCATAACCTCAAAATTCAATGAGGCTATGAGGGATAATAAATGAGGACTCATTGAGGGCTTTTACATAGCCCTCATGGCCTCATACGACAAAAAAGGGATTCTCAAAAAGATACCCTCGATAGGTATCCTCGAATAATACAATACCAGGCCATGGGTATCCTCAAATACCGAGATGAGGCTAAGAGTCTTAGTAAATTCTTCCTCATTGAGGGATTTTTAATGGTCCTCATAACCTCAAAATTCAATGAGGCTATGAGGGATAATAAATGAGGACTCATTGAGGGCTTTTACATAGCCCTCATGGCCTCATACGACAAAAAAGGGATTCCACAGTCACAGGCGTTTTCCAAAATGGATTCCATAGGATATATCTGTTAAATACTGAAATGAGGATAAGAGTCGTAGTAAATTCTTCCTCATTGAGGGATTTTTCAAGGTCCTCATAACCTCAAAATTCAATGAGGGTATGAGGGATAATAAATTAGGACTCATTGAGGGCTTTTACATAGCCCTCATGGCCTCTTACGACAAAAAAGGGATCCCATAGCCACGGGTGTTTCCCCAAAATGGGATTCCTTGGGATATGGCCATTGGATATAGTCTTTCATTATACAGAAGGGAGGTAACTCTGCATACAGGTTATGGGAAATCAAGCAATCTCATTGGTTAGTTATAATCTAGATAAATGAAACAACAAGAGTACTTGGAATAGGGTCAGAACTAACAAGAATAGATCAGAAATTGCTAAATATAGTAATAATAAGGTAAACTGTTCCAACTAACAGGCTCTTCTACGCTACTGGAGTATACTCCGGAACAAAGGAACATGCCTAGGTAGAGGAAAACTATTGCATATATAGATAGAAGCAGAGAATTCTGGAAGAATTCGAAATAGTAAAAGTTCGAGTGGATTTTGGTGATTTGGATGGATTGTCGGGTTGTTTGTGGTAATTAGATTTACTCTTCTACAAAGGAACACACCCTCAAAACATACCCCGTCCAATTACAGAACAATTGGGTAACATAGCAATCACGTGCTACCATGGAAACCAAGATGGCGGCCTCCAGTATACAAAATGGACGACGGAAACACGTATCACCTTAACAACACGCGCTGCGCACTAACAACAAGTATCACTATGGAGATGACGTCACAACATGGCCGCTCACGCGGGTTACCATGACAACACAACAGGGCAGCACTAGGTCACGTGACTATGACGTCACATGAGATCATCCAAATGAGATCATCCAAATATTCCCTCAAACATACGAGACATACTACTCACGTCCTTTATTCTCCCATCCCACTTCCCCAATAGACTCCCAGTGAATCTTATTCTGTTGGACTGGTACTTTGGGCATTCTAGAAGAAAGTGTTCCAAGGTCTCCACCATGCCCAAATTACACATCTAGAACTCCTTTTCACTGTTTTTCCCAATTTTTCCCCTCAGCTCCAGGGACCGCGACCTCAGCTTGAATAACAGTGCCCCCCAAAGGTGCCATCAAGGTACTCTTCGAAACCTGGCTTCTCTTTATCACGCAGGCCACCCAAAGACCTCTTTGATTTGATCCCCTCTCGCCAATTACGGTTACAATCCTCCATGACCCTTGGCAAGAATCAAATTTTGTTGTTGACATCTTGCTCAGTTACATTTGATTGGATAGTGCCTCCTGGCACTATCCAATCAAATGTAACAGAGCAATATATGGTGAAAATAAATCTGTAGCCCCAAAACATGTTGCACTCTACCAGTTAAGGATAATGCGCTGTGATATCCATTCCCAGTATGTGGTTATACTCATTATGGATGAACAGCCCACGACTTCAAAATTTGGGTCTTCATTCTGTGCAACCCTATAGCAGCAAAAGAGTTAACACCCCTCAACAAGAGTGTTCCATTTGGAGGCAAAAGCTATATTTTGGGGCTAAAACTTGAAAAGAACTGGCACTATCAATGAAGGCAATTAACCCATTATTTACTGAATCGACTACATCCCCTTGTGTAATATACAAATTGAGCAGCAGAAAAAAAACAAAATTAAAAAACGTTCAGGAAAACCATATCCAATGACATCTCATTGCAACAAGCTCATTCCAATGTACGGTCACACAACATGTTTTTTTCTGTTAATTTTCTGAAAAAAAAGAAAAAAAGAATTTTTGACATTGTGTGCGTTGGGTAAAGGGTTATTTATTTATTGGTGTCTAAGGTCACCTATTTGTGCACAATGGCTAATTGTGACTGCAACATGGAGATAAAGTCAAGTTTAGTCAATCGTTTATACTCATGTTAACCATTTTAGAGGTCTTCCTACTTTACCAGTAAAACTGGGTTTGTTCACCACAACAAACACTGCTTCATTTCTTGGGGTCCCCATGGGAACAGGTTAAGGGTTAAAATCTCCACTTCTGGTCTTCCATAAATACTACATTTAATGAGGAGTTTAAAAATTCAGTAATATGTTGACATTCACCTCTTTGTGTGTCTTGGTTTTGCCAAATCAGTTCATACAATATGCAGGAGCAGCTGTTTTTGCACCAAAAACTTCAATGAAGCAATTTATATTAAAACTCAAGTTCAAGGAAGATATTATTTATTTTATTATGGTTATTGGTGTTTCAGGACATTTTCGGTACCTTTGTCTTTATCATGACCGAAACATAGGTATGAAGTCAAGTTTAACCAAAAGTTTGTATCTATCCATCCCTGGGATTGGTTCCAAGTACCATTTCACCAGGAAAACTGACAGAACTTTTTTACCTCAGAAAACATGCATTGCTCTTCTTCCACAGGGCAAGGGAGAGGAAGAGTATAACCTTGTCACAATTGTCACAGCTTTAAAATTAGAAATACGTGCATCTCCACTAAAAGTCACCCTGTACAAGTTTTTCTTAACTCTTTACTTAACAAATCGGTCGCATCCACTGGCGTAATTTTCAAATTTAGAAGTTGAAAAAAATCCCATTTTTCAAACAGTTTCAACAAAACGATAACATGTGATACCTTACTGGGAATTAGGATGAGCTCATCAAGCTCATTCCAATGAGGAGTCACATGATATTGTTTTGTTGAATGTTTCTGAAAAAATTAAAAAAAACTTAATTAAAATACTAAATTTTGATATCCTATACAGCACGTTGAGTGTATTATCACTAAATCACCTGTGGAGTTCAGATTCCGCCCAGGCCATAATTGCAAATTTGTTGCAAAGCATAACAAGTACAAGCAAAGTTCCAGCCAATGGACTTCTGGGGTAAATCCAGAGGTCCATTGGCTGAAACATTGCTTGTGTTTTTTTGTCCATATGAACAGAATTTGAAAGTGAAACTCCACTCTGCAGGTGATTTTGTTACATTGGGTAAAGGGTTAACCAAAAGTGACACATCTGTGTAGAATGTGTTGCATGTGGAAGAATTTATTTAGAATTCCTATTAAATCTAAATTGAAGAGAACATAACTTGCAGAAGGTATCGGACAGGCAAAAATCTCAAAACAGAAATCGAAAATCAATCTCACAGTTCAGGGGGAGATAACCTGATTGAAATCACTGCACACTGACAATTTGCGATATGCAAATGTTCACTTAAAAGGGGCCATGTCTGAAAAGTTTCATCAAGATCCGATTCAAAAATGTTGTTGGGAGTTGCACACACAAGATTTTCAGATGCAAAAGGAGATAACACCTACATGTCACAAATGTGACAATGGAGATAATGCGGTTGGAATCATCGTTTATAGAAAGTGTTTGAATATTTATTTATTGATGTTTCAGGTCACATATTTCTGCACAATGGCTAATCGTGACAACAATATGGATACAAACTGGGACATGGCTGGAGGTTTCCTATTGGAGGGGTGTAAGGTAGTGAATTTACAAGGGTGGGGGGGGGGGGGGGGCAGAGGTGGACATCCCGGTTCCTCCCCGCAGTTGGAAATTTACTACCAAGAAAGATTTTGAAAATGAAGCCTTGAAGGGGGCATAAAATTGATTCTAGTAACTAAAATACCAACACATTTATGATAGAATTATCAGGTTATTATTATTTGGTATTCTTCTTGAAATTGAATATGTGCTAAACAAATGCTCAAGCTGAGAACTTTGAACAATTCACACTGGCCTAACATTAAATCAGATCTTATGCAGGAATGATCAATTTTCGACGTATCATCATTTTGTAACTGTGAATGATGGAATTAACTCAGGATAATGATTTTACATGGTGTGATTTCCTTGAAGAGCATTTCGAGGATTTTTTTTTATTACGATAAGTAAACGTACTACAGGAATCTCCTACCAATTGACATCATGCATACTTATGAAGCTCAATATTGCGTACACCATCAACATACTTTGTAAATAGTAACAGTTAGAATTTTTGCCGATTTGAAACAGTTGGAATTTTGGGAAGTAAAGAGGATATCAGCATCACCAAAGAAACTCTAAACTCCAGATAGATGGAATTTCCAACTACTCATGACTTGCCCTCAGAATTTCCAACTATAGGTAATTTTAGCCAAGATTGGGGGGGGGGGGGGGGGGCAGGAATAGCAGAATTTTGTTGGGAAGTTGTGCTAAAGTTAGAGCTGTACGGTATTTTAAACTGAATACTGGTATCAGTATTAAAAAAAATACCACGGTATACCAGTACAAGGAAAGACTGTTCAGATATCAGAACATACATACCACAATCAGTACTTGAGCCATCACAATGGTACAAATTAGCATGCTCTGATGATGCAGTTTGAATAACCCTTTACCCAACGCAGAAGATATCAAAATTTATTATTTTGAATATTTGTTTATCAAATTTTTCAAAAAAATTCAACAAAACGGTATCATATGACCTCTCATCGGAACGAGCTCATTCCATTGAGGGGTTACATGATATGGTTTTGTTGAAAAATTTTTTCAACTGCTGAATTTTTATATTACGTGGGCAGATGTGTCTGGTTTGTTGGGTGATGGGATAATATTATTCATTCAGGACTACAGTTAAAACTAAAGACATATTGAAAATTAAATTGTGGGTAAATAAATAATGACGATAAACCAGTATTTTTGTAATTACACCGGTATTCAATTGATACTGATTTGAATACTGGTATGAATTGGTTTATCGATATACCGTGCAGCCCTAGCGTGGTAGAATCTGGGAAAATATTATGTGAACTTTAGGTTCTGAAAGATAAGCACTTTTGCACTGTTGTGTGTGAAAAATTCCATACATACACAGAACGACACATGCGTATGTAAGGGTGAATTGATATGGCATGAGTGCGAGCGTGGAAGGATAAAACAAGAGGCCGCAGGCCTCTAGTTTTATCCTCCATCGATGGCACAAGTGCCATATCGATTCACACGTGCATGTAATTCTGTATTTATTACAAGCCTTCACGTCTATAAAAATAATTATTAGGACACTCAACAATTCATTTGACAACTATCAACAAAAAGAACACATTTTATCGCCAACCAAATGTATGACGGGAACCCGTGTTACTATTTCGTCCCCTGAGTTCCAATGTGTTCCATGGTCCTGCTGACACATAGGACACATTGGAACTCACAGGACGATTTACAGCTATCGCAAGCGATTCAAATTGTAATTACACTGCACGATTTGGAGAAAATTCCAGTGAAATTTCGCTTCTACTTAAAAATAGTTCGTCAACAATTTCCGTTCCGCACATATGTGCGGAACAGATTTTTATTTTCCCCATGGTTTAGTGTTGTTATAGATGGGGATTACATAGAACAGGCGTGCAATAAAATATAGATTGATCAAGTTGATAGACATATTTTATTTTCCAGATATATACTGAGTCAAAAAAGAAAGTATAATAGAAACAAATGTGAAAAAATAGCATAAAGGATGAAATATAATAGTTCTAATGTTGCATGTTTGTGGACAAGAAGTCGTGCAGAGTTTAATGACATGTTGTTGTTGTCCACCCAACCGTATACAATTTTGCTGCGGATTTCAAAATAGCATGTGATACCCAAGAATGTCAAATTGAATGGGTGACCGATGATTTATTTATTTATTGGTGTTTAAGGTCACATATTGATGCACAATGGCTAATCATGACCGCGACAGTTTTACGGGTGGAGGAAGCCGGAGTACCCGGAGAGAACCACCGAGCAACGACGAGCAGCTGCCAGCTCCCCGATATCGTAACTTCGCACTGCAGCACAGGCAGGGTTAGATTGGTTGAAGACATGTGCACCATCGACGTGCAGTACGCCTTAGTACACGGCATCATTGTGCCCCCACGCGGGCAATGGAGATGAAGTGTCTTGCCCAAGGACACAACGCGGTTGCCGCAGGTGGGATTCGAACCGAGGACCTCTCGGCTTGCAGCCTGCACATCTACCTACTGAGCCACCGCGCTCCCGACCGATGATTTACTTTGTGTTATGTTGTGCTAGAGAGCCTGGGTTATTGAGAAAACATGCTAGTTTTTGTCTTCCAACATTTTAAAAAATGCCAAGGGTAACTGAAAATTCTAAATTTAAAGTAATTTGTATATTTTTTAAACTTACCAATGGCCCAGACTTGGCTGGTGCAAACTCAAGGTTATCAAGGGCCAAACACAAATTTTGAACCCCCCCCCCCCCCCCCCCCACAAATTTGCTTGCAAAACCGAAAATTAAAAGGCCTATCTGGTCCTCCATACCTTTACTCTCTGTACATGCGCAGTCGCCAGGAAGTGACCGAAATTAGCGGCAACATCATTCTTTGTTGTAAAGAGTACTACATAACTCAACGGGGAGGTATGAGTGCCTACTCATAGGAGGGCAATACCCGTCTGGGCCACTGGTAAGTATAAAAAATATACAAATTACTTTAAATTTATAATATTTTTATACTATAACCCAATGGCCCAGACAGACTTAGCTGAATCGTAAAAAGGCGGAGGGCCTAGGACTTCCGAATTAGTAGACCAGCATAGTTCCAAGCCTGTAATCCAAGGTGAAAGGAAATTAAATTTAAAAGGAATTACATGTATGTCTCTCTATACAGTAATAGAGAAGACATATCATCAATAAGGAGCCAAATTCAAGTAATTCCGTATTCTTAGCAAGAAGACTATGTTAATTGGATGTAAAGAGTTCCCAATTTTTAAGGCTAGTCCGGACTAAGCCCCAGAAATTAGGATGGCATATTTGAGAATGAGAGGATATCCCCCACAAACATACGCCATATACAATAAAACACAAGCTGTATCCAGAATATAATCTACAGACAAAACAGCTTCACTCATAGTTACATACTTATCAATCCCCCCTCCCACCTTTTTGAATGAATCTTCAAAAAGAAGAGGGGAGCACTCTGGAATCAGTAAAAGCAGTACCAAATAACAATATAAATATTCGTTGAATAGACACCCAGGAATTAATTGTTATTAATAAATTGGTGCTAAATGCCACCTCTGACGCTAAGGCTATAGTGACGATCCCAGTCATTAATATCGCCGGCTTGTAACATATACCCTAGTCGGCATATGCAGATAGGTCGAAAACCGGTGATATAATATATAACATACACATGTCCAATAGAATCACAATGGACGATTTCTGGAGAGTAAACACACTTCAAAGGTAACCCACAGGCAACCCCATGCAGGTGTACAATAAACCCAGTAAATAACACTCCCAGACGTGCTCTATTCGATATCTATGTTTCTAGAAACGTGCGAATATACAAGAGTGTAAGACCAGATGTATTCGATTGGGTACCACAATTAATAGAAACCTGGATCTAGAAATGGATCGAGCTATGATAAACATGCTCGTCACGGACCGCCCCCGAAATAATTCATTATTTTCTAAGGTCCTTAACATACAATAATACGTCTGCCTAATAATAATGCAAATATAATGCACGTGGCATTGAAATTCCGAATGTAATCATCTGAATACCAGTTAACTGACTAGACAGCCTCCCAGGTACCCAAAGGCAAGCAATTTATTAATGATGAATCATATGCTCATATATGACATATAGACGAACAACCACAGGAAACCAACCAACTAGAAAGTAGATGTGCCCATGAGGTCACCATAGAACACGACCCAGCCACCAATCGAGAAGTCATGAAAAGCATCTATGTACTTAAATGCATACGAGGCTTACGAGAAGAAAATTACGTCTTGCCTGGTAATCGCCTCTAAACTCATTGGCGGTGTGTGTGTGTGTGTGGGGGGAGGGGGGTGGGTTCAAAGTCATATCAAACCCCCCAAACCCGCATTACTTAGTTAGTCATCAAATAATATAGGAACCACAATGCTCCCTCACGTCTAACCAACTCCATAATGCCACTAAGGGTGGAGAAGGACGTGAAGAACAATACTTCCCCTGATAAAGAAGGTCCTCTCGTGGAGGAAGCTTCCGGGGAACATCCCATAACAGACACCTGGAAAGATTGATCTGAGGTTTATGTGACAACACAGGTGCTACTAGCAGGATTTTGCAACAAGACTGTTGAATCTTTAACAGAATCTGCAGAATCAATGGAGTTGGAGGATACTCATATCCTGTCATTCATTCCCATGAGATCAACAGAGCGTCTACTGCGTATGTTCGATCAACTGGGCATAGCGACACAAACGTCGGTAACTGATTGTTCCAGTGTGTCGCAAACAGATCTATCATGGAGCGATCCCACTGGTAGCAAATCTGCCTGAATACTCGCTTGTTGAGCACCCACTCCGATGGCAGCGGGCGACCTTTCCGAGAGAGCGAGTCTGCTAGTACGTCCAGACGACCCGGTATATGACGAACAGAAAGCTGAACATAATGATTCATGACGTATAGGAGAATCTTCTCCATTAGTTCGCATAACGGAATTGAATGAGTGCCACCCTGGTTCCTGATGTACGCTACTATTGTCGAGTGTCCGACAAAATCTGAACAAGAACGTCCGCTATTATGCGAATCCAATGTTGTAGCGCTAGACATATTGACATCATCTCTTGATGTTTATGTGCTTCTCTAGGAACCGAGGGTCCCAAAGACCCTGACACTTCAAGTCTGCGGGACTTTGGGTCGCACCCCAACCCGTCTGACTCGCATCCGTCATAATCGTGAAAGCCGGATCTGGCAGTTGCAACGGAACTCCCTGAGTTAACCACTGAATATCTGCCCAAATCAGGACCCTTTGTTTTACTAGGTCCGTAAAAACAATGCTGGTTTCGAGCGAATGTGTCTTCACACTCCAGTTCTGAGTAAAGAATATCAGGAGGAGACGTGTGCGCCGGCAGTCCATTGGAATGACTAGTTTTGCTCTGGGTAACGGCAGACGAACCAGACTGTTGCGAGTCTCAAAGCTCATTCCCAAGTGAATGAACGACTTGGACGGAGCAAGATTCGATTTTTTCTCGTTTACGATGAAACCGAGACGTCGGAGTAATAGAAGCAGACTCTGAACATTGTTCTGAAGAATAATTCTGTTGCCGTATCTCTGTAGAATGTCGTCCAAGTAAGCCAACGTTACCGAAGACGAATGAGCTCGGAAGTAGGACATTACCGAGTTCATAATTCGAGTGAATGCCCAGGGAGCCAGGTTCAGACCAAAGCACATTGCTCTGAACTGATACACCTTCCCTTGTATGGCGAACCGCAGGTACTATTTGAATGCCGGATTTACCAGGACATGAAAGTACGCATCCTTTAGAGGTATGCTTTCCGCATAGTCGTTCACTCGAACGCTCGCCTTTACCGACCGATAAGCTTGTTATCCAGCTAAAGTCTAATACCGGTCGGAACGAGCCGTCTAGAAATCTTGAGAATCCTGATTCTCGATGACCTCTATTGCTTCCTTTGATAAGAGAGCCTGTACCTCCGCTAGGAGAGACCCTCTTCTGCAAGGATCTGATGGAAGATTTGTCCAACTCGGACATCCTGTTAGTGGGTGTTTCGCTCGGAATGATAGCCATAGGCTGTCCGAGACTACTCTTCTCACCCACTGATCTTCCGTGACTGTTATCCAGTTTTCGCGAGGCTTGATAACCTTCCACCAACTGGCAAGCAATAGAGGTCTTAACCATCACCTGTATGACCTGCGAGGCTTATGGGAGGAGAAACCATGTCCTCCCCGTGAAGAACCTTGTCCCGTCAACCTAGGGGCGTCTGACCTATAGTCCCGATCAGACTTACGCCCCTTTCCCGAGTCGCTATACTGATGACCTCCAGAGTAATTATAAGAGGGTTTCTTGTACCATCGTGAGGGGTTTCCTTTTGATAATTTATCTGGAACGTCCTCCTTCACTCTCTGGTCTGCTGAAGCGGGTCCTTGAGACGCCAATTTTAAAAGCAGAGCACTAAACGCTTTCTTTGTAGCCTGTTCATAGACTAACGAAAGCTTGTCGTCGAAAATAGTATGTCCGGAGACCGGAGCGACTCGAAGAGAGCTTTTCACCTTGTCATCTATCAGTGATGATGACGCAAAGGCAGCATCACGTCTGATTAAATCCAGATTATCCACTGTTAGGGCAGAGTTATACATGGTATACATAATTGCCCTGGAAAGATCTCCAAGAGAGGTATGAACGTCCTCAAATTCCTTTCCGTTGAGACGTTGCGCCATAGCTCTTGTAAGGTGATCTGCATTAAGAAATAGCGTCCAAATTCGCTCTATTTGAAGAAAATGTCTCAATTGTGTCTGAGCGAATAGTGAATGATGCAGGTAAGGATACCTCTAGATCCCCGGTCTGCTCATCCAAACGCAGAGGAACTCTCTGAACATCTTCCTCGATAGTTTTAAATGAACATGGTCCAATAAGCAGTATGTATATGGAAGATGAAGATAAGAAACCACCCTCTTCCTCACACTCGAGAGGTTAAAAACGGCATCGTCTATATGGCCGAACACCTGCCTAGACTGAACCGAAAAAGAAAGGACTTCCTCCTTTGTCTGAATAAAGTCTGCGTCCAACGACGCCAGCGGTTTCTCTCTTGTCGTCGCAGCATTCTGATTTGGTGGAACAAATTCAAGGTAGTATTGATGGATGAAATCCATTGCAACCATGTGCAGTTCCAAAAGGGAAGGGTAATCCTCTTCCTTATCCCTTTGACCATCCGGGAGAATCAGTTGCGAATCTCGGTCCATTGCATCTGCGTGAACAGACGACTGGACCGACCCAATCTGCGTCAGCAAGTCTGTCATAAAGGCCTGAGGAGCAGCAGTCTTCCATTTCTTAGCCACTTGCTGCTCCTGGGACGGTGTGTCGGAGGTGATCTCTTCTCCGAACGTCCCGATGATCAAGGCCTCGTCTCCCTAGCTACCAGATGGTCCGACTTCACGGGTGAAGAGTGGTTCCTTCTTCATGTAGCAGGCTGGATATCCAAAGTCGGGTAGCTAGGATGCGGTCGTGTGTGCTTAAATAATGTAGCAGAGGAAGCCGTGACTGAAGCCATCCCCGGCTGCAGACTAGACGGAGTGTCCCGAGCGGCGGGCGGACATATGCTCCATCTCGTGCAAGTTTCCAACCAGAAAACTTCATTTCGGCTTGTGAAACGTAGCGGAGGAAGCCGTGACTGAAGCAGACCCTGGCTGTAGACTAAACAGAGCGTCCCGAGTGGAGGGCGGACATAAGCTCCGGCTCGTGCAAGTTTCTCATAACATTTGCCCCAGATGTTGCTAGGTTAGAGAGGGGTCTCTACTGCTTGCAGTCTATAGACCTCGCCGAGTACAAGAACTTGCTGACTTCCTCCCTATTTCCGTCGTCGCTGGGTGAGCTATTTATATTTAAGTGCTTGCTCTACCCACATCTACACTTCCTTCGACCGCTACGGACTTACCCGGCATTACGGCACCCACTCCCGGAGTACCGCTTCACCGGTCGAGCTAGCTGCTTGCAAGAGATTAAAACCCTTAACAAAAGGCCCTAACTCTTGCATTAATGGGCACTCTAGCCAGCTCTATATGCTCCACGGAGCGCGACGATGGTAGCACACTTGGATGGGTGTCAGAATACCATCAGCATGTTCATGTTGGCCTGGCTTCAGAACCTCACCGCCAACAATGTGTCGCGACACCCGACTCCAACATCAGTCATCTCAGTGAATACAAGAATGACAAGAGTCTGCAGGAGTGCATCGACTAAAGTCGATATCAGTCCTCCAAACTCCACAACAACATATATATATAATTAAGATACACGAATAATAGCAATCAAAATAAAATTCAAAATATTTTTGTAAACAAAATTGTTTTTGAAAAAACACCTGAGTTCCAAAAGGGAAAATTAAGAGCCCAAGGGCATCCCGATAGAGCCTAAGTGTGGACAAAATCCAAATTTTTTGAGCTACAAAATCCAAATTTTTTGAGCTACACTACTCGAATAATAATTCATGTATCCTACAGTAATTCCACAGTAATAGAATATGTAAACAACGTCAATGTAAACAAGACATCAGGCACACAAAAAGGCCTAAAGTCAGAACCAATTTAAATGCTACCAGATGCAAAGCTAGATCTTCATATGAAGAAAAAACGATACATCGGATAGAAGATGCAAGACCAAATGACCTAACACCCCAAGGGTGAGGACGTAACCATGGGGAAAAAACAGAATAATATTCTGTAATACATGTTAAACTCCCAAGAAATTTAATGAAAAATTTCAATAAAAAATAGCTAAAAAGCTTAATTAAGAGTTTAACAGGAAGGGTTCAGGGAAGGAATACTTAACAAACAGTGGAATAATCATTAACAAAAATGATGACATCAGGCGTATGTCCCGAAATTGGGAAACATAAAATAATTTTATAATTATTATAAAGTTACAGCCCTGAACGTCTAAAACCACACTAGAACACTTCCATCATCCAATAACAGCCTTGGATCCACCAATTCTTGCATTGATTTGTGTCTGGCATCTTCAAAAAAGGAGATTTTAAAGCACAGATGTCAGTTCATTGTTGCTGACTTTAGGGCCAAACAAAAAATGATGTTTGTAGTAATTTCGGTCACTTCCTGGCGACTGCGCAGAGAGTAAAGGTATGGAGGACCAAATAGGACTTTTAATTTTTGGTTTTGCAAGCAATTTGTGTTTGGTCCTTGATAACTTTGAGTTTGCACCAGCTAAGTCTGGGCCATTGGGTTATAGTATAAAATATCATAAGTTGCGTGCCATTGGTATGCATGAGGCTGGGATACCTCCAGATGAGCTCGCTGCTGAGTTATGACCCCTGCACAAGACCAACACATCAGGATGTCTCACTTGCAGGATCATTTCCTTCCGGTGATGAGGACAGCAACAATTACTCCTGGTAGAACTAACAATAAAATCAGTGCACAAACTGTCCGCAACAGACTCACTGAACACGGCATCCAAAGTAAGCATCCATACCACGGACCAATCCTTACCAAACATCATTGGAATGGAATGGGTACGTCAGCGTGATCGCTGGACTCAGCAGCGTTGGAGCACAGTTCTTTTTAGTGATGAATCACGATTTTGTCTACGATGCGTTGGTGGTAGGGCAAGAGTGTCTCGCTGACGAGAACAGTATTCTGATGCTGGTGTGCGGGAATGCGACCATTTTGGCGGGGGTAGTGTAATGGTTTGGGCAGGAATTTAATTGCACCATCGAACGCAGTTGATCTTCATTGATGGTAATCTGAATGGACAGTGATATAGGGATGAAATTCTTAACGTTGTTCAACGCTAACGTCAGACTGCAGTTATTCCAGCAAGACGATGCTGATGTCATGTGGCGCGTATCTGTCGGGACTTTCTTGAGGAGCAGCGCATCAAACTTCATCCCTAGCCCCCACTTTTGCCAGATTTGTCGCCAATCGAGCATCTTCGGGATCAATTGGACCGTTGGGTACGACTTCATGGTCTTCAGACGTTAGGCGATTTACGTAATGTTCTAAGGCAGGAGTGGAACGCAATACCACAGGGTGACATCCAGAGACTTATCAGGTCCATGCGTCGTCAATGTCTTGCCATCCAAGAGGCAAACTGTGGACATACACGCTATTGACTACATGTGTGAACTTTTCATTTCACCCCTACATGTGTGAACTTTTCATTTCACCTCAGGTCTGAATTGTAACGTCCTGATGTGATGCTGGCAACAGTGAGAACATGAAATTATGCAAATTCATACATCTAGACTCGAAATATGAATTTACAATAAACTGTTTGGGATTAAAGTCGATAAAACTAAAATGAAAGTGTCAATGACACTGTAGCTCAACTTGACAAACTTTAACTTGGTAAGTTATAAATGAAATGGCAAAATTGAAGATCATTGGTACCAATGTTATTTGACAAAATTTCGACATAACAGCATTGTGTGTGCACAACGTCAGAGTAATCCATGCATTTTGAAATGTAAACTGTAAGACTGGCTAAAGCAAGAATGTTGATACACAAATGCAGTATGTTCTGAGGTTACTGTAAATGGCAACCTTTTCACAGAAATGAATGCTAATCAATAGCTCTTATCTAAAGGTCTTGCCTAATGAACACACCAAGTTCAAAAACAATCCTATGACAAATGTGGCCTGTAGGCTACGTCAAAGAATGTTGATGCACAAATGCAATAAATTCAAAGATTGTTGCTAAAAGCAACAGTTTTTGATGGAAATGAAAAGAAAATCAATAGCTCCTATCTTTGTCACTCTGCATAAGCATTCAAAGTTTCAAAACAATCTAATAATGAATGTGCCCTCTGAGGCATGCCAAAGGAAGATGTCAATGCACAAATGCACTAAGTAGAAGGTCATTGCTTGTGGCAATGTTTTTTTTTTTTATGGAAATTCATAAATATACCCTGCAGAGAGTGCAAAAGGGATAAGTTGATGCACAAATGCAATAAGTTCAAAGGCTGGTGATAATGACATTAATTTTTTATGGAAATGAAAAAAAAAGCAATAGCTCACACCTAGAGGTCACCCCGAACACACATACCAAGTTTCAAAGTGATCCGATCATAAATGTGCCCTGAAGGGTGTGTTAAAGGGAAATATTGAGGTCTGACTAAGTTCAAAGGTCAGCGGCAACATTTTTTGACAGAAACGGAAGAAAATTGACAGCTCCCATATAGATGTCACCCCACACAAGCACACCAAGTTTGCAAGCGATCCAATTATAAATGTGCCCAGCAGGGTGAGTCAAAGGGAAATATTGATGCTTAACTGCACTAAGTTTTTACTAAGTTCTTTGAAAGTCATTGCCAGTGGCAACATTTTTTGACGAAAATCAATGAAAATCGATAGCTCCCATCTAGAGGTAACCCCAAATAAGCATACAAAGTTTCAAACCGATCTGATTATACATGTGCCCTGTAGGGCATGCCAAAGGAATATATTGATGCCTGACTAAACTAAGTTCAAAGATCGTTGCCAGCGGCAACATTTTTTGACGGACGGAAATGAAAGAAAATCGATAGCTCCCATCTAGAGATCACCCCAAACAAGCATGCCAGGTTTCACAGCAATCCGATCATAAATGTGCCCTGTAGCGTGTGCCAAAGGGAAATATTGAGGTCTGACTAAACTAAGTTCTATGAACGTTGGCCGCGGCAACATTTTTTGATGGAAATAGAAGAAAATCGATAGCTCCTATCTAGAGGTTTCCCCAAACAAGCATGCCAGGTTTCAAAGCAATCCGATCATAAATGTGCCCTGTAGGGTGTGCCAAAGGGAAAATATTGAGGTCTGACTGAACTAAATTCTAAGAACATTGGCTGCGGAAACATTTTTTTACCGGAAATTGAAGAAAATCGATAGCACCCATCTAGAGGTCACCCCAAACAAGCATGCCAGGTTTCAAAGCAATCCAATCATAATTGTGCCCTGTAGGGTGTGCCAAAGGGAAATATTGAGGTCTGACTAAACTAAGTTCTAAGAACGTTGGCCGGGGAAAACTTTTTGTGACAGAAATTGAAGAAAATCGATAACTCCCATCTAGAGGTCACCCCAAACAAGCATACCAAGTTTCAAAGCGATCTGATCATAAATGCGACTTGTGAGGTGTGCCAAAGGAAATTGTGGACGGACGTACGTACGTACTAACGTACATATGCACGTACTAATGTACGTACGTACATATGCCGATGGACGAGAAGCGATGGCAATAGCTCAGCTTGACTTTGTCAAGTTGAGCTAAAAATTGCTCCTCAAAGTTTATTATACTTTCTTTTTTGACTCGGTATATATTTTCTCCCACCACGAAGGTACTGAGACATATATATAAAGTTGTGAGAGATAGCTGGGAGAGATATGCCTGTCTCACCTACCCACATGGCAGCTATCTCACCCCACCCATCTGGCCAACCTATATTGGCTTATTAGCATATTTAGTGAGTGCAGGACTATTCAATCATCGCACTTTCTTTTGTAAACAAACAACATGGTGTCACGTTTCGGAAATATTAGCAGACAAACATTTGTTGAAGAAAATAGAAATAAAAACACAGACCGCAAAACCAAAGGACACTTGACTCATTTATATGAATTTTTGGATGAACGCCATTATTAGTGCAGCAAGTTGAATGAAATTCCTGTCGAAAAGCGATGTGAATACATTGCGAAATTCATACTATGACATCATTGGAATGTGTCAATGTTCATTTTGCTACAAATCTTTAACCTCTGTCTTGCCAGCATTGGAAGTTAATTTTGTGGTATATACCTGTGGTATATACAGAATTTTTGTGTACTCTTTCCAGTAAGCAAATTAGTTTTTTTCAGAAATGGACACTAAATTGTTCGATACAGCTGCACATGCCAGTGAATTACTTTTGATGATGTCAGACTGTTTTGGTAGGGGGAGAAAAATTATCCCTGATGGGGATAATCACCCACCAGGGATAATAATAGTACCTATATATGTAATACTGGCAGAAATTAAACAGTGATAAGCTCGGCGTAACAGACAGTTGAAACTTTAAGTCCTGTCACAGTTAGTGTAGAAAATGCTCGCTAGTAAATGCATTCCTTACTGCAGAAGAATTATGTAGTCTGAAATACACAACAAGAGGCCCCACGGGGCCTGAAGCGCTCATCTTGTACACAACACAATTTAAACAGAGTCCAAGAATGAGTCTACATTAAGCAAGCCATCTCCATAGGCTACACTGTCAATCCTTGAGTCCCTCAGGAGTGACAAAAATAATCTGGGCATCATGCCTTTCCTTCAGTTGATCATAAGTAAAATGTAGAGCTCCCCTATGAAGCCCCTTGATACAACCTATGTGGATTAATCTTAGTACCTCTAGAGGGTACTGAATACAAAATTTTTAATTCTTCAGCAAAATGGCCAATTCTGGCTCCCAAAGAGAGCCCAAATATTAACCCAGGCTCTTGATTTGAACACAGTTGAATCTGACTTCCCTAGAGATGTTGTGTACCGAATATGAAAGCATTCTGACTGTTGGATCTGAAGAAGAGAAATTGTAAAGAAATTTCTTCGAATTGCACTAAGTTCAAATTTGGGCTACCATAGCGAGCCCAAATATTAACCTATGGATCCGATTTGAACAAACTTGAATCTGACCCCCCTAGAGATGTTGTATACCAAATGTGAAAGCATTCTGACAAGTGAATCTGAAGAAGAAGATTTTTGAAGAAATTCCCTCATATTATACTAAGTTAAATTTCATGTTCCCATATGGAGCCCAAATATTAACCTAGGCACTCGAATTGAACAACCTGGAATCTGACCCCCCTAGAGATGTTGTAAACCAAATATAAAAGCATTCCGACTGGTGGATCTGAAGATGAAGATCTTTAAAGAAATTTCCTCATATTGCACTAAGTAAAAATTTGGGCTACCATAGTGAGCTCAAATATATACCTAATGGATCTGATTTGAACAAACTTGAATCTGACCCCCATAGAGATGTTGCATACCAAATATCAAAGCATTCTGACTAATGGATCTGAAGAAGAAGATTTTTTAAATTACCCTCCATATTGAACAAAGATAAAATTTGGGCTTCCGTAGGAAGCCCAAATATTAACCTAGGGACTTGGTTTGAACAATCTAGAATCTGACCCTCATAACAATGACGCATACCAAATATTAAAAGATTCTGACTGCTGGTTCTGAAGAAGAAGATTTTTAAAGAATATTCCCCATATTACCCTATGTTAAAACTTCGGGCTCCTGTAGAGAGCCCAAATATGAACCAATGAGCTTTATTTCAACCAACTTTTATCTGACCCCCCTATGAATGCTGTATACCAAATATCAAAAGATTCTGATGATTGGTTCTGGAGAAAAGATTCTTTAAAATTTTTTCAAATATGCTGACTCAGCATTTTTTCGATGCCCATTACAGAACACCCTAACATAACCGATGGCAATTTTTTTTTACCATTCAATTCTACTGGTCATAAGGATACTTCATACCAAATAAAAGCTCTCTGTTCCGTGGGGTTTGGGAAATATGGACGTTTGAAAATATTTCTATTTTTATCTCCCAGGGTTTCCATGGGTAGGCGGGAATTTTTTTGTTTTGCATGGGTCAAGTACTTATGACCCAATACTACCACAAACCAAATTTGGTTCATACCGGACCATCAGTTCAGAAAATAGAAATTTTAGGGGGGGCCAAAAAACTTACCCCTCCTATTACAAAGCCAAATATTACTTCACGAACTTCGTTTGAACAAACTTGATTCTACACCTCATATGGAAGCTCCATAGCAAATATCAAGTCATTGTACACACTGGTTCTTGAGAAGATTTTAAAAATATTTTGGAGCATTTTCCCCCACTCCCTCCCTATAGGGCTGGGCATGCTGAGTTGAACAAAAATGAAATGCCCCTTTGGGACCATCACTCACACAAACTTTCACTTGAATTGGCCCAGTGGCTTTGGAGGAGAAGACCAAAACATGGTGTTGACGGATGACGTACGGAGAGCGATGAGATTAGCTCAGATTGACTTTGTCAAGATGAGCTAAAAATGTTTGTGCTGTGCAATTCAAACTAGAGATGGTCTGCCGCCCACTATACCCCCACCGTCGCATACTACCTAGTGTGGGTGACTGAAAGAGGCATTCAAATGGTGTAAGTAAAAAAAATCCAACATGGCCACCAGTCGGCCATCTTGAATCTGATCGGGGGAAAAAAATATGTCACGCACTGCTCCTCATCATGTCGATCATTTATATTGAGTTTCATGACAATGCAGCAAAAACTGTAGAAGTAGTTCGCTCCACAAGTATTTTGCAAAATCCAATATGGCCACCAGTCGGCCATCTTGAAACCAATCAGGAAAACAATTATGCCACGCACTGCTACTCATCATATCGATCACTTAATTGAGTTTCATGACAATGCAGTAAAAACTGTAGAAGTAGTTTGCTCCACAAGTATTTTGCAACATACAATATGGCTGCCAGACGGCCATCTTGAAACCAAGTGGGAAAAAAAATTATGTCACACACTTCCCCACATCATGTTGATCATATTTGTGAAGTTTCAGGAAAATGCGGCTAAAACTGTGGAATTAGTTCACTCCACATGTTTACATGTGCAACTGACCAAAGACGACGATGACAGACCGGCCGGCAGACAAGTTGACTCCTATATATACCCCCCACTAAACTTCGTTTTGTGGGGGTATAAATATAATGTGCTATTAGCGGGGTCGGCAGTGAAATCACGACCTGAACCAACCAATCAAAGAAAGAAAATATTTCGACTATAGAATTTTGAGGGTGGATTACTACTAAATTGCTGTGGGATCGATTTTTCACTCAGCAATTATTTACAATTTCTGAAGACAAGACACAAGAAGCACTTGCAAACTTTTATTACATGGACCACTGGGTTGCACCCGGTTGTCCATGTGATGAAAGTTTGCAAGTGTTTCTCGTGCTGTTATGAACACTAATAAATATTTTTCGGGTGCAGAATATATAACGCTGCGATTAAGTCGTATTCCACTCTCTTCATTCTGTATGTGCAGTCAAATTTTAATATTTATTTACATCATTGCATGTGAATGTATCCCAGTAGAGGTTAGGAATGACGTTAATGATCTCTATTTACTAGTATAGAATTGTTGGACACACATTTTTTTTACAGGGATTGAGTTACACTAATGAGAACATTTGAGACTGATAGGGACAAAATGTGCACTTACTCTGCATGCTATTACTTCAAAATAGTGCACAAAACAGTGACAGGGCTTCTAGTTTCTACTGTAATTATAGGATCAGTAACATCAGGACCACGCAACTAGTTTCCGTGAAATGCCGAGTCACTCCGATACTTTTTTTTATAGACAGAGCTATAAAAAAAGTATCAAAGTGGTGCCCATGTGTTTCATAGAAACTACACAAAGAAAATTTATGTTTTAAAATGACTTACCCCGATACATACAGATTATCATGATGACCGGTATGTGCATGTCCTGTGATTTGTATCAGATTCGAGGTGGTGTCCAGAATGGGATCTCAATGAACTGGCTTTGCCGGCGAGTTGTGATCCCATTTTTGGGCACCACAGAGAATCTGATGCAAATCAAAGGACATGCACATTATCATGATAATTCATTTATCTAACAATTCTGTCACATAAACAAATTAAATCTTAAATTATTAATACAGTTTTGGGACATAATGTTGGGCGCGAAAAAGTTAAAAATGCCACATTTTCTGGGACTATATTGTTGTGTCCCAGCAATGTTCAAAGTTATGTTGTCAAATTATTCACTCTCAGTGTTACTTCCTATGATGATCCACTTGAATTTATGAGTGTGCGACGTGGGTACATCCCCAGGAACCGGGTAGGTGTAATATTGAATTGTGCAGTTTCTATTTATTGTGGGTGGGCATGGGGGCCTTGGCTATTAATAGTTCTGTAGCTAACTGTAAGGAATTTTGTTGTCTTTTAAGCGATCAGCCGAGTCGATCACTGAAA
Source organism: Pictodentalium vernedei (assembly GCA_031216915.1). Taxonomy (NCBI): domain Eukaryota; kingdom Metazoa; phylum Mollusca; class Scaphopoda; order Dentaliida; family Dentaliidae; genus Pictodentalium; species Pictodentalium vernedei. The sequence continues at coordinate 539,145,114 of CM062295.1, read as the reverse complement.
CGCACATATAATGTATTCACGCACCTGTTATAATAGCCTGTCACTTTACCGGAAATGAGTCGTCTATATCATATGGAATCAGAATGACTCGTCTATATGATACGGAATCAGAACACATTATGTGATACATACCGTTTCTCGTGATTTTCAGGCCAAAATCTATATGACTGTCAGAAAAGAGTACTCTCTGTGGCTAAGCCACAGAGAGTACAAGGTATCAGGGTAAGTGAGGTCACCCCATTTTATTAAAATTTTCAAATCACAAATGGGAGATAGTTCCCTCCAGTGGAATGACAATTTTGTGGTGAGGTGTATTCACACTGGTCGCTCCTCCACTTAGTACACGTCTGCAGCAAGCTCCATTTCACTTTTAATTTTCAATTTTTACTATGCAGCCCATTCCATCAAGTAAAAGACAGGGGTCAGCTTCAACACCAGTTGCAGGACTGGCAACTCAAATTGAGCATAGTGCATGGAAAGAGTGGGTGGGCATGGGGAAGCTTCCAGGGATGATTTTGATCAAAGTTAGCCTCCGCAAAAGGGGAAAGAAAAAAACAAGACGTATTTCTTGAAGTAACTTTATTTTTCATGACTTCATCTCTTTGTATGAACCTTTTTTCAGCACAGTGAAATCTTGGTAAATGAAGGTAATCAGGCGGGTCTTCTCATTTTTTCGTGACCAGTCTTAGTCAGAACACAGATCTTGATTTTGGATATCCATCTTTCAACATTCATTGTTTAGCTGCTGAACAGGAATTATTATCTGCCCTCATTGTTCATAACAAATCATCTTACCTAAATAAAAGAAACAAAATGAATAAATCAATATTTTAACTCTTCGCCAATATACAGATGAAACTAGAAGTCCTGTCAATTTACTGCTCACTATTTTGAAGAAATAGCACGCAGAGTAAGTGCACTTTTCCCCCCTATCAAACTCAAACTGCACCATTAGTGTAACTTAATTCCTGTAGAAAAACAGTGTGCCCAACAATTCTATACTAGTAAATAGAGATCATTAACATCATTCCTAACCTCTATTTCAAAGCCCAGTTTTTGATAAAATCGCTGTTTGACTACACAGATGAGACAGAAGAATTCATGAATGTCAAGTTATCAATAGTTAACAGGTGTAAGGCCTAAAAAAAATAGAAAATCTGTTTCTCAGGCCCTCCCGCATGGTCCTTTTGACTGCCGCTTGCTCTCTTTTTATAACCAATGTAAAATTTTGAAAAAATAAAAATTAAATGGTTTATGTCTGATATTTTACCCAAGTTAAAAAGTTTATCAATTTCTCTCTTGAATTTCTCTCTTGGGACGAAATACACCACCATCCATGCTATTCCGTAGATTATGAGGTCTAAAACATAAACCAAGAACATGAACTTTTGATGGCAAAGAAATAATTACAGAAATAAAAAATAAAATAAAAAAATGCACGCCCGCATGTAATTTTACAAATAAGGCCTGAGAAACAGAAGATCTACTTTGTGTGGCCTAATCATGGTTGTTAATGGGTTAAGTGAATTAAGTGGAAGTCACTGAAAGGCAATAAAAACGTCCGAGGTGTTCAAATTCAATGAGGGATTGCCTGAGAATCAAAACACTTTTTTTTCAGCATTACTTTACATTTATTTGATTTGCTTAATCTTTTTCATTAGCCTTATGGAAGATTATAAGTTATTGTGATGAATTAACGGTAGCGTGGTCTGAGGTTTGCGGCTCCGGGCTTATGTTCAAACGAGATGCAAAGTGTCGGGGTTGAACATACGCTCAGAGCCGCAAACCTCAGACCATGTTGCCCTCAATTTAACATAATAACACATATGTTCCAATACCATCCTACCCACAGCCCAACACCTACACCGAGAAACAGGAGAGGCTTATTTACTGAACTTGTGATTGTTAAAAATTGCCTTCTTCAAGGCAACATTTAACGATCACAAGTTTAGTAAATAATGTCTTGTGTACCCTATGACAGCAGTGAATAAATAATCAATAAATCAGATAAAACTCATTCCATCTTAGTTCAAATCATAAATTTGTTTGTAACTTATACCACACTTCATTCAGAGCACACTGTCTGCAGCACATGTGAAAAATCCAGAAAAATTAAGCGGATTGCTTGTCACTCCGTTGACAAAGCAAATATGAAACGGGCAGCTTCATTTCAAATATTTTGCGTTGTGATGTAAAAATGGTATAATTTGCTACTGGAGCCGTAAACATAAAAGAAACTACGCCAGCTCTCATCCAATCAGATGGCGTGGATTTTACTATTGGAGCATAATAAATTATCTGCTACTAGTTTATTTCGTTTATTTAGAGTTAATAAAGTGCTTAAATAATAATCTGGAAATTATTTTGAAAGCGTTAAAAGAGCATTTTACTTCATTTACTTCTTTATTTATTTACTTTATTTATTTACTCCTTTATTTATTTATTTATTTATTAGTTTTAGGTTTTTCTGTGAATGTTTTTATCATTTGCCTTTTTTTTATAACCACAATACTTAAACAAGAGGCCCCAAATATCAAAAGATTCTGCCTGCTGGATCTGGAGAAGAAGATTTTTTAAGAAATTTGCCTGAAATGCACTAAGTTCGAATTCGAGCTTCTATACTGAGCCCAAATATAAACCCAGCGGGCCAATTTGAACAAACTTGAATCAGATCCACTCCACAATGTAGCATACCAAATATCAAAAGATTCTGCCTAATGGATCTGGAGAAGAAAATTTTTTAAGAAATTTGCCTGAAATGCACTAAGCTCGAATTCGGGCTTCTATAGTGAGCCCACATATGAATCCAGGGGGCCGATTTGCACAAACTTGAATCAGATCCACCCCACAATGTTGCATACTAAATATCAAAAGATTCTGCCTGCTGGATCTGGAGAAGATGATTTTTAAAAAAATTTGCCTGAAATGCACTAAGTTCGAATTCGAGCTTCTATACTGAGCCCAAATATAAACCCAGGGGGCCGATTTGAACAAACTTGAATCAGATCCACCCCACAATGTTGCATACCAAATATCAAAAGATTCTGCCTGCTGGTTCTGGAGAAGATGATTTTTGAAGAAATTTGCCTGAAATGCACTAAGTTCGAATTCGGGCTTCTATAGTGAGCCCACATATGAATCCAGGGGGCCGATTTGCACAAACTTGAATCAGATCCACCCCACAATGTTGCATACTAAATATCAAAAGATTCTGCCTGCTGGATCTGGAGAAGAAGATTTTTAAAAAAATTTGCCTGAAATGCACTAAGTCCGAATTCGAGCTTCAATACTGAGCCCAAATATAAACCCAGGGGGCCGATTTGAACAAACTTGAATCAGATCCACCCCACAATGTTGCATACCAAATATCGAAAGATTCTGCCTGCTGGCTCTGGAGAAGATGATTTTTGAAGAAATTTGCCTGAAATGCACTAAGTTCGAATTCGAGCTTCTATTGTGAGCCCAAATATGAATCCAGGGAGCCGATTTGAACAAACTTGCATCAGATTCACCCCTCAATGTTGCATACCAAATATCAAAAGATTCTGCCTGCTGGATCTGGAGAAGAAGATTTTTAAAGAAATTTGCCTGAAATGCACTAAGTTCGAATTCGAGCTTCTATACTGAGCCCAAATATAAACCCAGGGGGCCGATTTGAACAAACTTGAATCAGATCCACCCCACAATGTTGCATACCAAATATCAAAAGACTCTGCCTGCTGGATCTGGAGAAGATTTTTTAAGAAATTTGCCTGAAATGCACTAAGTCCGAATTCGAGCTTCAATACTGAGCCCAAATATAAACCCAGGGGGCCGATTTGAACAAACTTGAATCAGATCCACCCCACAATGTTGCATACCAAATATCGAAAGATTCTGCCTGCTGGCTCTGGAGAAGATGATTTTTGAAGAAATTTGCCTGAAATGCACTAAGTTCGAATTCGGGCTTCTATAGTGAGCCCAAATATGAATCCAGGGGGCCGATTTGAACAAACTTGAATCAGATCCACCCCTCAATGTTGCATACCAAATATCAAAAGATTCTGCCTGCTGGATCTGGAGAAGAAGATTTTTGAAGAAATTTGCCTATAATGCACTAAGTTCGAATTCGAGCTTCTATACTGAGCCCAAATATAAACCCAGGGGGCCGCTTTGAACAAACTTGAATCAGATCCACCCCACAGTGTTGCATACCAAATATCAAAAGATTCTGCCTGCTGGTTCTGGAGAAGAAGATTTTTGAAGAAATATGCGTGAAATGCACCAAGTTCGAATTCAAGCTTCTATTGTGAGCCCAAATATGAATCCAGGGGGCCGATTTGAACAAACTTGCATCAGATCCACCCCTCAATGTTGCATACCAAATATCAAAAGATTCTGCCTGCTGGATCTGGAGAAGAAGATTTTTTAAGAAATTTGCCTGAAATGCACTAAGTTCGAATTCGAGCTTCTATACTGAGCCCAAATATAAACCCAGGGGGCCGATTTCAACAAACTTGCATCAGATCCACCCCGCAATGTTGCATACCAAATATCAAAAGATTCTGCCTGCTGGATCTGGAGAAGAAGATTTTTTAAGAAATTTGCCTGAAATGCACTAAGTTCGAATTCGAGCTTCTATACTGAGCCCAAATATAAACCCAGGGGGCCGATTTGAACAAACTTGAATCAGATCCACCCCACAATGTTGCATACCAAATATCAAAAGACTCTGCCTGCTGGATCTGGAGAAGATTTTTTAAGAAATTTGCCTGAAATGCACTAAGTCCGAATTCGAGCTTCAATACTGAGCCCAAATATAAACCCAGGGGGCCGATTTGAACAAACTTGAATCAGATCCACCCCACAATGTTGCATACCAAATATCGAAAGATTCTGCCTGCTGGCTCTGGAGAAGATGATTTTTGAAGAAATTTGCCTGAAATGCACTAAGTTCGAATTCGGGCTTCTATAGTGAGCCCAAATATGAATCCAGGGGGCCGATTTGAACAAACTTGAATCAGATCCACCCCTCAATGTTGCATACCAAATATCAAAAGATTCTGCCTGCTGGATCTGGAAAAGAAGATTTTTGAAGAAATTTGCCTATAATGCACTAAGTTCGAATTCGAGCTTCTATACTGAGCCCAAATATAAACCCAGGGGGCCGCTTTGAACAAACTTGAATCAGATCCACCCCACAGTGTTGCATACCAAATATCAAAAGATTCTGCCTGCTGGTTCTGGAGAAGAAGATTTTTGAAGAAATATGCGTGAAATGCACCAAGTTCGAATTCAAGCTTCTATTGTGAGCCCAAATATGAATCCAGGGGGCCGATTTGAACAAACTTGCATCAGATCCACCCCTCAATGTTGCATACCAAATATCAAAAGATTCTGCCTGCTGGATCTGGAGAAGAAGATTTTTTAAGAAATTTGCCTGAAATGCACTAAGTTCGAATTCGAGCTTCTATACTGAGCCCAAATATAAACCCAGGGGGCCGATTTCAACAAACTTGCATCAGATCCACCCCGCAATGTTGCATACCAAATATCAAAAGATTCTGCCTGCTGGATCTGGAGAAGAAGATTTTTTAAGAAATTTGCCTGAAATGCACTAAGTTCGAATTTGAGCTTCTATACTGAGCCCAAATATAAACCCAGGGGGCCGATTTGAACAAACTTGCATCAGATCCACACCACAGTGTTGCATACCAAATATCAAAAGATTCTGCCTGCTGGATCTGGAGAAGAAGATTTTTTAAGAAATTTGCCTGAAATGCACTAAGTTCGAATTCGAGCTTCTATACTGAGCCCAAATATAAACCCAGGGGGCTGATTTGAACAAATTTGAATCAGATCCACCCCACAATGTTGCATACTAAATATCAAAAGATTCTGCCTGCTGGATCTGGAGAAGAAGATTTTTTAAAGAAATTTGCCTGAAATGCACTAAGTTCGAATTCGAGCTTCTATACTGAGCCCAAATATAAACCCAGGGGGCCGATTTGAACAAACTTGCATCAGATCCACACCACAGTGTTGCATACCAAATATCAAAAGATTCTGCCTGCTGGATCTGGAGAAGAAGATTTTTTAAGAAATTTGCCTGAAATGCACTAAGTTCGAATTCGAGCTTCTATACTGAGCCCAAATATAAACCAAGGGGGCCGATTTGAACAAATTTGAATCAGATCCACCCCACAATGTTGCATACTAAATATCAAAAGATTCCGCCTGCAGGATCTGGAGAAGAAGATTTTTAAAGAAATTTGCCTGAAATGCACTAAGTTCGAATTCGAGCTTCTATACTGAGACCAAATATAAACCCAGGGGGCCGGTTTGAACAAACTTGAATCAGATCCACCCCACAATGTTGCATACTAAATATCAAAAGATTCTGCCTGCTGGATCTGGAGAAGAAGATTTTTAAAGAAATTTGCCTGAAATGCACTAAGTTCGAATTCGAGCTTCTATACTGAGATCAAATATAAACCCAGGGGGCCGATTTGAACAAACTTGAATCAGATCCACCCCACAATGTTGCATACTAAATATCAAAAGATTCTGCCTGCTGGATCTGGAGAAGAAGATTTTTGAAGAAATTTGCCTATAATGCACTAAGTTCGAATTCGAGCTTCTATACTGAGCCCAAATATAAACCCAGGGGGCCGCTTTGAACAAACTTGAATCAGATCCACCCCACAGTGTTGCATACCAAATATCAAAAGATTCTGCCTGCTGGTTCTGGAGAAGATGATTTTTGAAGAAATATGCCTGAAATGCACCAAGTTTGAATTCAAGCTTCTATTGTGAGCCCAAATATGAATCCAGGGGGCTGATTTGAACAAACTTGCATCAGAACCACCCCTCAATGTTGCATACCAAATATCCAAAGATTCTGCCTGCTGGATCTGGAGAAGAAGATTTTTAAAGAAATTTGCCTGAAATGCAATAAGTTCGAATTCGAGCTTCTATACTGAGACCAAATATAAACCCAGGGGGCCGATTTGAACAAACTTGAATCAGATCCACCCCACAATGTTGCATACTAAATATCAAAAGATTCTGCCTGCTGGATCTGGAGAAGATTTTAAAGAAATTTGCCTGAAATGCACTAAGTTCAAATTCGAGCTTCTATACTGAGACCAAATACAAACCCAGGGGGCCGATTTGAACAAACTTGAATCAGATCCACCCCACAATGCTGCATACCAAATATCAAAAGATTCTGCCTGCTGGTTCTGGAGAAGAAGATTTTTGAAGAAATTTGCCTGAAATGCACTAAGTTCGAATTCGAGCTTCTATTGTGAGCCCAAATATGAATCCAGGGGGCAGATTTGAACAAACTTGCATCAGATCCACGCCTCAATGTTGCATACCAAATATCAAAAGATTCTGCCTGCTGGTGCTGGAGAAGAAGATTTTTTAAGAAATTTGCCTGAAATGCACTAAGTTCGAATTCGAGCTTCTATTGTGAGCCCAAATATGAATCCAGGGGGCCGATTTGAACAAACTTGCATCAGATCCACGCCTCAATGTTGCATTCCAAATATCAAAAGATTCTGCCTGCTGGATCTGGAGAAGAAGATTTTTTAAGAAATTTGCCTGAAATGCACTAAGTTCGAATTCGAGCTTCTATACTGAGCCCAAATATAAACCCAGGGGGCCGATTTGAACAAACTTGAATCAGATCCACCCCACAATGTTGCATACCAAATATCAAAAGATTCTGCCTGCTGGATCTGGAGAAGAAGATTTTTTAAGAAATTTGCCTGAAATGCACTAAGTTCGAATTCGAGCTTCTATACTGAGCCCAAATATAAACCCAGGGGGCCGATTTCAACAAACTTGCATCAGATCCACCCCGCAATGTTGCATACCAAATATCAAAAGATTCTGCCAGCTGGATCTGGAGAAGAAGATTTTTTAAGAAATTTGCCTGAAATGCACTAAGTTCGAATTTGAGCTTCTATACTGAGCCCAAATATAAACCCAGGGGGCCGATTTGAACAAACTTGCATCAGATCCACACCACAGTGTTGCATACCAAATATCAAAAGATTCTGCCTGCTGGATCTGGAGAAGAAGATTTTTTAAGAAATTTGCCTGAAATGCACTAAGTTCGAATTCGAGCTTCTATACTGAGCCCAAATATAAACCCAGGGGGCTGATTTGAACAAATTTGAATCAGATCCACCCCACAATGTTGCATACTAAATATCAAAAGATTCTGCCTGCTGGATCTGGAGAAGAAGATTTTTTAAAGAAATTTGCCTGAAATGCACTAAGTTCGAATTCGAGCTTCTATACTGAGCCCAAATATAAACCCAGGGGGCCGATTTGAACAAACTTGCATCAGATCCACACCACAGTGTTGCATACCAAATATCAAAAGATTCTGCCTGCTGGATCTGGAGAAGAAGATTTTTTAAGAAATTTGCCTGAAATGCACTAAGTTCGAATTCGAGCTTCTATACTGAGCCCAAATATAAACCAAGGGGGCCGATTTGAACAAATTTGAATCAGATCCACCCCACAATGTTGCATACTAAATATCAAAAGATTCCGCCTGCAGGATCTGGAGAAGAAGATTTTTAAAGAAATTTGCCTGAAATGCACTAAGTTCGAATTCGAGCTTCTATACTGAGACCAAATATAAACCCAGGGGGCCGGTTTGAACAAACTTGAATCAGATCCACCCCACAATGTTGCATACTAAATATCAAAAGATTCTGCCTGCTGGATCTGGAGAAGAAGATTTTTAAAGAAATTTGCCTGAAATGCACTAAGTTCGAATTCGAGCTTCTATACTGAGATCAAATATAAACCCAGGGGGCCGATTTGAACAAACTTGAATCAGATCCACCCCACAATGTTGCATACTAAATATCAAAAGATTCTGCCTGCTGGATCTGGAGAAGAAGATTTTTGAAGAAATTTGCCTATAATGCACTAAGTTCGAATTCGAGCTTCTATACTGAGCCCAAATATAAACCCAGGGGGCCGCTTTGAACAAACTTGAATCAGATCCACCCCACAGTGTTGCATACCAAATATCAAAAGATTCTGCCTGCTGGTTCTGGAGAAGATGATTTTTGAAGAAATATGCCTGAAATGCACCAAGTTTGAATTCAAGCTTCTATTGTGAGCCCAAATATGAATCCAGGGGGCCGATTTGAACAAACTTGCATCAGAACCACCCCTCAATGTTGCATACCAAATATCCAAAGATTCTGCCTGCTGGATCTGGAGAAGAAGATTTTTAAAGAAATTTGCCTGAAATGCAATAAGTTCGAATTCGAGCTTCTATACTGAGACCAAATATAAACCCAGGGGGCCGATTTGAACAAACTTGAATCAGATCCACCCCACAATGTTGCATACTAAATATCAAAAGATTCTGCCTGCTGGATCTGGAGAAGATTTTAAAGAAATTTGCCTGAAATGCACTAAGTTCAAATTCGAGCTTCTATACTGAGACCAAATACAAACCCAGGGGGCCGATTTGAACAAACTTGAATCAGATCCACCCCACAATGCTGCATACCAAATATCAAAAGATTCTGCCTGCTGGTTCTGGAGAAGAAGATTTTTGAAGAAATTTGCCTGAAATGCACTAAGTTCGAATTCGAGCTTCTATTGTGAGCCCAAATATGAATCCAGGGGGCAGATTTGAACAAACTTGCATCAGATCCACGCCTCAATGTTGCATACCAAATATCAAAAGATTCTGCCTGCTGGTGCTGGAGAAGAAGATTTTTTAAGAAATTTGCCTGAAATGCACTAAGTTCGAATTCGAGCTTCTATTGTGAGCCCAAATATGAATCCAGGGGGCCGATTTGAACAAACTTGCATCAGATCCACGCCTCAATGTTGCATTCCAAATATCAAAAGATTCTGCCTGCTGGATCTGGAGAAGAAGATTTTTTAAGAAATTTGCCTGAAATGCACTAAGTTCGAATTCGAGCTTCTATACTGAGCCCAAATATAAACCCAGGGGGCCGATTTGAACAAACTTGAATCAGATCCACCCCACAATGTTGCATACCAAATATCAAAAGATTCTGCCTGCTGGATCTGGAGAAGATTTTTTAAGAAATTTGCCTGAAATGAACTAAGTTCGAATTCGGGCTTCTGTAGTGAGCCCAAATATAAATCCAGGGGGCCGATTTGAACAAACTTGAATCAGATCCACCCCTCAATGTTGCATACCAAATATCAAAAGATTCTGCCTGCTGGATCTGGAGAAGAAGATTTTTTAAGAAATTTGCCTATAATGCACTAAGTTCGAATTCGAGCTTCTATACTGAGCCCAAATATAAACCCAGGGGGCCGATTTGAACAAACTTGAATCAGATCCACCCCACAATGCTGCATACCAAATATCGAAAGATTCTGCCTGCTGGATCTGGAGAAGATTTTTGAAGAAATTTGCCTGAAATGCACTAAGTTCGAATTCGAGCTTCTATTGTGAGCCCAAATATAAACCCAGGGGGCCGATTTGAACAAACTTGAATCAGATCCACCCCACAATGTTGCATACCAAATATCAAAAGATTCTGCCTGCTGGTTCTGGAGAAGAAGATTTTTTAAGAAATTTGCCTGAAATGTATTAAGTTCGAATTCGAGCTTCTATACTGAGCCCAAATATAAACCCAGGGGGCCAATTTGAACAAACTTGCATCAGATCCACACCACAGTGTTGCATACCAAATATCAAAAGATTCTGCCTGCTGGATCTGGAGAAGATTTTTTAAGAAATTTGCCTGAAATGCACCAAGTTCGAATTTGGGCTTCTATAGTGAGCCCAAATATGAATCCAGGGGGGCCGAATTGAACAAACTTGAATCAGATCCACCCCACAGTGTTGCATACCAAATATCAAAAGATTCTGCCTGCTGGATCTGGAGAAGATTTTTGAAGAAATTTGCCTGAAATGCACTAAGTTCGAATTCAAGCTTCTATTGTGAGCGCAAATATAAACCCAGGGGGCCGATTTGAACAAACTTGAATCAGATCCACTCCACAGTGTTGCATACCAAATATCAAAAGATTCTGCCTGCTGGATCTGGAGAAGAAGATTTTTTAAGAAATTTGCCTGAAATGCACTAAGTTCGAATTCGAGCTTCTATACTGAGCCCAAATATGAATCCAGGGAGCCGATTTGAACAAACTTCCATCAGATCCACCCCACAATGTTGCATACCAAATATCAAAAGATTCTGCCTGCTGGATCTGGAGAAGATTTTTGAAGAAATTTGCCTGAAATGCACTAAGTTCGAATTCGAGCTTCTATTGTGAGCCCAAATATAAACCCAGGGGGCCGATTTGAACAAACTTGAATCAGATCCACCCCACAATGTTGCATGCCAAATATCAAAAGATTCTGCCTGCTGGATCTGGAGAAGAAGATTTTTTAAGAAATTTGCCTGAAATGCACTAAGTTCGAATTCGGACTTCTATAGTGAGCCCAAATATGAATCCTGGGAGCCGATTTGAACAAACTTCCATCAGATCCACCCCACAATGTTGCATACCAAATATCAAAAGATTCTGCCTGCTGGATCTGGATAAGAAGATTTTTAAATCTTTTTCCCATTGCCTACAGTGTTAAAAAGTGCTGACTCAGCACTTTTTCAAAGTCCTGAAAAATGTACCTTGTGATCAAACTGATAGGGATTTTTTTTAACCATTCTATTCTACTGGATAAAAGTAAGCTTAATACAAAATAAGAATTCTCTGTGACGTGTAGTTTTGGAGATATGGGAGTATTAAGGTTTTTCCTATTTTTAGCTCCCGAGGTTCCCACGGGGCAATGAGAAAAATTTTTTTTGTATCAATCAACTACTTATGACCCATTATCATCTCATATCAAATTTGGTTCAAATTGACCTGACGGTTCTGAAAATAGAAATTTTAGGCGTGGCCAAAATTTTTGCCCCTCCCATAACGAAGGCAAATAATGCCCGACAAACTTCTCTTGAACAAACTTGAGTCTACACCTCAAAAGGAAGCTGCATACTAAATATCAAGTCTCTGCTATTGCTGGTTCTCGAGAAGAAGATTTTTTAAGAATTGGAGCATTTTTGCTCCATCCCTCTGCTCAATATGAGCCGAAACCTAATTTGACAAAAAATCAAAATGCCCTTATATAACCCCTACTCACATGAAATTTCATTAATATGCGGCCAGTGGTTTGGGAGAAAAAGGCCCAAACACCACCTTCACGCCGGACGAAAAGTGATCAGAAAAGCTCACCCTGACTTTCAGTCAGGTGAGCTAATAAAAGAGCTAGTTAATACTAAATTAAAATATACTTGGTGTTTAACGGAGGATGGGGGGGGGGGGGGGAGGGGGGGGGGATCTATAATGCTTTTGCACTGCAGATGGTGCCTTGTTGCAATCAAAGGATGATACATGCTAATTTGTTTTCATTTACAATCAGATTCCACTTGGCAATAAAATCTTTTATTTGGCACCCCAAAAAATTCATTTTGTACCTAAAAAAATTCCACTCTGGATTAAAACAAGAGGCCCCAGGGGGCCTCAGGGCGCTCACCTGACATGGTAGCCTAAATAGCAACCCAGAGAATTGATTTCCACAAGTTGCATCTGCTCCTCCTAAGAAAAGCTGAAACCAAATATCCAAATATTCTGACCAGTGGATCTAAAAAAAGATTTTTAAAGAATATTCCTCATACTGAAATAAGTCATAATTCGGGCTCCCACAGGAAGCCCATATATGAACCCAGGGACATGGCTTTAACAAACCTGAATCTCACACCCCTAAGGATTCTGCACACCAAATATCAAAACATTCCGACTGCTGGATCTGAAGAAGAAGATTTTTAAAGAAAATTCCTCATTTTGAACCAAGTTACAATTCGAGCTCCCACAATCAGCCCAAATATGGACCTAGGGACATGGCTTGAACAAACTTGAATCTTACCCCCCTAAGGATGCTGCATAAAAAATATCAAAAGCATTCATCTGCTGGATCTGAAGATTTTTAAATAAAATTCCTCATTTTGAACTAAGTTGTCATTCAGGCTCCCATAGTGAGCCTAAATATGAACCAAGGGACTTGGCTTGAACAAACTTGAATCTCAGCCCCCTAAGGTTGCTCCATGCCAAATATCAAAACATTCCAACTGCTGAATCTGAAGAAGAAGATTTTTAAAGAAAAATTCCTCATATTGACTAAGCTATAATTTGGGCTCCCACAGGGAGCCCAAATATGGACCCATGGACTTGGCTTTAACACACTTGAATCCCCCCTCCCCCCAAGGATGCTACTCACCACATATCAAACCATTCCGACTGCTGGATCTGAAGAAGAAGATTTTTTAAGAAAATTCCTCATTTCGAACAAAGTTACAATTCAAGCTCCCACATTGAGCCCAAATATGGACCTAGGGACATGGCTTGAACAAACTTGAATCTCACCCCCCTAAGGATGCTGCATACCAAATATCACAAGATTCTGCCTGCTGGATCTTGAGAAGAAGATTTTCAAAGAAATTTGCCTGAAATGCACTAAGTTCGAATTTGGGCTTCTATAGTGAGCCCAAATATGAATCCAGGTGGCCGATTTGAACAAACTGGAATCAGATCCACCCCACAATGTTGCATACCAAATATCAAAAGATTCTGCCTGCAGGATCTGCAGAAGAAGATTTTTGAAGAAATTTGCCTGAAATGCACTAAGTTCAAATTCGAGCTTCTATAGTGAGCCCAAATATGAATCTAGGGAGCCGATTTGAACAAAATAGAATCAGATCCACCCCACAATGTTGCATACCAAATATCAAAAGATTCTGTCTGCTGGATCTGGAGAAGAAGATTTTTTAAGAAATTTGCCTGAAATGCACTAAGTTCAAATTTTGGCTCCTATACTGAGCCCAAATATAAACCCAAGGGGCCGATTTGAACAAACTTGAATCAGATCCACCCCACAATGTTGCATACCAAATATCAAAAGATTCTGCCTGCTGGTTTTTTTCTATTTTTAGCTCCTGCGGTTCCCATGGGGCTACGGGAAAAAAAAAATCAGCATAAATTAGTTACTTATGACCCAATAAGCCCTCACATAAAACTTGGTTCAAATCAGCCTCTCGGTTTGGAAAATAGAAATTTTGGGCGGGGCCAAAAATTTTGCCCCTCCCATAACGACGCCAAGTATAGCCCCACAAACTTCTCTTGAACAAATCTGAGTCTACACCTCAAAAGGAAGCTGCACACCAAATATCAAGTCTCTGCTACTGCTGGTTCATGAGAAGAAGATTTTTTAAGATTTCAGCACACTTTTTGGGTGTGGCCCTACCCACGGGCGGGGCAACTTGATTAGAACAAAATCAAATTGCGATGTCATAACAAACTATTATCTCAAATATCAATTAAATTGGTTCAGCAGTTTGGGAGGAGAAGACGCAAACACCATGTTCACGGACGACGGACGACGGACGGTGAGTGATCACTATAGCTCTCCTGACTGAAAGTCAGGTGAGCTAAAAATTTGGGAGAAATTTGCCATAAAAAGTTGTCTTTTGACAATCATTCATGCAGTATCCCAGCACTCATAAAAAATTCTTGTCAATGCTGTCTTTGATATTTAACTACAAATTAGTTATTATTTATTTATTTATTGGTGTTTAAGGTCACATACTTATGCACAATGGCTAATCGTGACCGTGACAGTTTTACGGGTGGAGGAAGCAAGAGTACCCGGAGAGAACCACCGAGCAACGACGAGCAGCTGTCAGCTCCCCAACATCGTAACTCTGAACTCTGCACCGCAGCACAGGCAGGGTTAGATTGGTTGAAGACATGCGCACCGTCAACGTGCAGTACGCCTCAGTACACAGCGTCATCATGCCCCCATGTAGGCAATCGGGGTGAAGTGTCTTGCCCAAGGACACAACGCGGCTGCCGCAGGTGGGATTCGAACCGAGGACCTCTCGGCTTGCAGCCTGCACCTCTACCAACTGAGCCACCGCGCCCCCAACTACAAATTAGTTATTTAAGCATTTGTGTCTACACAAAAATTTAACTCATTTGCTTGAAAATACTGTTAACCAAATTTTAAGGGAAGGGGAGGTGGGTGTGAAGCAAAGCTCTAGCCCCTGTGCCAATAGTTGTAAACCAAGGATAACAAAAATAACTAGATGCAAAGTGATGGGAGCCATAACTGTGGGCCCCGCACTTCAAACAGTTTGCAATTCGAACAGTAAACAATACAGTAAAATCATTATTGAGAGACCACCTGTCTTGAAAGGCCAGTGAAACTTTGTACGAATAGCTGTTTTGGGTTCCAGGGTCCAGGGTATTTATATCATTATATAAAAAATTTATTTATAATGAAAAGCCTTGTTTTCCAGTCAAATTTCCAACAACAGTAGTCTGGATGATGGATGACGAGCTATATCCGCAGCTAATATGTGAAATTTCCAAGTTCAAGGGCAATCACTCTTCGATAAATGAAAGGATCAAAATGAAATAAAAACTTGATGTGTAGCAGGAAGCTACATGCAAAAAAAAATTATTTCGATAGTTCCATCCATAAATGAAACAAGAGGCCCCACGTGGCCTTAATCGCTCACCTGACAAAGTGACTCTAAGAAGTATTTTAGGTCACCTTCACCATGTCATGCCTCATCAACATTAACTGGTTGAGTGATAGATTTTGTTTGAAGTTCAACATTTGTTACCTAAAATTAGTTTTATTTAAAATCATTGGTGTGTGGCCAATCTCCAATGATTTTTAATAAAGCAAATTTATCTCTGCAGACAAACTGGTTTAGCATGAAGCACAAACAAGGAATGTGAAGAGATAGCCTTGGACATCTCTCCCCAACTGTGGATATCTTCCATGTGCTACATGTATATATTTGCATGCAAGAAAACAAAAATTTTCACAAATTTTATTTTTTTTTATCATCATTGGAACAAGCTCAAACAGCTTATTCCAATAGGGGTATGGGAAGATCAGGTATATTTTTGAGACAGAAATGTGAATATATAAATAATGGTGTTTTTTTGTGAATGATGCTGGAGAATTTTGCGTAAAGATATGGTAAATGGTTTGTTCTAGATACAGAATGATGCAAAAGTATTTAAATTTGATTAGGCAAGTTGTTCCTATAATGCATTTAAAAATTGAAGTAACTGTTTTTTTGCTGACGAACTTTTAGATGTGTGTGTCTGTGTGTGTGTGTTTGTGTGTGTGTGTGTGTGTGTGTGTGTGTGTGTGGGGGGGGGGGGGGGTAAGAGTGTTCTTGCAAACAAAATTCCTGAATAAATGGAAAATTTTATTTTTTGTGTGAAAGACATAGTGCGTGAATGTTGATTGGAACAAGCTTAGAGAGCTCATTTTAATGTGAAGTCATAAAGCTGTGTTTTACGTACGAAATTCTGGAATAACTAAAAAAATTGCTTTTTTGACTCAAAAAGCATGGTGTGCGACCTCTCATTGGAATGAGCTCAAAAAGCTCATTCCAATGGGGTATTTACAAGCGATAAGTACATGTATGTTTAAGAGACAAAAATTAAAATTTGAATAGCGATTTTTGCGAAGAATGCTGACAAGTTTTGGCAGTTATGCTGGTAAAAAGGTAAGATATGCAAAGTGGTTGTTTTTTAGAGGCGACATTTAATTAAGGGGAATTAACCCTTGATTACTGAGGTAACTTCTAAAAGTACTGAAATTTCATGAAGCAAAGTGAATAACAGACAACAGTTGCCTAAAAATTTCATGAATAACTAAAATTTTTATTCCTTTGTCTCGAAAACATGGCATATGACCTTTGTTGGAATGAGCTGAATGCGTGTGTTCCAATGAGGGGTCATAAAATTTGAACGAAGATTTGTGTGAATAATGCATTAGTACTGCTAGATTTGGGTAAACGGTTCACCTTGGATACCACCCCTTCTATAGTAGATCTTTTCTGCAAATTTTGTCTAAGATTCTATCAACTTTACAAATAAATACGTTCATGAATCACAATCAGATCCACCCTACAATGTTGCATACCAAATATCAAAAGATTCTGCCTGCTGGATCTGGAGAAGAAGATTTTTAAGAAATATGCCTGAAACGCACTAAGTTAAAATTTGGGCGCCTATACGGAGCCCAAATATAAACCCAGGGGGCCGATTTGAACAAACTTGAATCAGATCCACCCCACAATGTTGCTTACCAAATATGAAAAGATTCTGAAGCTGGATCTGGAGAAGAAGATTTTTTAAGAAATTTGCCTGAAATGCACTAAGTTCGAATTCGAGCTTCTATAGTGAGCCCAAATATGAAACTAGGAAGCCGATTTGAACAAACTTGAATCAGATCCACCCCACAATGTTGCATACCAAATATCAAAAGATTCTGCCTGCTGGATCTGGAGAAGAAGATTTTTTAATAAATTTGCCCGAAATGCACTAAGTGCGAATTCGGGCTTCTATATTAAGCCCAAATATGAATCCAGGGGGCCGATTTGAACAAACTTGAATCAGATCCACCCCGCAATGTTGCATACCAAATATCAAAAGATTCTGCCTGCTGGATCTGGAGAAGAAGATTTTTGAAGAAATTTGCCTGAAATGCACTAAGTGCGAATTCGGGCTTCTATATTAAGCCCAAATATGAATCCAGGGGGCCGATTTGAACAAACTTGAATCAGATCCACCCCGCAATGTTGCTTACCAAATATCAAAAGATTCTGCCTTCTGGATCTGGAGAAGAAGATTTTTGAAGAAATTTGCCCGAAATGCACTAAGTTTGAATTCGAGCTTCTATAGTGAGCCCAAATATGAATCCAGGGGGCCGATTTGAACAAACTTGAATCAGATCCACCCCGCAATGTTGCATACCAAATATCAAAAGATTCTGCCTGCTGGATCTGGAGAAGATGATTTTTTAAGAAATTTGCCTGAAATGCACTAAGTTCGAATTCGAGCTTCTATAGTGAGCCCAAATATGAATCTAGGAAGCCGATTTGAACAAACTTGAATCAGATCCACCCCACAATGTTGCATACCAAATATCAAAAGATTCTGCCTGCTGGATCTGGAGAAGAAGATTTTTTAATAAATTTGCTTGAAATGCACTAAGTTCAAATTTGGGCTCCTATACTGAGCCCAAATATAAACCCAGGGGGCCGATTTGAACAAACTTGAATCAGATCCACCCCACAATGTTGCTTACCAAATATGAAAAGATTCTGCCTGCTGGATCTGGAGAAGAAGATTTTTTAAGAAATTTGCATGAAATGCACTAAGTTCAAATTCGAGCTTCTACAGTGAGCCCAAATATGAATCTAGGAAGCCGATTTGAACAAACTTGAATCAGATCCACCCCACAATGTTGCATACCAAATATCAAAAGATTCTGCCTTCTGGATCTGGAGAAGAAGATTTTTTAAGAAATTTGCCTAAATGCACTAAGTTCGAAATCGGGCTCCTATACTGAGCCCAAATATGAACCCAGGGGGCCGATTTGAACAAACGTGAATCAGATCCACCCTACAATGTTGCATACCAAATATCAAAAGATTCTGCCTGCTGGATCTGGAGAAGAAGATTTTTTAAGAAATTTGCCTAAATGCACTAAGTTCGAAATCGGGCTCCTATACTGAGCCCAAATATTAACCCAGGGGGCCGATTTGAACAATCTTGAATCAGATCCACCCCACAATGTTGCTTACCAAATATGAAAAGATTCTACCTGCTGGATCTGGAGAAGAAGATTTTTTAAGAAATTTGCCTGAAATGCACTAAGTTCGAATTCGGGCTTCTATAGTAAGCCCAAATATGTATCCAGGGGGCCGATTTGAACAAACTTGAATCAGATCTACCCCGCAACATTGCATACCAAATATCAAAAGATTCTGCCTGCTGGATCTGGAGAAGAAGATTTTTGAAGAAATTTGCCTGAAATGCACTAAATTCGAATTCGAGCTCCTATAGTGAGCCCAAATATGAATCTAGGGAGCCGATTTGAACAAACTTGAATCAGATCCACCCTACAATGTTGCATACCAAATATCAAAAGATTCTGCCTGCTGGATCTGGAGAAGAAGATTTTCAAAGAAATTTGCCTGAAATGCAGTAAGTTCAAATTTGGGCTCCTATACTGAGCCCAAATATAAACCCAGGGGGCCGATTTGAACAAACTTGAATCAGATCCACCCCACAATGTTGCATACCAAATATCAAAAGATTCTGCCTGCTGGATCTGGAGAAGAAGATTTTTTAAGAAATTTGCCTGAAATGCACTAAGTTCGAAATCGGGCTCCTATACTGAGCCCATATATGAACCCAGGGGGCCGATTTGAACAAACTTGAATTAGATCCACCCTACAATGTTGCATACCAAATATCAAAAGATTCTGCCTGCTGGATCTGGAGAAGAAGATTTTTTAATGTTTTTCCCATTGCCTACAGTGTTAAAAAGTGCTGACTCAGCACTTTTTCAAAGTCCCGAAACTGTACCCTATGATAAAACCGATGGCAATTTTTTTTTACCAATCCTTTCTGTTGGTCCTAAGGAAGCTGCACACCAAATAAAAATTCTCAGTGCCATGCAGTTTTGGAGATATGGGCGTTTTAAATTTTTTCTATTTTTAGCTCCTGCGGTTCCCACGGGGCTGCGGGAAAAATTTTTTTTGCATGAATCAAGTACTCATGACCCAATAAGCCCTCACATAAAATTTGGTTCAAATCAGCCTCTCGGTTTGGAAAATAGAAATTTTGGGCGGGGCAAAAAATTTTGCCCCTCTCATAACAACGTCAAGTATAGCCCCACAAACTTCTCTCGAACAAATCTGAGTCTACACCTCAAAAGGAAGCTGCACACCAAATATCAAGTCTCTGCTACTGCTGGTTCATGAGAAGAAGATTTACAAAGATTTTGGTGCCCCTTGGGGGTGTGGCACCACCCAGGAGGAGGGGCAACTTCATTTGAACAAATCTGAATTGGCATTAGGTAATAAACATTTAGCCAACATTTGAATAAAATTGGGCTAGTGGTTTAGGAGGAGAAGTCGATAATGTAAAGTTAACGCCAGACGGACGACGACGGACGACGGACGACGGACAGAAAGTGATTAGTAAAGCTCCCCTTGAGCTTCGCTCAGGTGAGCTAAAAAGTGTGGAAAACCTGTTATAACTATCAACTTTCCAAGCTCAGGGGCAATAACTCTGTAACTGCATGAACAACTGAGTGAATGGAGCAAAATCAGAACTCCATCTGTAATTTGCCACAGGGAAGGTAAAAACCAAAAATCATTCAAGTATCACTAACATTAGTGAAGAAAAGTGCAGAAAGTCTGTTATAACTGTCAAATTTCAAGGTCAATAACTCTGTAAGAAACAATGTGAGTAGAATGGAATTGAAAGCTGATCTGTTACTACCCATCAGGAAGCTACATAGAAAAACTCATTTCAATATTTCCAGTCACAGATGAAAAATGTGTGGTAAACCTGTTTTAACTGTCCAGTTCCTAAGTTCAAGGGCAATAACTCTATAATAAACCAACTGAGCAGAATGGAGTTGAAACTTGATCTGTAAGTACCCACCAGAAAGCTACATAAAAAAAATCATTTCAATATTTCTATCGATAGTTGAAATGAAAGTGTCAATGACACTGTAGCTCAACTTGACAAACTTGAACTTGGTAAGTTATAAATGAAATGGCAAAATTGAAGATCATTGGGACCAATGTCAGTTTTTTTGCCAATGGCAACATTTTTTGACAAACCGAAGAAAATCGATAGCTCCCATCTAGAGGTCACCGTAAATAAGCATACCAGGTTTCAAAGCAATCTAATCGTAAATGAGCCCTGTAGGCTGAGCCAAAGGGAAATATTGTGGTCTGACTAAACTAAGTTCTAAGAATGTTGGCCGCGGCAAAATTTTTCGACAGAAATTGAAGAAAATCGATAGCTCCCATCTAGAGGTCACCCCAAACAAGCATGCCAGGTTTCAAAGCAATCCGATCATAAATGTACCCTGTAGGGTGTGCCAAAGGGAAATATCGAGTCTTCTGACTAAACCAAGTTCTAAGAACGTTGGCCGCGGCAACATTTTTTGATGGAAATTGAAGAAAAATGATAGGTTCCATCTAGAGGTCTCCCCAAACAAGCATACCAGGTTTCAAAGCAATCAAATCATAAATGTGCCCTGTAGGGTGTGCCAAAAGGAAATATTGTGGTCTGACTAAACTGAGTTCTAAAAACGTTGGCCACGGCAACATTTTTTGATGGAAATTGAAGAAAATCGATAGCTCCCATCTAGATGTCATCCCAAACAAGCATGCCAGGTTTCAAAGCAATCCGATCATAAATGTACCCTGTAGGGTGTGCCAAAGGGAAATATTGAGTCTTCTAACTAAACTAAGTTCTAAGAACGTTGGCCGCGGCAACATTTTTTGACAGAAATTGAAGAAAATCGATAGCTCCCATCTAGAGGTCTCCCCAAACAAGCATACCAGGTTTCAAAGCAATCTGATCATAAATGTGTGCCAAAGGGAAATATTGAGGTCTGACTGAACTAAGTTCTACAAACGTTGCCCGTGGCAACATTTTTTGCCGGAAATTGAAGAAAATCGATAGCTCCCATCTAGAGGTCACCCTAAATAAGCATACCAGGTTTCAAAGCAATCAAATCATAAATGTGTCGTGTAGGGTGTGCCAAACGGAAATATTGTGGTTTGACTAAACTAAGTTCTAAGAACATTGGCCGCGGCAACATTTTTTGACAGAAATTGAAGAAAATCGATAGCTCCCATCTAGAGGTCACCCCAAACTAGCATGCCAGGTTTCAAAGCAATCCGATCATAAATGTACCCTGTAGGGTGTGCCAAAGGGAAATATTGAGTCTTCTGACTAAACTAAGTTCTAAGAACGTTGGCCGCGGCAACATTTTTTGACAGAAATTGAAGAAAATCGATAGCTCCCATCTAGAGGTCTCCCCAAACAAGCATACCAGGTTTCAAAGCAATCTGACCGTAAATGTACCCTGTAGGGTGTGCCAAAGGGAAATATTGAGGTCTGACTAAACTAAGTTCTACGAACATTGGCCGTGGCAACATTTTTTGCCGGAAATTGAAGAAAATCGATAGCTCCCATCTAGAGGTCACCCTAAATAAGCGTATCAGGTTTCAAAGCAATAAAATCATAAATGTGCCCTGTAGGGTGTGCCAAAGGGAAATATTGTGGTTTGACTAAACTAAGTTCTAAGAACGTTGGCCGCGGCAACATTTTTTGCCGGAAATTGAAGAAAATCGATAGCTCCCATCTAGAGTTCACCCCAAACAAGCATAAGAAGTTTCAAAGTAATCTGATCATAAATGCGACCTGTGAGGTGTGCCAAAGGAAATTGTGGACGTATGTACTAACGTACGTACGTACGTACGTACGCCGACGGACGAGAAGTGATGGCAATAGCTCAGCTTGACTTTGTCAAGTTGAGCTAAAAATGAGTGGAAAACATGAGACGGATGAACAATGGATGAACAAACATATGAACAGGCTGATCATTAAAGGGCAACCCCTGTAGACATTGAGGCCCCAACAAAAAGTTAATTTATTGGCATTTAAGGTCATTTTCAACATCTAGGGCTATACTATGACTGCAAAATAGGTAGAAAGTGAAGTTTAGCCAACTGCTGATACCTCTGCAGCCCACTTTAGAATGCATGGTTATGGGTCCCATTTTACTAGTAAAATAGCAGGGATACTACAAGGTTGGAAGGGCAAGCCAGCTTGGGAGAGCAACCTGCAGAGAGGGCCGGAATGTTCCAACTGGATACATGTAGTACCGAGATCATGTTTGTAAGGCTTAGTTCAATGAGTCAATGTCCCACTAAAATTTCTCATCGATTTTACATCCAGAATTCAAAGTATTACGTATAAAGT
Organism: Pictodentalium vernedei; assembly: GCA_031216915.1. Taxonomy (NCBI): domain Eukaryota; kingdom Metazoa; phylum Mollusca; class Scaphopoda; order Dentaliida; family Dentaliidae; genus Pictodentalium; species Pictodentalium vernedei. The sequence goes on along the minus strand of CM062295.1, from coordinate 539,122,224 downwards.
TGATACTTTGAGGGTCAGAATAAAAACAATAAGTCTTTTGAATGGTGCAAACAAAGTTCTGGTACCGCAATTTAAAGGCTTCAAATTCTGTAGAAGTGTTTCATATTATATTGGTAGTAACATTATTTTATCTGTTAGGATTTTCCTTGTTACAATTTAAGGGACAATGTCTATTGGCACTCTCCCATAAACTGTAATAAGGCAAAGATGCACAAGGAAATTTCAAGGACCAACAATAATTTAGCACTCTACCAGTTAACCTCTTGTATCTTGTCATTCTAGACAATATGTGAAATTTCCAAAAAAATATCTGAAGGCATACTCAGGTTATCATTCTGAAACCCAAAACTCAGATGGATGTACAGGGGTAACACTTAATTCCCTTTGCCTATCATGTGGATCATAAAAAAACATTACACTTGATCTGATTAATTAACCAAATAGTATTTCCCATGGACAAAAATTTAGGTTTGGAAAAGTTTCTTCAAGCATGTCAGCTGTTACCAACCAAACTCATCTGAAGTATTAGCTTTGGTCTCGGATATTTGGAGTAACTTTAACCATAGATGGTTTTGATATAATTTCCCTTTGTTTGCAATTCTTTCAGGAAGCAATGAAACCTGATTCTACTAGCTTAGTTGTAAACATGTTTTTATGCAGGTTCTATGCAACACAACCTTCATGTCTATGCATAACAAGGCCTTGTTTTTTGAACAAGCCAAGACCAATACCGGGTCTGGACCTGCGTCGCTGCATGCAATTGAACCGGCAAACAGGAAGTGGCTGCACGGCAGATCTGAAAATTGCATACATGATACAACTTATCATTATCAGGCTCCAGATGAAATATAAAATCAATCCCTTGCATAGAAGCCGAGAAAAGTTTGACGAAAAATTTCAATGTTCAGTGGGTACAGTAAAATTTCAAAGTATCGGCAAACAGGAAGTGGCTGCACAGCAGATTTAAAAATTGCTTACACGATACAACTCATCATTATGAAGCAGCAGACCAAATATAAAATCAATCCCTGGCATAGAAGCCGAGAAAACCTTGACGGAAAATTTCAATGTTCAGTGGGTACAGTAAAATTTCAAAGTATCGGCAAACAGGAAGTGGCTGCACGGCAGATCTGAAAATTGCATACACGATACAACTCATCATTATGAAGCAGCACACCAAATATAAAATCAATCCCTTGCATAGAAGCCGAGAAAACCTTGACAGAAAATTTCAATGTTCAGTGGGTACAGTAAAATTTCAAAGTATCGGCAAACAGGAAGTGGCTAAACGGCAGATCTGAAAATTGCTTACACAATACAACTCATCATTATGAAGCAGCAGACCAAATATAAAATCATACCCTTTCATAGAAGCCAAGAAAACTTTGACGGAAAAAGTGTTTCGGACGGACTGACGACAGGCTGACGGACGGAGTCGAGCGGTTACTAGACCTGCTCTGTAAAAATAGTCAAAATTCAGAATAATAAAGTTTTGCCCAAAATATATAAGTGTCACATGGATATAGTCTTAACCCTTTACCTAATGAATCAATAGCATCTGCCCATGTAATTTACAAAATCTGCAGTTACAAAGAAAAATGAAAGTGTCAATGACACTGTAGCTCAACTTGTCAAGACAAAGACATGCACATGTATAGTATGTGACACAGCAATGATAAACATCTAGGTAATGACCTGATAACAAAGGTACATATAAAGTATTGTAACGGTCTGTACATAAATACTGACCGTTGCCTGTAACAAATGTATAGGTAAAGTATTGTAAAGGTGGGTGACAGTCAGATGCTAAACTAGAAAAGAAATCTTTGAGTCCCAGAGTGGGTCTGACTGAACCCCAAAATATTTGTTCTCACAGCAAAGTGATAACAAAGGCACCCCAAAACACACTCATTCCTGTCCCAAGGTGAAAACAAAGGTACCCAAGAAGTTTCGTGAAGATCAGTTCACAAATATGAGCTGTGTAGAAGTTGTGACAAAAAACTGATTGGACCTAATTTCGGTACCAAATGGCCACTGGCAGCCATCTTGAATTCAGGACCACACCCAGAAACACTCGTTCTCATCCCAAGGTGATAACAAGGTACCCAAGAAGTTTTGTGAAGATCGGCTCATAAATACAGCCTCTAGCCCGAGCCGTATTGACATGTGCACTTTCAGTGTATAAGTAGCACTGAATAAATCAAAGTTCATCTAATTTGCATAATTTCTGCACGAGAAAAAAATCCGTACTATATGTGATGTATTCCATGTTACTAAACATTCATACAAAAGTAAAAATTTATAGTAATTTATATATTTTTTATACTTACCAATGACCCAGACTTAGCTGGTGCTAACTCTAACAAAACCAGGGCCAAACACAAATTTTGCCCCCCAATCCCCAAAATTTGCATCCAAAACAAAAAGAAATCATGTCCTAAAGGACCTCCATACTACGCCTCTACTGCGCATGCGCAGTGACGCAGACAGCCCGAAATTGGCGCCAATTATCATTCTTACTGGCAGTGCCTGGTCAGCGCTATGTACTCAGCGGGGAGGCAAGAATTCCCAACTCCTGGGAGGGCCATCCCCGTCTGGGTCATTGGTAAGTATAAAAAATATATAAATTACTATAAATTTTTTAACATTTTTATACTGTACCAATGACCCAGACTTAGCTGAATAGTAAACAGGCTGGAGGGCCTAGGACATAGAGGAAAATCCAATAAGCTCAACTATATAATAAAGAGATAACCCCTTAAGGAGAAAAGGAGTATTAGGCTTTACATGTATCTTTCTTATTTAATATTAAATTAGAAAGATACAATACCCTTAATAATTGAGCACCATAATATTCATGTTCTCTATTATCATCCAGTATATCCCTTATACTAATTATTTTTAAAGTAAGCCAATAAATAAAGTAGTCCAGAGAATTGAGACTCTTTATAGTCATTTAAAAGTGTCTGAGTATTGTATATTAAAGCCCGTTTGACACTTGACATATACAAATGCTTCACACCGAGCTACACTTTAAAAATAAGACATGAATGAATTTTAATATTAATATTACACTTTAAAACCATCCCGAAAGGGACTCAGAAATACTGACTTGGAGGAGGCATTCCCTTGCTTTTCTGAAGCTCACTGACTCTTCTAGCAGAAGAGAAAGCTAAGAGAAAAGCTGTCTTATAAGATAAGAATTTGAAATCTACTGTCCCAAGAGGTTCAAATGGCTTTTCCTTCAATTTAAGAAGAACCCAAGCTAAATTCCATTTAGGAATTAATCTAAGAGTTCTGGGTCTATTTATCGAGAAGTTTCTAACTAACTTAGATAAAGAGACATTAGATCCAATTTGTAAACTATCATGATGTGCATAGGTATCAGATAACATAGACCTATAACCCTTAATAGTAACAGGCTGCAGTTTGATTTCGTCAAACAAGTATACTAGAAAGTTTGCAATGTCTGGTATAGAGGGATCGAATACATCTACAGAATGATCCCTACACCAACGACAAAAAACCTTCCACTTAGCCGCATAGTTTAGCGAAGAGGAGGTCCTCCTACAGTTAGAAATCGCGTCCACTGCTCGTCCTGTAAAGTGCTTGCCATGCTAGAAGGACCGCACAACGGAAAAACGTGAAGGTTGAGACCTTGCGGGTTGTGATAGAGTTGGCGCGATTTCCCCTGCGAAAGAAGATCCTCCCGCGGAGGAAGCTTTCGCGGTAGGTCCCACAACAGACACCTGAGTAGATTTATCCACGGCCTCTGTGGCGACAGAGATGCTACCAACAGAATCTTGCATTGAGATTGTTTTATCTTTAGCAATACTTGTTGAATTAACGGCGCTGGAGGATACGCATATCCTATCATTCCGTCCCAGGGGATCGACAGAGCGTCTACTGCAAATGCTCTTGGATCCGGACACGGAGACACATACGTCTGCAACTGATTGTTGAGATGTGTCGCAAATAAATCTATCATTGGCCGTTCCCATTGGTAGCAAATCTGATTGAATACTTGTTTGTTGAGAGTCCACTCCGACGGCAACAAGCGACCCTTTCGTGAAAGGGAGTCTGCTAGCACATTCAGACGACCCGGTATGTGACGAACCGAAAGAAGAACGTGATGTTCTAGCGCAACAGAAGGATTCTTTCCGTTAGATTGAACAACGGAACTGAATGAGTGCCTCCCTGATTCTGTATATACGCCACTACTGTCGTATTGTCGGATAGGATTTGGACATGAGCATTGTGAATAATGTCCATCCAGTGACGTAACGCAAGCCAAATTGACATCATTTCCTTGATGTTTATGTGCTTGCACAGGAATTGCGGATCCCAAAGACCCTGGCATCTCGAATCCGTTGGGATTAATGATGCACCCCAACCTGTTTGACTGGCATCCGTCATAATGGTAAAACTCGGATCCGGCAACTGCAGCGGAACTCCCGGAGTTAACCACTGAATGTTTGCCCAAGTCTGAATCTCTTGTTTCACTTGATCTGACAAGAGAACGTCTACGTCGAGCGAATGAATTTTCACACTCCAATTCTGAGTCAAGAAAATTTGAAGAGGACGTGTGCATAACCGCCCCATAGAAATGAGATCCGCAGCGGCTCCGCACAGACCTATCAGTCTCATAAATTCTCTCGCTGTGACTCTGTCTGCGTGCAGACAATAGCGAGCATAACAACTGACTAATTTCGCTCTGGTTAACGGCAGACGAACGAGATTGTTGTGCGTCTCGAAGCTCATTCCCAGATGAGTGAATGACTTGGACGGCACCAGATCCGACTTCTCCTCGTTTACTATAAAACCGAGACGTCGGAGCAATAGAAGTAGATTCTGAACATCGTTCTGAAGCGTTAACTCGTTGCCGCACCTCTGAAGAATGTCGTCCAGGTAGGCCGACGTTACCGCAGACGAATGAGCTCGGAAATAGATCATTACCGAGTTCATTACCCGAGTGAAAGCCCAGGGTGCTAGATTCAATTCGAAGCACATCGCCCGGAATTGATACACCACTCCTAGGACTGCGAAGCGTAGATACTTTCGGAATGTCGGATGTACCATGACGTGAAAGTACGCATCTTTGAGATCTATGCTTGTTGCATAATCGTTCACCCGAATACTCGCTCTGACCGACCGAATCGTCTCCATATAAAATTTCAGAGCGACGATCAGCTTGTTTATCCAGCTCAAATCTATGACTGGACGGAACGAGCCGTCTGGTTTCGGAACCAGAAACAGATGGCTGTAGAATCCCAGAGTTTCCTGGTTTTCTTTGACCTCTACTGCGTTCTTCATTAAAAGAGACTGCACCTCTGATAACAGAGCGTCTCTTTTCTGCGGATTTGACGGAAGTTGAGTCCACTTTGGACTGCGAGTTAATGGAGGCTTTCGTTTGAAGGATATCTTTAGACTTTCCGAAGTCACTCCTCTCACCCAAGGGTCGTCCGTAATCGACGCCCATTCTTGTGAAAAGCTCGACAACCTTCCGCCAACCGGTACGCGATAGAGGTTTAAGCCATCACCTCCTGGACCTGCGAGGCCTGCGGTAGGAGAAACCACGTCCTCCACGACCCGCACCTCGCCCCGTCGACTCGGGGCGTCCGACCGATTGTCCCGGCCCGAAGGACGTCCCGAACGAGAGTCGCTACCCTGACGGTCTCTCGAATAAGACCAAGAGGACCCACCGGAACCTCTATAGGAACCTCTCTTGGGCGCATTAGACCCAGAAGTGCCTGTCTTATTCTTGTCTGCTGTATCCGGCTTCTTAGAGGCAGATTTGAACAACAGAGAATCCGAAGCTTTCTTTGTAACTTTATCATAAATAGCAGAAAGCTTGCCGTCAAAGAGAAGTTCTCCGGAGACCGAAGCGACTCTAAGAGAGTTCTTCACCTTAGAATCCACAAGTGTGGATGTAGCTAGGGCTGCGTCACGTCTAACCAACTCCAGATTTGCCACTGAAAGGGCGGAGTTACACGTGGAATAAGCTACTGCCCTTGAAAGAAGTCTTAAAGAGGATTGTATATCCTGAAACTCTTTCCCTTGAAGGCGCAGTGATAACGCCTTAGTAAGGTGATCTGCGTAAGATAAGGCATCTAAATTGGCTCTGTTAGACGCAATAGCTGTTTCCAACACCGCGGTTGGAATAGAAGCCGACGACGGTAATGATAGCTGTAAGTCTTCCGCCTCGTCGTCCATACGCAGAGGAACTCTCGGGATACCCTGTCCTGCCGTATCGAATTTATTCCTTGCATTAATGAAAGGCAGGTTGAGAGTATTAGCGGACAAGAAACCTGCTTTCCCCGTCTTGGAAGCAAGTTTAAATATAGCGTCGTTCAATAATTCAAATGTTCTTGCAACATTATTGGACTGCGACGGAAACTCGGGAGCGATGTCCCTGAACCGCTCCAAAAATTCAGAGTCCAATGACGCTATAATCCTCTTGTCCGGAACCGCAGCAGTCTGGCCCAACGGAACAACTTGAGGGAGAAAGTGCCGGATGAAGTCCACGGCAGCTTTATGTTGTTCCAAAAGGGATAGCTCCAAATCATCCGTATCCCTTTCACCATCCGGTCGGACCTCATGATGTTCCCGGTCGTCCGCCCCCGATGCTTCGGCGGAGCGTACCGACCCAGCGCCGTCGGATAATTCTCGATCCGACACCTTTTCTGTCGGCTGCTGGGATGCTGCGATAAGCTGTGCTATCTGCACAAGAATGTCCGGCGTCGAGACCTGCGGAGGCGCAGTCTTCCGCTGCTTCGCCGAGGGCAGCTCCGCATCAGATGGCTCCCGCATACTTTTTCTATGCGAACATCCGGAGTCCATCGGTCTCGAATCCCTGGCTGCCGGATGGTGTGACCTGGTCGCCGTAACATCATTGATCGGCGAAGCTGGTAATATATCGGCGGTCACGCAGCCAAGGTGCGGTCGTGTGCGCTGACGAGAAGAAGAAGCCTTAGCAGTCTCCGCGGACTGCCTATACAATGGAGCGTCCCGAGCGACGGACGTATGCTCCGCTTGTGACACATTTTGTACCACAACATCTGGTCCCAGATGTTGTTGTACGAGAGAGGGGCCTCTCTCGCTCGCGGCCCGGCTGGACCTGGACGAGCTAGGAACCGGACTCAAAGGCTTCCTCCGTTCTCGCCTACTATCCGCCGTCACTGGGTGTGCATCTATTATGTTTATAGTGCTCGCATCACCCAAAATTTCCTCCTGGACCGCATCGGATGAACCCGGCTGCCGAACCATTCGGTGAATGGACGCTACACCGGGCGAGCTAGCGGACGACATTTGTCTAATCTCCATGAGCACTTTTGCCGCTAGCTCTGAATTCATTTGTGACGACGGACGCACACTTGTAGAAGATAACATGGAAACATCACCCTGTTCTTGTTCCTCTGAAATAGAAACTGAGAGAGTAGAGTGACCTTGCGGAGAAAGAGCCGGCATAGCCCTTTCTCCAGAAACAACATATCGTGACACACGTTTCCAATGTTTCTCATCCCAATATTCACATATAGGACAGGGATTAGTGCGAGAACACTGACTACAATTAATACGATGATCATGAAAGTCAGAGGAAGATTTCTTCCCATTACAATTTGAACAATGTCCCTTCATTGTGAAAAGACAACAACAAGTCCTAGTTACTCGCACAAACCCCTGACACAAAGATACATAATAACATGATCCATTAATAAAAGAAAAAACAATTGCAAATCAAAATAATTTTGAAAAAATATTTTTTCAGCGAAGCCCAAGTTGCTGAAAAGTAACATTGAGCCCCAATGGATCCGATGGCAAAGTGTGGTCAAAAATTTTAAATTTATATTAAATAATTAATGAGACACTTACGGAAAATATAAATGTATCTAATAGTGAGATAAACTACACCAAAGGCAAACAGCCCCCCTCAAAAAAGGCTGTTGCCAATGTAAACAAACAGTGTAAAATACCAGAAAACATGACTCCAGGCACTGAAAAAACTGGCCCGAAATCAGTCATCAAAATTACACTCTATCTGATGCAAGACAGAGACTCCCAGGGGAGAATCTGCAGAACATCAGATGGAAGATGCAGAACACAACGTTTATACACCCATGGATGAAAACGTAACTATGGGGAAAATAACAGAAAACATTCTGTATCCAAGCAACTCTCCCAGGGAAATTTTAGAAATGAACTTTCTCAAAAATATGCCAAAAGCATGGGAGAATTGCAAGGGGGGACTTTAGAAGGCTAGGAGAGAGGAAACACTGAATAAACAGTGCAACATTTAGCAAGAATGACAACAAGAGGCCCATGCCTCGAAAGTTAAAAAATTTATAGTAATTTATATATTTTTTATACTTACCAATGACCCAGACATAGCTGGTGCTAACTCTTAAAATATAGGGCCAAACACAAATTTTGCCCCCCAATCCCCAAAATTTGCATCTAAAACTAAAGAAAACATGTCCTGAAAGGCCCTCCACACTTCGCCCCTACTGCGCATGCGCAGTGTCAAGGACGTTCCGAAATTGGCGCCATTTATCATTCTAATAACCAGTGCCTGGTAAGCGCTATGTACTCAGCGGGGAGGCAAGAGTTCCCAACTCCTGGGAGGGCCATCCCCGTCTGGGTCATTGGTAAGTATAAAAAATATATAAATTACTATAAATTTTTTAACATTTTTATACTGTACCAATGACCCAGACATAGCTGAATAGTAAAAAGGCTGGAGGGCCAAGGACATAGAGCAAAATGGAATACGCTCAATAAAATAAAATAGAGTCATCCCCTGTAGGGAAAAGAAGTAATAGGCCTTACATGTATCTTTCTTATTTATGATAAATTAGAAAGATACAACACCTTCCAAAAATTGAGCTTCATACATCCATGTACTCTATTAATATCCAATAATCCTTATACTAATAATTTTTAAAGTAAGCCAATAATAAAGTAAGTCTAGAGAATAGAGACTCTTATACTCCTAAAAGTGTGTGAGAATTGCATAATCATGTCCGTTGACATATGCAATATTCAAAAGCTATACTTTAAAAACTAAGACTTGAATGAATTTTATAAACTTAAACTTCTCACTAAACAACCATCCCAATAACAGCTCAGAATTACTAACTCCGGAGGAGGTATCCCCTTGTTTTCATAGTAAAAACAGGTGACCCAAGGGAACACCCTCCCCCCCCCCCCTTTTTCTTGCCCTGGGTCAAATAGCCCAGAGCGAAGAGGGCAGCCGAACGGAGACACTGCCGAAACAGACAGCCTACCTAGCTATAGTAGCAACTGTTAAGTGAATGACATTCTGAGCAGTAGATAATAGACCTAACAATAGAGGCCTCCAGAAATGGACTCGATATTTCTGAGATAAAATTCATGAATGTGGATGGCTGAGCGCAATGAGCAGCCTTCAAAAATCTATAATAGCAACACTATTAATGTAAGCCCAAGAAGTAGAAGAACTCTTACTTCATGAGCCGAAATCTTAAGCACAACTGCTAAGCCAATGATATACCATAAGCAGTACGCTAGTTAATAGAATCCATTAACAATAAAATGGAGCGTAACGTCCTTCTACTAGACATCAAAGACAGAAGAAGCTTACGCCCTTGTAATAAACAGATATCTGTTTATAAATACATAAACTGTACCCGGAAAGAGTAAAGGCCTATGCCCATACGAAGACGGAAGGACCTTAAAATAATAGGTTCCGGATAATAGGAGCCTAACTCTTATGCAACAATCCAACCTAAATAGTAACGGAAGTATTGATTCCGAAACTATGAGAGTGAAAATCATCCATCGATAGTGCATGAAACTCACTGACTCTACAGTAAAAGAGAAACCAACAGAATTACTGTCTAAAAGGTCAGAAATTGAAAACTACTGTTTCCAGAGGCTCAAATGATTACTTAGCTAAATAAGAACCGAAGTTAAAATCCGTATAGGAATTTAATCTAAAGATTCTAAGTCTATTTATCAAAAAGTTACTAACTGACTTAGATAAAGAGACAAAAGACTCAATTGTAAACTATCGTAGAGTGCATAGGTATGAGGTAACATAAACCTATAACCTAAATAACAACAGGCTGCAGTAGATCTTGTGAAACAAGTATACTAAAAAATAGCAATGAGTAGTATGGAGGGATCAACAATATGAACATAATGATCCCTACACCACGACGGAAGAGCCTCCACTTTAGTCGCATAGAATAGCGAAGAAGAGGATCTCCTATAGTAAGAAATCGCGTCCAAAGCTCGTCCAGTACAGTGCTTACAATGCAATACGGACCACACAACGGAATACATGAAGGTTGCGACCTTGCTGGTTGTGATAAAGATGACACGATTTATCCAGTGAAAAAAGATCCTCACATAGAGGAAGATTTCACGTTAAGATCCACAGTAGACAAGAGAGTAAATTACTCATGATCTCTGTGAAGATAGAGATGCTATCAACAGAAATGTATTGTGGTTGTTTATCTTAGCAATACCTGCTAAAACAACAGTGCCGGAGGATACGCGTATCCTATCATTCCGTCCTATAGATCAATAGAGCGTTAACAGTATTAGCTCAGAGATCTGGACAAGCCAACACATACGTCTGCAATTGATTAGCAAGCTGTGTCATAAATAAAACATCATTGGGCGCTCCCATAGATAGCAAATCTGATTGAATACTTGTTTGTTGAGAGTCCATTCTGACAGCAACAAGCGACCCGTAAGAGAACGGGAGTGCGATAAAACAATCAGACGACCCAGAATATGACGGACCAAAACTGAACTTGGTGTACTATAACCAACAGACGGATTCTTTCCATTAAATTGAATAACGGAAACGAAAGAGTGCCTCCCTGGTTCCGGAGATACGCCACTACTGTCGAATTAAAGGACAGGAATTTGGGCATGCGTTTCTGAATAATGTTCATGCAATGACATAAAGCAAGCCTAAAAAACATTATTCCGCGGAAGTTAAACTGATAGCTAAAAGACTGCGGAACCCAAAAACCCTGGCACTTCGAATCCGTAGGGATCAGTATATATCCCAATCTGTTTGACTGGCAACCGTCATAACAGCCACACTCGGGTCCGGCAACTGCGGCGGCACTCTCTGAGTCAACCACCGAATGTTTGCCCTAGTCTGAATCTCTTGTAACACTAGATAGACAAGAGAATGTATAAATCGAGCAATTCATGGATTGCCGGAAAGTTGCCGTCGAAGAGAAGCTCCTCCGAGAACGAAGCGACTCTGAGAGAGTTCTTAACCTACTATCCACGCGTGGATGTAGCTAGGGCTGCGTCACGTCTAACCAACTCCAATCAGCCACTGAAGGGCGGAGTTATACGTGAACAAACTACTGCCCTCAAAAGAAATTACATTGAGAATAATATCCCGTAAATCTTTTCTTGAAGACGTAATGATAACGCCTCAGTAAGGCGGATTACGTATAATAAAGCGTCTAAGTTAAGTCTACTATACATAATGTCGTTCCCAACATTGAAATTGGAAAAGACATAAACGGCGAAAAAGAATATATGCAGTCTTTAATCACACCGTCTAGATGCATATGAACTCTCGGTATGCCCTGCTCTGCCAAAATAAACTATTTGTAAAAAAGATAAAATGGCAGAAATGAGCCACGCGGACAAGAAACTAAACTATCATGCTTAGTAGCAGGCTTGTATATATATATAAATATATAGCGTCGAAAAATAAAACACATGTTGTAATGACAATATTGAACTGCGTCGGTAAGTCAGGGACAAAGTCCCTGTACCGATCGAAAAATCCGAGTCCAATGACGCTATAAGTCTCTTATCCAAGATCGCAGCAATGAAGTCCGAAAAATAATCACTGGAAGAAATGCCAGAAGATATGAAAGGCATCTTCCGATACTACTAAAGGGACAACTCGAAATCTTTCGAATCCCTTTCGCCATCCTGTCGGACCCTATAAAGCGTTCGGTCGTCCGTAGCTTGATGCAACCGCGGACCGCACCGACCCAGCGCCGTCGGATAATTCCTGATTCGACCGAGAAACTGTCAATTGCTGGGATGCTGCGAAACAACTGTGCTAACTCGGATAGCACGTCCGTCACTGAGGCCTGAGGAGAAGCGGTCTTATGATGCATTGCCGCAGGAAGCTCCGAGATCGTTACCCCGTGCATACTTCCAATATGCGAGCGAACGGAGTGTATAGGCCTCGTGTCCCTTGGCTACCGGATGGCGCGACCTATTCGCTGTGGAATCACTGAATGCCGAAACTGATCGGATACTCGAGGTCACGTAGCCAATGTGCGGTCGTGTGCCCTGCTGTGAGGATGAGGAAGCATTAAAGACAGTCTCTCGGACTGTCAATATAACGGAGCGTCTCGAGCAACGGACATATGCTCGGAATGTAAAATATCTGAACCACAACATGCGGTCCCCTATGTTGTTGGCTTCCTCCGATCTGTCCTCAATCTGCCGTCACTGGGTGAGTACTAAAGTAAGTAAAGTGCTCGCATCACCCAAATCTCCTTCCTAGACCGCAACGGACGAACCCGGCAGCCGAACCATTCGATGAATGTACGCTACACCGGGTGAGCTAGCGAATGTCACTCCGTAAGCGATAGACATATTCCATGAGCACTTATTGCCGCTAACTCTTCATTAACTATGACGACAGAGGCACACTTTTGAAAGACATCTCCATAACTCTTCGAACAAGAAACCAGAAATGCTTGGATAGCAAGCATAAAATAATAATATATATAGCGTCGTTCAATAATTCGAAAGTTTGTGTGACATTATTGGACTATGTCGGAACTGAGGGACGATGTCCCTGAACCGAACCAAAAATTTCTAAGTCCACCGACGCTATCAGTTTCTTATCCGGCATCGCAGCATATGTTGTTCCGAAAGGGAAAGCTTGAAATCCTCCGAATCCCTTTCGGTATCCCGTCGGACCGGATGAAACTTTCGGACGTCCGTACCCGCTTCCGCGGAGCGTCCCGACCCAGCATCGTCGGATAAAATATATGCGACAGATTCAGTTGATGCTGGGATGCTGCGATAAACTGTGCTATTAAGGAAAGCACGTCCGTTCCCGAGGCCTGTGCAGTAGCGGACTTACGATGCATTGCCGCTGGAAGCTCCGTGTACGTTGACTCCCGCACACTTCCTATGCGAACGTCCGGAGTCTGCAGGCCTCGAGTCCCCGGCTACCGACCCAGCGCTGTCGGATAATTCTCGATCCGACACCGTTTCTGTCGGCTGCTGGGATGCTGCGATAAGCTGTGCTATGTGCACAAGAATGTCCGGCGTCGAGACCTGCGGAGGCGCAGTCTATCGCTGCTTCGCCGAGGGCAGCTCCGCATCAGATGGCTCCCGCATACTTTTCCTATGCGAACGTCCGGAGTCCATCGGTCTCGAATCCCTGGCTGCCGGATGGTGTGACCTGGTCGCCGAAGAATCCTTGATCGGCGAAGCTGGTAATATATCGGCGGTCACGCAGCCAAGGTGCGGTCGTGTGCGCTGACGAGAAGAGGAAGCCTTAGCAGTCTCAGCGGACTGCCTATACAACGGAGCGTCCCGAGCGACGGACGTATGCTCCGCTAGCGACACATTTGTACCACAACATCTGGGGCCAGATGTTGTTGAACGAGAGAGGGGCCTCTCTCGCTTGCCATCCGGATGGACCGGAATGAGCTATGAACCGGACTAAAAGGCTTCCTCCGTTCTCCCTCCGATCCGCCGTCACTGGGTGTGCATTAAGTTAATTTTATAGTGCTCGCATCACCCCAAAATTCCTTCTAGACCGCAACGGACGAACCCGGCTGCCGAACCATTCGGTGAATGGACGCTACACCGGGCGAGCTAGCGGACGTCAAAGGCCGTCGAACCTACTAGGGTCCTCTTAGGCAATTGGCGTATTACATGAGCACTTTTCCGCTAGCCCTTCATTAATTGTGACGACGGAGGCACACTGTTGGAAGACATCACAGATACATCACCCTAATCTTGATCGTCTGAAATAGAAATTGATAAAGTAGAGTGACCCTGCGGGGAAAGGACCGGAGTGTCCAAATCCCCAACAACATACCGTGACATACGCTTCCCATATTGTCATCGAAATCATACGATACAGAACAGGAGTTAATGCGAGTACACTGACCACATATAGAATGATAATAAGGTCAGAGGAAGACTTCCTCTTAAAACAATTGATCAATATCCTTTCAATGTGAAAAGAAAACAAGTCCTGGTACTCGCACTAACCCCTGGCAATCAAAATACATAATAATAATATGATCCATTAATATAGAAAAAATAATTGAAATCAAAATATTTTGAAAAAATATTTTTTCAGAACAGCCCAAGTTTCTGAAAAGTAACGTTGAGCCCCAATGGATCCCAAGCCTAAGTGTGGACAAAAATTTTAAAAATATTTTAAACAATTTATTCAACACTTACGAACAATAATAATGTATCTAGTTATGATTAAAATAACATAAAGATATTATTATTTAGAAATCCCCCCCTCACACAGAGGGCTGTTGTAAATGTAAACAATGAGTGTAAAAACACTAAAATAAGACTCCAGGCACCCAGGCCCGAAATCAGTTACCAAAAATACACCATCTGATGCAAAACAGAGACTTCCAGGGAAGAAACTGCAGAACATCAGATGGTAGATGCAGAACACAACGCCTAACCACCCGTAGGTGAAGGCGTAAACATGGGGAAAGAACAGAATTCATTCTGTTATTCAGCTAAAACTCCCAAGAAATTTTAGTAATAATAATTACAGAAACTATGCCAAAAGCATGGGAGAATAGCAAGGGGGAACTTAAAGGACAGGGAGAGAGGAAAACACTTGAAAAAACAGTGTAACTAAATAATCAGAATGACAACAAAATGGCTGCTGCCTTGAAAATAGGTAACTTAACATAATTTCATTAAAAAATTTTAAGTTACAGCCCTGATAATATTCTGTCACACATTCTTTTCCTCTCCTCCTTTTCTATCCTCCTTAGAATCACCATTTCACTAATATTTATGTGTCTGGCATCATTTAAACTGAGATTTAAAAGCACAAAGATCAGTCAGATGTTAACTGATGAAGGGCCAAACTTAGAATGATAAATGGCGCCAATTTCGGAACGTCCTTGACACTGCGCATGCGCAGTAGGGGCGAAGTGTGGAGGGCCTTTCAGGACATGTTTTCTTTAGTTTTAGATGCAAATTTTGGGGATTGGGGGGCAAAATTTGTGTTTGGCCCTATATTTTAAGAGTTAGCACCAGCTATGTCTGGGTCATTGGTACAGTATAAAAATATAGGCAACTTAACATAATTTCATCAAAAAATTTTAAGTACAGCCCTGATTATTTTTTGTCACTTCTTTTTCCTCTCCTCCTTCTATATCCTCCTTAGAATCACCATTTCTCCAAAAATTACGTGTCTGGCATCCTTTAAACTGAGATTTACAAGCACAAAGATCAGTGAGATGTTGACTGATGAAGGGCCAAACAGAGAATGATAATTGGCGCCAATTTCGGGATGTCTGCGTCACTGCGCATGCGCAGTAGAGGCGTAGTATGGAGGTCCTTTAGGACATTTCTTTTTGTTTTGGATGCAAATTTTGGGGATTGGGGGGCAAAATTTGTGTTTGGCCCTGGTTTTGTTAGAGTTAGCACCAGCTAAGTCTGGGTCATTGGTACAGTATAAAAATATTTATTCAAATCAGAACTTTCATACAGAAGTTCTGTACAAAAGACTGATTAAATTTTGGTACAAAATGGCTGCTGGTGGCCATCTTGAATTTTAGACCACACCCAAAAACACTCGTTCTCATCCCACGGTGATAACAAAGGTACCCAAGAAGTTTCGTAAAGATCGGTTCATAAATACGGCCTCTAGTCTGAGACGTATAGAAGTTGTGTACAAAAAACTGATTAGACCTAATCTCGGTACAAAATGGCCACTGGCAGCAATCTTGAATTTTGGACCGCACCCAGAAACACTCGTTCTCGTCCCAAGGTGATAACAAAGGTACCCAAGACGTTTCGTGAAGATCGGTTCATAAATACAGACTCTAGCCCGAGCCGTATTGACATGTGTACTTACTGTGCATAAGTAGCACTGAAAAAATCAAAGTTCATCTAATTTGCATAATTTCTGCACGAGAAAAAAACCTGTATTATAAGTGATGTAACCCATGGTACTAAACATTCACACACAAAATTATTCAAATCAGCGCTTTCATATGTAAGTTCTGTGCAAAAATCTGATTGCACCCAATTTTGTACAAAATGGCTGCCATCGCCCATCTTGAATTTTGAGACCGGATCCAAAAACACTCGTTCTCGTCCCAACAAAGGTACCCAAGGAGTTTCGTAAAGATCGGTTCATAAATACGGCCTCTGGCCCGAGCCGTATTGGCGTTTGCACTTACAGTGCTGAAAGTAACACCAAAAAACATCAAAGTTAGTGTAATTTGCATAATTTACACACGAGAAAAAACCCGTATTATATGTGATGTATCCCACAGTACTAAACATTCATACAAAAAATTATTCAAATCATAGCTTTCATATGGATGTTCTGTACAAAAAACAGATTTCTGCATCGTCGGTACAAAATGGCGGCTGGCAGCCACCTTGAATTTCGGACCAAACCCCAAAACACTCGTTCTCGTCACACGGTCATAACAAAGGTACCCAAGAAGTTTCGTAAAGATCGGTTCATAAATACGGCCTCTAGCCCGAGCCGTATCCAATTTTTGACAGACAGACGGACGACGGGCCATGGCATAAGCTCAAATTTGGCTTTGCCAAAGTTGAGCTAAAAATTTAAATGAGTTTCAACAAAACTATATCGCATGACCCACTTATTCGAACAAGCGTGAGAGGGGAGGGGAGGGGGGGCGAGGGGGGTCATGTGATATGGTTTTGTTGAAATTTTTTGAAAAATTTAAAAAAAATAAAAATTAAAGAAGGCAAGAGGTTAATTTCAAAGATACTGGGGGTCGAGTTGTGGCTAAAAGTCATATTTGGTAAAAATCGGATGTTTTTGCACTGACACTATCCCCAGAGATGGAAATTCAAACAAGAAAACAATCTAAGGGGCATAACTCCTGAAAAATAAATTTGGGCAGGACTGGTTTTCGAACTTGTCCAGGACATTCTTGAGTTGAACCCTCAGACCAAACTTAGTAAAAATTGGATAACGTTTGCTCAAGTTATCGTGCAGACACTGCCTGCAAATTGGAAATTCAATGTAAGGGATATAACACCTAAAAAAATTTGAGCACGACTGGTTTTTGAACGCAATCAAGACATTCTCAAACGTTTTCCAGAAATAGTTGAGTGAGAGAGAGAGAGAGAGAGAGAGAGAGAATTTGGGCCAATATTATCTTCATTAAGTGCTATTGCAAAGTTATTGGGAATTAGCAAGAAGAGGGTGCAGGGACTCTTTACTCTAAAGAAGTGACAGACTTTAAAGTCAGGATAAATGATAAATTTTAAGTAATTTGTATATTTTTTATACTTACCAACGGCCCAGACGAGCTGGTGCTAACTTAAATTAATCTGGGGCCAAACACAAATTTTGCCCCCAATCCCCAAAATTTGCATGCAAAACCGAAAAAATCAAGTCCTATCTGGTCTTCCATACTTTTTAGATCGGCACATGCACAGTATCCAGGAAGGTACCAAAATTGGTGCCAACCATCATTCTTTCTACAGATTTCCTGTTAAATGTTATAAACAACAGGGAGGTATGAGTGCCCACTCATAGGAGGGGCATACCCATCTGGGCCATTGGTAAGCATAAAAAATGTATGGCCGGAGACAATATGATAAATTACTTAAAATTTATATTTTTATACAATCAATGGACCAGACTAGCTGAATCGTAAAAAGGCTGGAGGGCCCACGACTTAAAGGAAAATCCAATCTCTCAATTACTTCAGTAAAGAATAGCTCCCACAGGAGAAGATAGGAATTATATATGTCTTTCTCTTTTACGAGAAAAGAGAAAGACATAACACCAACAATGTAATTGAGTATTACATAATATATAATTCTCCATTTAATGCCAGCATAACCCGTTATGCTAATTCGGTGAAGGAAAACCAATATATAAAGATAGTCCAGAGAATGACTCTTTATACTCATTTAAAAGTGTCCGAGGATTGTATATTAATGCCCGTTTGACACGTTACATATACAAATGCTTCACAGTGAGCTACACTTTAAAAACATTGTGTAAATGAGAAATAGTTATTGCTTCATACCGTGCTACACATTAAAACCATCCCAGCACCAACGCAGGACTACTGACACCGGAGGAGGTATTCCCTTGCTTTTCACTATAAAGCCAGATGATCATAAGGGAAGAAACAGTTCCCCCCCCCCCTCCCCTTGTTCTGAGGTAAATTTCCTCCGAACGAAGAGGGCAGCAAAACCACTTCAGTGCTGGAACGGACTGCCTAAAGACCTTATAGATGTAACATTAATGGACGACATTCTGAGCAACAGAAAGTGGACCCAAAGATCGAAGGCCACCGGAGATGGACTCTAAATTTCTCAGGTAAAACTTGGTAAATGAAGAGAGCTGTGCCCAGTAAAAGCCTTCATGAGATCAGTAATGGCTAAACTGTCAGAATAAGCCCATGAAGTGGACAGTGCTCTAACATCTTGCGCTGAGATCTTATTGACAGAACGTTGATCTGAAGGCAGATTTTCATAGGCAATGCGAATTGTCAACTGAATTCATCTAGCGACAGCATGAACAGAAATATCCTTTCTGTTAGGAATCAAAGAAAAAAAGAAACGTTTTCTGCCCTTTCTAACAAAATCTGATCAACGTTTATAAATGCACAAAGCCCTGACTGGACACAGCAAAGGTCTATGGTTATCCGAGGACGGTAAGGCCTTAATGACAATAGGCTCCGGCCGCTTATCTGGAATCTGATTCTTAGCCAAAAATCCCACTTCCATAGTGAGGGTAATGGTATTACCCACACTACGGTAGTGAGAATCATCAACAGATAATGCATGAAGTTTACTGACTCTTCTAGCAGATGCAAAGGCTAAGAGAAACGCCATTTTATAGGTCAAGAATTTGAACTCAACGACGTACAACAGCTCAAAAGGAGCTTCTTTGAGCTTCAACAGAACCCAATCCAAATTCGACTTAGGAATTAATCTGAGGGTTCTAGGTCTATTGATAGAGAAATTTCGTACTAGTTTGGATAATGAAGTATTCGATCCAATAGCCAAGTTATCATGATGAGCATAAGTATCTGATAACATAGTCCTATAGCCCTTAATTGTGACAGACTGCAGTTGAGATCATCAAACAAGTAGACCAGGAAATTGGCAACATTTGGTATGGACGGATCGTACACGTCTATCGACTGATCCCAATATCAACCGGAGAAAACGCTCCACTTCGCTGCGTAGTTCAACAAAGAGGAGGACCTCCTGCAGTTAGAAATTGTGTCCACTGCACGTTCTGTAAAATGTTTTCCATGCAAGGACCACACAATGGAAATACATGAAGGTTGAGACCTTGCGGGTTGTGATGCAGTGCGTGAGACTTCCCCTGATAAAGAAGATCCTCTTGTGGGGAAGCTTCCGGGGAATATCCCATAACAGACACCCGAGAAGACTGATCCAAGGTTTCTGTGACGACAGAGGTGCTACTAGCAGGATTTTGCAATGAGACTGGTTGATCTTTAACAGAATCAGCTGAATCAGCAGAGTTGGAGGATATGCATATCCTATCATCCTGTCCCATGAAATTGACAGAGCATCTACTGCATACGCCCGATGATCTGGGCATGGCGACACAAACGTCGGTAACTGATTGTTCAGGTGTGTCGCAAAAAGATCTATCATGGGATGATCCCACTGGTAGCAAATCTGCCTGAATATTCGCTTGTTGAGAGTCCACTCTGATGGTAACAGGCGACCTTTCCGAGAGAGCGAGTCTGCTAATATGTTCAGACAACCCCGTATATGACGGACAGAGAGATGAACGTGATGATTCATTATGAATAGGAGAATCGTCTCCGTTAATTCGCATAATGAAATCGGGTGAGTGCCGCCTTGGTTCCTGAGGTAAGCACCTACTGCCGAATTGTCTGACAGAATTTGAACGTGGACGTTCGCTATTTGGCGAATCCAATGTTGTAGTGCTAACCATATTGACATCATCTCTTTGATGTTTATGTGCTTCTCTAGGAACTGAGAGTCCCAAAGACCCTGACACTTCAAGTCTGCAGGACTTAGGGTCGCGCCCCAGCACGTCTGACTCGTGTCCATCATAATTATGAAAGCCGGATCCGGCAGTTGTAGCAGAACTCCTTGAGTTAACCACTGAAGATCTGCCCAAATCTGAACCTTTTGTTTTACCAAGTCCGTTAAAGCAATACTGGTTTCGAGTGAATGTGTCTTCACACTCCAGTTCTGTGTAAAGAATATCTGGAGAGGACGCATGTGCAGGTGGCCCCATCGGAATAAGATAAGATCTGCAGCCGCTCTGCACAGCCCCATCAGTTGCATGAACTCCCTCGCTGTTATTGCATCTGAGCGTAGACAAAAACGAGCATAACAACTGACTAATTTCGATCTGGGTAACGGCAGATGAACCAGATTGTTGTGAGTCTCGAAGCTCATTCCCAAATGAGTGAACGTCTTGGATGGAGCTAGATCCAACTTTTTCTCATTTACTATGAAACCGAGATGCCGGAGCAATAGTAGCAGACGCTGAACATCGTTCTGAAGAATAATTCTGTTGCCGTATCTCTGCAGAATGTCGTCCAAATACGGCGACGTTACCACAGACGAATGAGCTCGGAAGTAAGACATTACCAAATTCATTATTCCAGTGAAAGCCCAGGGAGACAGGTTCAGACCAAAGCACATTGCTCTGAACTGATAAACCTTCCCTTGCTTGGTGAACTGCAGGTACTTTCTGAATGCCAGATGTACCAGGACATGAAAGTAAGCGTCCTTTAGATCTATGCTTGCTGCATAGTCGTTCACTCGAATGCTCGCTCTTACCGACCGAATGGTTTCCATATAGAACTTTGGAGCCACGATTAGCTTGTTTATTCAACTCAAGTCTATTACCGGTCGGAATGAGCCGTCTGGCTTCGGTACAAGGAACAGGTGACTGTAGATACCTTGAGAATTTTGATTCTCGATGGCCTCTATTGCTTCCTTCAATAAGAGAGCCTGAAGCTCTGCTAGGAGAGACTCTCTTTTGAAAGGATCCGCCGGAAGATTTGTCAAATGCAAAAATCTTGTTTGTGGGGGTTTTGCTCGGAATGATAGCCGTAAGCCATCCGAGACTACACTTCTCACCCACTGATCTTCCGTGACTGCTATCCAGTTTCCTGCGAAGTTTGATAACCTTCTGCCAACTTGCAAGCAATAGAAGTCTTGACCATCACCTGTAGGATTTGCGAGGCTTACAGGAGGAGAAACTACGCCCTCCCAGCGAAGATCCGTGCCCTGATGGCTTAGGGGCATCTGATTGATAATCCTGAGCAGACTAACGCCCCTTTCCCAAGTCGCTGTACTGACAACCTCCAGAGTAATTATATGAGGGTTTCTTGTACCTTCGCGAGGAATACCCTTTTGAAGATTTTGATTTGGAATGTCCTCACCTACCCCGGTCTGATGAAGTGGGTTGTTGAGACGCCGACTTCAAGAGCAGAGCACTGAAAGCTTTCTTAGTTGCCTGTTCATAGACTAACGGAAGCTTGTCATCATAGATATTATGTCCGGAGACCGGAGCGACCCGCAGAGAGCTTTTCACCTTATCATCTTTAAGTGATGATGATGCAAGGGCAGCATCACGTCTAATTAACTCCAGATTTGCCACTCTCAGGGCGGAGTTATACGTGGCATACATGATTGCCCTGGAAAGAACTCTAAGAGAGGTATGAACGTCCTCAAATTCCTTCCCGTTGAGAAGTTGCGCCATAGCTCTGGTAAGGTGATCTGCGTGGGACATTGCGTCCAAATTCGCTCTATTCGATGAAATTGCAGTTTCCATTACATCTGAGCAAATGTTGAATGAGGCAGGTAAGGATATGTCTAAATCTCCGGCCTGCTCATCTAAATGCAGTGGAGCTCTCTGCACATCTTCTCCAACCATTTTAAATGAACGTGGTCCAAGAAAACGGTATATTTATGGATGATGTTGATGAGAAACTGCCTTTTTTCTTCACACTGGAGAGGTTAAATATGGAGTTGTCTACATGGCCGAAGGCCTGCGACACCTGTCTAGACTGAACCGGGAAAGAAAGAATTTCTTCCTTCCCCTGAATAAAGTCTGCATCTAGAGACGCCAGCGGTTTCTCCCTTGTTGTCGCAGCTTGCTGATTCGGTGGAACAAACTCAGGATAGTATTGATGGATAAACTCCATCGCAACCATATGTTGTTCCGAAGGGGAAGGGTAATCCTCTTCCTTATCCCTTTCACCATCCGATTGAATCAGCTGAGAATCCCGGTCCATTGCATCTGTGTGAACAGACGACTGGACCGACCCAGCAACATCCGACAGCTCACTTTCAGCTGGCAGGATCTCCGAAGTCGGGTAGCTAGGATGCGGTAGTGTATGCTTACTGATCGTAGCGGAGGAAGCCTCGACTGTAGCCGAGCCCGGCTAGAGTCTAGATGGAGAGTCCCGAGTGGCAGGTGTGGACGTATGCTCTGGCCTGTGTAAGTTTCTCATAACAATATCTGACTCCAGATGTTGCTGGATTAAAGAGGGACCTCTCCCGCTCGCGGTCTTTTCAGACCTCGCCTAACCTCCTGACAAGAAACTTGCTGGCTTCCTCCCTAGTTCTATCGTCACTGGCTGAGCTTTTGTTTTTAAGGTGCTCGCTCTACCCACTACACTTACTTCGACCGCAATGGACATACCCGGTGTTACAGCTCCCATGGGCAGAGTAACTGCTTCACCGGTCGAGCTAGCTGCCAGCAAGGAATTAAGACCACCGCCTAGATGCCTTATCCCTTGCCTAATATTCAAGAGCAACTTAACAGCTAGCTCTGTTTGCTCATCAGAGCGCGAAGACAGTAGCACACTTTTGGTGGGTGTCACATTACCATTACCATGTTCTTGTTCCTCTGAAAAAGAAACTGAAAAACATGAATTACCTTGCGGTGAGAGCACTGGCATAGGCATCTCACCGCCAACAACGTACCATGATACCTGCTTCCAACATTTGTCATCCCAATCGACACACATAGGACAAGAATCTGCAGGAGTACATTGACTACAGGCAAGGCAACACGCTTGTAAATCTAAGGAAGACTTCCTCGCCTTGCATTTTGAACAGTAAGCGTTCATGATTAATCAAAACTAAGTCGATCGTACTCCCACAAACTCCACAATAAATATATGATAAAGATACATAATAAACAGCAAGCAAAATCGAAATCGAAAAATTAAATTCAAAGAATTTTTCGAAAAAATTTGGACAAAAGCCTACATTCCCAAAGGGAACATGAAGAGCCCAAGGTCATCCCGATAGAGTCTAAGTGTGGACAAAATCCAAATTTATAGGCTACACTACCGGAATATTAAATAATGTATCTTACAATAATCCTACAGTAATAACTAGAGGTACTGTGAGCAAGCTCACAAAGTGATACCCCCCGTGCCTGTCAGCTTCATGCACATCTTCATATGGAGTTCTTCCATTGTGTAAAGTTTCGTGAAAATTCTTCAAATGGTTTAGGAGGAGTGCACTTATAAGGATGGACAGATGGACAGACTGACAGAGAGATGGACGGACAGGGTGATTCCTAAATACCCCCCCCCCCCCCCCCCCCCCCCAACCTTTGTTTGCGGGGGATATAATAACTAAATACTACATATATTTAAAGACGTTGCCAATGTAAACAACTTCAAGAAATTTATTTATTTATTTATTTATTGGTGTTTAAGGTCACATACTTATGCACAATGGCTAATCATGACCGTGACAGTTTTACGGGTGGAGGAAGCCGGAGTACCCGGGGAGAACCACCGAGCAACGACAAGCAGCTGTCAGCTCTCCAACATCGTAACTCAGAACTCTGCACCGCAGCACAAGCAGGGTTAGATTGGCTGAAGACAGGCGCACCATCAACGTGCAGTATGCCTCAGTACACAGCGTCATCGTGCCCCCATCTAGGCAATCGGGGTGAAGTGTCTTGCCCAAGGACACAACGCGGTTGCCGCAGGTGGGATTCGAACCGAGGACCAACTTCAAGAAAAAAACGGAAACAAGACATCAGGCACAGAAAAAAAAAAGTCCAAAGTCAGTAACAGATTTTAAAGCTACCAGATCTTCAAACGAAGAAAAAATGATACATCGAATAGAAGATGCATGACCCAAACGATGATCCTAGGGTGAGGACGTAACCATGAATCAACATTGTTACACACGTTCAACTCCCAAGAAATTAAATAAAAAATTTCAATAAAAATAAGCCAAAAAGCTTGAGTTTTAACAGGAGGGCTTTAAGGAGGGATAGGGAAGGAATACTTAACAAACAGTGGAAAAATCATTAGCAAGAATGATGACGTCAGGCCCATGTCCTGAAATTGGGAAACATGAAATAATTTTTATAATTATTGAAAAGTTACAGCCCTGAACGTTTCTAACCACCCGTTGTTCACTTCCATCATTCATTTATATCCTTGAATTCAACAATTTTACCATTGATTTGTGTCTGGCATCCTCACAGAAGGAGATTTAAAAGCACAGATGTCAGTTCAATGTTGCCAACTTTAGGGCCAAACAAAGAATGATGGTTGGCACCAACTGCGCTACCCTCCTGGATACTGCGCATGCGCAGATCTAAAAAGTATGGAGGGCCAGATAGAACTTGATTTTTTCGGTTTTGCATGCACATCTTGTGGATGGATTGGGGCAAAAGTTTTATTTGGCCCTGGATTAATTTGAGTTAGCACCAGCTAGTCTGGGCCATTGGTTGTTGTATAAAAATATTTACAATTTTAGCTCCATATTTAACAACCCACAAAAGAACATGGGCCACTAGTGATATTTATACCATGATTACCTACTCTACTATATATAAAAGGCCTATGACATAAATTTCAGCTTTACACACCAACCGTGGTGAACACGTCAGCAATGGGATTTCTATAGTTAAAACTTACACCTACAGTTGAACTACATCCATGTTTGACCTTTGGTAACATCAAATGAATGCAAACTTTTCTAAATTTATCGCACGTTGCCTCGCGAAGAGTGAAATAAAAGTGGCAATTATTTATTACATTTTTAAATGAGTTTACCCCATAAAACACCAAAAATTAAAAAATTCATAGTAACTTATATATTTTTTATACTTACCAATGACCCAGACTTAGCTGGTGCTGAACTCTTTAATTCAGGGCCAAACACAAATTTTGTTCCCCCAATCCCTAAAATTTGCATCAAAAGTTAAAAAATTTATAGTAATTTATATATTTTTTATACTTACCAATGACCCAGACTTAGCTGGTGCTAACTCTTAAATTCTAGGGCCAAACACAAATTTTACCCCCCCAATCCCCAAAATTTGCATCTAAAACCGAAAATTACATGTCCTATATGGTCCTCCATGCCTTTCCTCCACTGCGCATGCGCAGTGTCAAGGAGGTCTCGAAATTGGCGCCAAAAGTCATTCTTACAAGCAGTGCCTGGAAAAGTGTTATGTACTCAGTGGGGAGGTATGAGTTCCCAACTCATGGGAGGGCCATCCCCGTCTGGGTCATTGGTAAGTATAAAAAATATATAAATTACTATAAATTTTTTAACATTTTTATACTGTACCAATGACCAAGACTTAGCTGAATAGTAAAAAGGTTGGAGGGCCTAGGACATAAAGCAATCCAATAACTCAACTTTATATATACAGAATTATCCCCTCAAGGAGAAAGGAGAAATAGGCTTTACATGTATCTTTCTATTCTGCATCAAAACGAGAAAGACACAACACCATTCTGTACTTGAGCATAATAACATCACTGATGTCTATTAACCTCCAGTATAATCCATTATGGTAATTATTTTTAAAGGAAAGCCGATAAATAAAGTAGTCCAGATAAATGAGACTCTTAAGTTCATTAAAAGTGACCGATAATTGTATATTAACATCTGCATGATATGTGACATATACAAATACTACACACCGAGGTACACTTAAAAATATTACATGGACGAGTAAAAAGATTATCTTTACACTTTAAAAAATCATCCCGGTACCGACTAGAATTACTGACTCTAGGGGAGGTATTCCCTTGCTTTTCACTATAAAGCAGGTGACCTAAGGGAACACCCCCCCCCCCCCCCCCACCCCCTTCCCCTTGCCCTGGGTCAAATACCCCAGAGCGAAGAGGGCGGCAGCACAGAGTCACTGCCGGAACCAAAAGCCTACACAACTATAGTTGCAACTGTTTAGTGGACGGCATTCTGAGCAACAGATAACGAACCTAAACAATGCCGGTCTCTAGAAATGGACTCAATATTTCTGAGGTATAAATTCGTGCAAGTGAAAGGCTAAAACCAATATGCAGCCGTCATTAGAACTGTAATAGCAACACTATTAACATAAGCCTCTGAAGTAGAAAGAACTCTTACTTCATGAGCTAAAATCTTAATCGCAGACTGCTGTGTTGGAAGATATTATCATAAGCAGTACTGAAAGCTAATAGAATCCATCTAGCTATAGAATGGACCGAAATGTGGAGGAAGCTTCCACAGCATAAGCCACAACAGACACCTGAATAGATTAATGCCCGGTCTTTGTGGAGACAGAGGTGCTACCAACAGAATTGCATTGAGATTATTTAACTTAAGCAATATCTGCTGAATCAACGGCACTGGAGGATACCCATATCCTATTATCCCGTCTCACGAGATGGATAGAGCGTCAACTGCAAATGCTCGAGGATCCGAACATGTTGACACATACACTTGCAACTGATTGTTGAGACGCGTCACAAAAAGGTCCATCATTGGCCGCTCTCATAGGTAGCAAATCTGATATAAATACTCGTTGTTAAAAGTCCATTCGACTGCAACAAGCGGCCCTTTCGTGAAAGGGAGTCCGCTAATACGTTCAGGCGACCCGGAATACGACGGACCGACAGGAGAACTTGATGTTCTAGTACCAACAGAAGGATTCAGTTACAGTGAATAACAGAATGGAATGAGTACCTCCCTAGTTACGAAAATATGCTTATACCGTCGAATTGTCGGACAGAATTGCCTGTGGGCATTCTGGATAACATTCATGCAATGACGTAACGCAAGCCAAAATAACATCAATTCCTGATGTTTATGTGCTTGATTAGGAACTACGGATCCCAAGGACCCTGCACTTAAAAACCGTTGGGCTCAATGTTGGGTCCCAACCTATTTAACTGGCATCCGTCAAAACTGTAAAACTTGGATCCGGCAATTGCAGTGGAAGTTATTTCCCTGAATAAACCACTGAATATCTGCCCAAGTCAGAATCTGTTTCACTTGACTTACAAGAGGATGTACGTAACGAGCGAAAGAATCTTTACCCTCCAACTCTGCTCTTTTTGAGTCAAAAAGATTTGGAGAGGACAAGAGCGTAGCCGCCCCATTGGAATAAAATCTGCGGTAGCTCCACACAACCCTATGAGTCTGATGAATTCTCTCGCTGTAACTTTGTCTGAGTGAAGACAATAGCGAGCATAACAACTGATTAATTTCGCTCTGGTTAACGGCAGAAGAACGAGATTGTTGTGCGTCTCGAAGCTCATTCCCAAGTGGGTGAATGACTTGGACGGCACCAGATCCGACTTCTCCTCGTTTATTACAAAACCGAGACGTCGGAGTAATAGAAGCAGATTCTGCACATCGTTCTGAAGTGTTAACTCGTTGCTGTACCTCTGAAGAATGTCGTCCAGGTAGGCCGACATTATCGCAGACGAATGAGCTCGGAAATGTCTCATTACCGAGTTCATTATTCGAGTGAAAGCCCAGGGCGCTAGGTTCAAACCGAAGAACATCGCTCGGAACTGATATACAACTCCTAGGACTGCAAAGCGTAGATACTTTCTGAATGTCGGATGTATCATGACGTGAAAGTACGCATCCTTGAGATCTATGCTTGTAGCATAGTCGTTCACCCGAATACTCGCTCTGACTGATTGAATTGTCTCTATATAGAACTTTGGAGCGATGATCAGCTTGTTTATCCAGCTCAGATCTATGACTGGATGGAACGAGCCATCTGGTTTCGGAACCAGAAACAGATGGCTGTAGAAACCTGGTGATTCCTGGTCTTCTACGACCTCTACCACATTCTTCTCCAGAAGAGACTGTACTTCTGATAGAAGAGGGTCTCTTTTCTGCGGATTTGACGGAAGCTGAGTCCATTTTGGACTTCGAGTTAAATGAGGCTTTCGTTTGAAGGATATTCTTAGTCCTTCCGAAATTACCCCTCGAACCCAGGGGTCGTCCGTAATTGACGCCCAATTGTTATAAAACTCGACAATCTTCCGCCTGCCGGAACACGATAGAGGTTCATACCATCACCTCCTGGACCTGAGAGGCTTGCGGAAGGAGAAACTACGTCCTCCACAACCCGCATCTCGCCCCGTCGACCTAGGGATGTCTAACCGGTTATCTCGGCCAGAATAACGTCCCCCACATGAGTCGTTGCCTTGACGGTCTCTAGAACAAGACCTAGAGGACGCATAGGAACCTCTATAGGAACTTCTCTTGGGCATACTTGTCCCAGAAGTGCCTGTCTTACTCTTTTCTGCTGTATCCGACTTTTTAGAAGCAGATTTGAATAGCAGAGAATCCGAAGCTTTCTTAGTTATCTTATCATAGATTGCTGAAAGCTTGCCGTCGAAGAGAAGCTCTCCGGAGACCAAAGCGACTCTGAGAGTTTTTCACCTTACCATCCACGCGCGTGGATGTAGCTAGGGCTGCGTCACGTCTAACCAACTCCAGGTTTGCCACTGAAAGGGCGGAGTTATACGTGGAATAAGCTATTGCCCTTGAAAGAACTCTTAATGAGGATTGTACATCCTAGAATTCTTTCCCTTGAAGACGTAATGATAACGCCTTAGTAAGGTGATCTGCGTATGATAAAGCGTCTAAGATAACTCTGTTAGACATTATTGTCGTTTCCAACGTCGTGGTTGGAATTGACATAGACGACGGTATAGACAATTCTAAGTCTTCAGCCTGGTCGTCTAGACGCAGAGGAACTCTCGGTATGCCCTGTCCTGCCGTTTCGAATTTATTCCTTGAATTGATGAAAGGCAGATTTAGAGCATTTGCGGACAAGAAACCATCCTTGCTTGTTTGGTAGCAAGCTTATATATAGCGTCATTCAATAATTCAAATGTTCTTGTGACATTATTGAAATGTGTCGGAAACTCAGGGACGATGTCCCTGAACCGATCAAAAAATTCTGTGTCCAATGATGCTATCAGTCTCTTATCCGGCATCGCAGCATTCTGGTCCGACGGAACAACCTCTGGAAGATAATGCCGGATAAAATCTACGGCAGCTTTATGTTGTTCCGAAAGGGAAAGCTCCAGATCCTCTGAATCCCTTTTGCCATCCTGTCGGACCCTATGAAGTTCTCGGTCGTCCGTACCTGATGCTTCAGCGGAGCGTACCGACCCAGCGTCGACAGATATTCTGTCGTCTGCTGGGATGCTGCGATAAGTTGTGCTATTTGTGATAGCACGTCCGTCACCGGGGCCTGTGGAGCAGCGGTCTTACGTTGCTTTGCCGCTGGAAGCTCCCTGGACATTGACACTTGCATACTTCTCTTATGCGAACATCCGGAGTCTACAGGCCTCGTGTCCCTGGCTACCAGATCGCATGACCTGGTCGCCGAGGAATCCCTGATCGGCGAAGCTGGCTGGATATCCGTGGTCACGTAGCCAAGGTGCGGTCGGGTGCGCTGCCGTGAGGATGAGGAAGCCATATCGACAGTCTCTCCGGACTGTCTATATAACGGAGCGTCCCGAGCGGCAGACGTATGCTCCGAATGCGAAACGTTTTGTACCACAACATCTGGTCCCAGATGTTGTTGTACGAGAGAGGGACCTCTCTCGCTCGCAGCCCGGATGGACCTGGATGAGCTAGGAACCGGACTAATAGGCTTCCTCCGTTCTCTCCTCTGATCCGTCGTCACTGGGTGTGCACTTTGTCTTATTATAGTGTTCGCATCACCCAAATCTCCTTCCTGGACCACAACGGACAAACCCGGCTGCCGAGCCATTCGATGAATGGTCGCTACACCGGGCGAGCTAGCGGACGCCAATGCCGTCGGTCCTACTAGGGACCTCTTAGGCAATTGACATAATATCATGAGCACTTATCTGCTAGCTCTTCATTTGACTGTGACGACGGAAGCACACTTTTGAAGACATCACAGAAAATCACCGCATTCTTATTCCTGGATGAGGCCTGTAGAGCCGTGACTTACATAATATCCACTGTCAACTCCAGGGACGTTCATTCCTGCATTTATATAATATGCGAACATCCCATCAGGAAAGACCTCATATCCTTGGCTAACAGATGAAGTAACCTGGTCAACAATATTCCCTGGTCGGCAAAGCAGGAGCTCTAGGAACGTTCATTCCTGCATTTATATAATATGCGAACGTCCCCTGAAACTCAGTGGTCACAAGCCAAGGTGAGGTGGTGTGTGTTGACATGAGGATGAGGAAGCCCATAACACAGCCAGTTCGGACTGTGTATGTGACGGAACGTCCCGAACAGGAGGATTGGACGTATGTTCCGACTAACAAACAAACATACAACAACATTGCAGCTCAAATGTAGTTGTAAGAGAGAGGGGGCCTCTCTCGGTCGAGGTCCAGATAGACCTGGATGAGCTAGCTACTAGACTGACAGGCTTCCTCCGTATTATCCTCGGATCCATCGTTGCTGGGTGTGCACGTTCCAAGTTTATAGTGCTCGCATCACCCACACTGCTTCCCAGAACCGTAACGGACAAACCCGGCTGCCGAGCCATTCGATGAATGGTCGCTACACCGGGCAGACTAGCGGACGATCGATGCCTTCGATCCTACTAGGGACCTCTTCGGCAATTGTCGTACTACCCTGAGCACTTAGCCGCTAGCCCTAACACTGCAACGACGGAGACACACTTGTTGAAGACATCACGAAAACATCACTCTGAAAAATAAAATGATAATATAGAGTGACCCTACGGAGAGAGGACCGGTATGGACCCCTCCCCGCAAACACAATATCGTGACACACGTCTCTAACGTTGTCATTTCAATCAACACACACAGAGCAGGAATTAGTGCGAATATATTGAACCTGAGAATTAGAGGAAGATATCCTCGCGTTATAAATAAACAAGAGGCCCCACAGGGCCTGAAGCGCTCATCTTGTACAGAACACAATTTGAACCGAGTCCAAGAATGGGTCTACATTAAGCAAGCCATCTCTATAGGCTACACTGTCAATCCTTGAGTCCCTCAGGAGTGACAAAAATAATCTGGGCATCATGCCTTTTCTTCAGTTGATCATAAGTAAAATGTAGAGCTCCCCTATGAAGCCCCTTGATACAACCTATGTAGATTAATCTTAGAACCTCTAGAGGGTACTGAATACAAAACTTTTAATTCTTCAGCAAAATGGCCAATTCCAGCTCCCATAGAGAGCCCAAATATTAACCCAGGCTCTTGATTTGAACACAGTTAAATCTGACTTCCCTAGAGATGTTGTGTACCGAATATGAAAGCATTCTGACTGTTGGATCTGAAGGAGAGAAATTGTAAAGACATTTCTTCGAATTGCACTAAGTTCAAATTTGGGCTACCATAGCGAGCCCAAATATTGACCTATGGATCCGATTTGAACAAACTTGAATCTGACCCCCCTAGAGATGTTGTATACCAAATGTGAAAGCATTCTGACAAGTGAATCTGAAGAAGAAGATTTTTGAAGAAATTCCCTCATATTGTACTAAGTTAAATTTCGTGTTCCCATATGGAGCCCAAATATTAACCTAGGCACTCGAATTGAACAACCTGGAATCTGACCCCCCTAGAGATGTTGTATACCAAATATAAACGCATTCCGACTGGTGGATCTGAAGAAGAAGATTTTTAAAGAAATTTTCTCATATTGCACTAAGTAAAAATTTGGGCTACCATAGTGAGCCCAAATATATACTTAGGAATTTGATTTGAACAACTTGAATCTGACCCCCATAGAGATGTTGCATACCAAATATCAAAGCATTCTGACTGATGGATCTGAAGAAGAAGATTTTTTTAAATTACTCTCCATATTGAACAAAGATAAAATTTGGGCTTCCGTAGGAAGCCCAAATATTAACCTAGGGACTTGGTTTGAACAATCTAGAATCTGACCCTCATAACAATGATGTATACCAAATATTAAAAGATTCTGACTGGTGGTTCTGAAGAAGAAGATTTTTAAAGAATATTCCCCATATTACCCTATGTTAAAACTTTGGGCTCCTGTAGAGAGCCCAAATATGAACCAATGAGCTTTATTTCTACAAACTTTTATCTGACCCCCCTATGAATGCTGTATACCAAATATCAAAAGATTCTGATGATTGGTTCTGGAGAAAAGATTTTTTAAAATTTTTGCAAATATGCTGACTCAGCATTTTTTCGATGCCCATTTCAGAACACCCTAACATAACCGATGGCAATTTTTTTTTACCATTCAATTCTACTGGTCGTAAGGATACTTCATACCAAATAAAAGCTCTCTGTTCCGTGGGGTTTGGGAAATATGGGCGTTTGAAAATATTTCTATTTTTAGCTCCCAGGGTTCCCATGGGGATGCGGGAATTTTTTTTTTTGCATGGGTCAAGTACTTATGACCCAATACTACAACAAACCAAATTTGGTTCATACCGGACCATCGGTTCAGAAAATAGAAATTTTGGGCGGGGCCAAAAATCTTACCCCTCCTATTACAAAGCCAAATATTACTTTACGAACTTCGTTTGAACAAACTTGATTCTACACCTCATATGGAAGCTCCATAGCAAATATCAAGTCATTGTACACACTGGTTCTTGAGAAGAAGATTTTTAAAATATTTTGGAGCATTTTCCCCCACTCCCTCCCTATGGGGGCTGGGCATGCTGAGTTGAACAAAAATGAAATGCCCCTTTGGGACCATCACTCACACTAACTTTCACTTGAATTGGCCCAGTGGCTTTGGAGGAGAAGACCAAAACATGGTGTTGACGGACGACGGACGCCGGACGACAGACGCCGGACGCCGGACGGGAAGCGATTAGATTAGCTCAGCTTGACTTTGTCAAGATGAGCTAAACATATTTTTTCATCAATAAAAAAATACACAGTCATATTAGTCGCACTATCCCTTGAAATAAAGATACATAATATAACATAATCCATTATAATCTTTGAAAGAAAATAATTTTCAAAAAAAAATTTTTTGAACAAATTTTTTCAGAAGAGCCCAAGTTCCCAATGGGAACACCGAGCCCAAATGGATCCCAAAAAAGCCTAAGTGTGGACAAATTTTTTTAAAACATTTCAAAAAATTAATGCAACACTTACATACAATATTAATGTATCTTGCTATGTCTAAACTAATGTAAAGACAAGAAATCACTATCAGCAGTAACCGTTGTCAATGTAAACAAGAAGTTGTACAAAAACCGGAAACATGACTCCAGGCACTGATAAACATGGCCCGAAATCAGTTACCAATTTAAACACTATCTGATGCAAAACAGAGATTTCCATAGAAGAAACTGCAGAACATCAGATGGTAGATGCAGATCACAACGCCTAACACCTAAGGGTGATGACGTCAACATGGGGAAAAGAACAGAAATTCATTCTGTTACGAGGTCAAAACTCCCAAGAAATTTTAGTAATAATTATTACCGAAAATATGCCAAAAGCATGGGAGAATAGCAAGGGGGGAATAAAGGAAAGGGAGAGAGGCAACACTGATCAAGCAGTGGAACTTTCATAGCAAAAATGATAACAGGCTCATGCCTCGAAATTAGGGAACATAACATAATTTCGTAAAAAAATTTAAGCCCTGATTATTTCCTGCCACTGAATTTTCCTCTCATCCATCTATTTCCTCTTTAGATCCACCATTTCTCTCATATTTATGTGTCTGGCATCATTTAAACTGAGATTTACAAGCACAAATATCAGTCAGATGTGAACTGATGAAGGGCCAAACAAAGAATGACTTTTGGCACCAATTTCGAGACCTCCTTGACACTGTGCATGCGCAGTGGAGGAAAGGTATGGAGGACCATATAGGACATGTAATTTTCGGTTTTAGATGCAAATTTTGGGGATTGGGGGGTAAAATTTGTGTTTGGCCCTAGAATTTAAGAGTTAGCACCAGCTAAGTCTGGGTCATTGGTACAGTATAAAAATACAGAAAATTACATGTCCTATATGGTCCTCCATACATTTACTCCTCTGTGCATGCGCAGTGTCAAGGAGGTCTCGAAATTGGCGCCAATTATCATTCTTACAACCAGTGCCTGGTAAGCATTATGTACTCAGCGGGGAGGTATGAGTTCCCAACTTCTGGGAGGGCCATCCCCGTCTGGGTCATTGGTAAGTATAAAAAATATATAAATTACTATAAATTTTTTAACATTTTTATACTGTACCAATGACCCAGACTTTGCTGAATAGTAAATAGGCTGGAGGGCATAGGACATAAAGGAAAATCCAATAAGCTCAATTATCTATAACAGAATATCCTGTCCAGGAGAAAAGAAGAGATAGGCTTTACATGTATCTTTCTTATTTATATTAAAGAAGAAAGACACAATACCGATCAGTAATTGAGCATAATAATAATCAATGATCTCTATTAACATCCAGTATAACCCTTTATACTAATATTTTTAAAGGTAAGCCAATAAATAAAGGAAGTCCAGAGAAATGAGACTCTTTATATTCATTAAAAGTGTCCGAGGATTGTATATTAACGCTCGTTTGACACATGACATATACAAATGCTTCACACCGAGCTACACTTTAAAAATATTACATGGATGAGTAAACATTAGCTTTACACTTTAAAACCATCCCGGTACCGATTCGGAATTACTGACTCTAGGGGAGGTATTCCCTTGCTTTTCACTATAAAGCAGGTGACCTAAGGGAACACCCCCCCCCCCACACCCCTTCCCCTTGCCCTGGGTCCAATACCCCAGAGCGAAGAGGGCAGCAGGACAGAGTCACTGCCGGAACAGAAAGCCTACATAACTATAGTTGCAACTGTTTAGTGGACGATATTCTGAGCAACTGATAACGGACCTAAACAATGGAGGTCTCCAGAAATGGACTCAATATTTCTGAGATAGAAATTAGTGAATGTGGAAGGTTGAGACCAATATGCAGCCTTCATTAAATCAGTAATAGCAATACAATTAGCATAGGCCCAAGAAGTAGAAAGAGCTCTTACTTCATGAGCTGAGATCTTGAGTGCCGACTGCTGAGAAGAAGATAATTTTTCATAAGCAGTACGAATAATTAATTGAAACCATCTAGCGATAGAATGAACCATAATATCCTTTCTATTAGGCATCAAAGACAGAAAGAAACACTTACGTCCCTTTCTGATGAACTCAGATCTACGTTTGTAAATACGCATTGCTCTAACAGGACAAAGTAAAGGCCTACGCCCATCAGATGATGGAAGGGCCTTAATAACAATAGGTTCAGGTAACTTATTAGGAGCCTGATTCTTAGCCAAAAATCCAACATTGGTGGTAAAGGTAATAGTATTACCAACACTACGGTAGTGAGAATCATCCACAGATAGTGCATGAAGCTCACTAACTCTTCTTGCAGAAGAGAAGGCAAAGAGAAAAGCTGTCTTATATGTTAAGAATTTGAAGTTCACTGTGTCAAGAGGCTCAAAAGGCACTTCTTTTAGCTTAAGAAGAACCCAAGCCAAATTCCACTTGAGAATTAATCTAAGGGTTCTAGATCTATTTATCGAAAAATTTCTAACTAATTTAGATAAAGAGACATTACTTCCAATCATTAAGCTATCACGATGTGCATAGGTATCGGATAGCATTGACCTATAACCCTTAATTGTGATAGGCTGCAGTTTAATCTCATCAAACAAGTATACTAGAAAGTTTGCAATGTCTGGAATGGAAGGATCATAAATATCTACGGAATGATCCCCACACCACTGACAAAAGACCTTCCACTTAGCAGCAGAGTTTAGCGAAGAGGAGGTCCTCCTACAGTTAGAAATCGCGTCCACTGCTCGTCCTGTAAAATGTTTTCAGTGCAAGAAGGACTGCACAACGGAAATACGTGAAGGTTTAGACCTTGCAGATTGTGACGGAGGATGCGCGATTTCCCCTGCGAAAGAAGATCTTCCCGTTGAGGAAGCTTCCTCGGTATGTCCCACACCAGATACCCGAGTAGATTTATCCACGGTCTCTGTGGAGACAGAGATGCTACCAAAAGAATCTCGCATTGCGATTGTTTTATCTTGAGCAATATCTGCTGAATCAACGGCGCTGGAGGATACAAATATCCTATCATTCCTTCCCAAGAGATCGAGAGAGAGTCTACTACAAACGCTCGAGGATCCGGACAAGGTGACACATACGTCTGCAACTGATTGTTGAGATGTGTCGCAAATAAATTTATCATTGGCCGTTCCCATTGGTAGCAAATCTGATTGAATACTTGCTTGTTGAGAGTCCATTCTGACGGCAACAGGCGACTCCTCCGTGAAAGGGAGTCTGCTAAGACGTTCAGATGACCCGGAATATGACGGACGGAGAGAAGAATCTGATGTTCTAGTACAAACAGAAGAATTCTTTCCGTCAGATTGAGCAACGGAATGCAATGAGTGCCACCTTGGTTCCGAATATATGCAACTACCGTCATATTGTCGGACAGAATTTGCACGTGTGCATTCTGAATAACGTCTATCCAATGACGTAGAGCAAGCCAAATCGACATCACCTCTTTGATGTTGATGTGCTTGCTCAAAAACTGGGGATCCCAAAGACCTGGCACTTCAAATCCGATGGGCTCAGTGTCGCGCCCCAACCTGTTTGACTGGCATCCGTCATAATCGTAAAGCTCGGATCTGGCAATTGCAGTGGAACTCCCTGAGTTAACCACTGTATGTCTGCCCAAGTCTGAATCTCTTGTTTCACTTGACTTGACAAGAGGATGTCCGTCTCGAGCGAATGAATCTTCACTCTCCAATTCTGAGTCGGATAGACCTGGAGAAGACGAGTGCGTAGCCGCCCCATTGGGATGAGATCCGCGGCAGCTCTGCACAGACCTATTAGTCTCATGAATTCTCTCGCTGTAACTTTGTCTGAGTGAAGACAATAGCGAGCGTAATAACTGACTAATTTCTCTCTGGTTAACGGCAGACGAACAAGATTTTTGTGCATCTCGAAGCTCATCCCCAGGTGGGCGAATGACTTGGACGGCACCAGATCCGACTTCTCTTTGTTTACTATGAAACCGAGACGTCGGAGCAATAGGAGGAGATTCTGCATATCGTTCTGAAGCGTTAACTCGTTCCCGTATCTCTGAATATCGTCCAGGTAAGCCGACGTAACCACAGACAAATGAGCTCGGAAATAAATCATTACCGAGTTCATTTATCGAGTGAAATCCCAGGGCGCTAGATTCATAGCAAATCACATCGCTCGGAACTGATAAACGACACCTAGGACAGCGAAGCGAAGATACTTTCTGAATGCCGGATGTACCGTGACGTGAAAGTATGCATCCTTGAGGTTTATGCTCGCAGCATAGTCGTTCACTCGAATGCTCGCTCTGACCGATCGAATGGTCTCCATATAAAACTTTGGAGCCACGATCAGCTTGTTTATCCAGCTTAAATCGATCACTGGACGGAACGAGCCGTCTGGTTTCGGAACCAGAAAGAGATGGCTGTAGAAACTTGGTTTTCTACGACCTCTATCGCGTTCTTCTTTAAAAGAGACTGGACTTCTGATAGAAGTGCCGTTCTTTTCTGGAAATTTGACGGAAGCCGAGTCCATCTTGGACTTCGAGTTAACGGAGGTTTGCCTTTGAAGGACAGATTTAGTCCTTCCGAAATAACCCCTCGAACCCAAGGGTCCTCCGTAATTGATTCCCAGTCGTTTGAGAAACTCGACAGTCTTCCACCCACCAGAACACGACAGAGGTCTAAACCATCACCTCCTGGATCTGCGAGGCTTGTGGGAGGAGAAACTACGTCCTCCGCAACCCGCACCTCGCACCGTCAGCCTAGGGGCGTCTGACCAGTTATTTCGGCCAGCATAACAGCCCCTACTCAAGTCACTACTCTGACAGTCTCTAGAGTAAGACCTAGAGGATGCATAGCAACCTCTATAGGAACTTCCCTTGGATGAACTCGACCTAGAAGTGCCTGGCCTACTCCTGTCTGCTGGTTCCGACTTCTTGGAAGCACACTTAAATAGCAGAGAGTCAGAAGCTTTCTTAGTTAATTTATCATATATTGCAGAAAGCTTGCCACTGAAGAGAAACTCTCTGGAGACCGGAGCGACTCTAAGAGAGTTTTTCACATTACTGTCCACCCGTGTGGAAGAAGCTAGGGCTGCATCACGTCTAGCTAACTCCAGATTCGCCACTGAAAGGGCGGAGTTATACATGGAGAAAGCTATGGCCCTGGACAGAACTCTTAAGGACGTCTGTACATCTTGGAATTCTGGTCCTTCAAAGCGTAATGACAATGCTCTAGTAAGGTGATCTGCGTATGAAAGAGCGTCTAAACTAGCTCTGTTAGACGATATCGTCGTTTCCATCGTTGACGAAGGAAGTGACATAGACGACGGCATGGATATATCAAGGTCTTCAGCCTGGTCATCCAAACGCAGAGGAACTCTCTGGATGCCCTGAGCTGCCGTATCAAATTTATTCCTTTGATTGATGAAAGGCAGAGCAGATGCCAGAAGGCTGACCTGCCTGTCTTATTGGCAGGTTTGCCAATAGCGTCATCTAATAATTCAAATATCCGAGAGACATTCCTGGACTGTGACGGAAATTCCGGGACAATGTCCCTAAACCGATTAAAAAAGTTGGTGTCCAGTGGCGCTATCACCCTTCTATCCGGCTGTGCAGCATTCTGGTCCGGAGGAAGGTAATGCCAGATGAACTCTACGGCTATTTTATGTTGTTCCGAAAGGGAAATATCTAACTCATCGGAATCCCTTTCGCCATCCTGCTGGACCTCTTGCAATTCTTGGTCGTCCGCACCTGATCCAGTGGCAGAACATACCGACCCAGCATCGTCTGAAACTTCATGTTCTGACAGAGGCTCTGCCGGATGCTGGGGTGCTGCGATGATCTTTGCTATCTGTGATAGCACGTCCGTTACGGAGGCCTGGGGAGCCGCAGGCTTACTGGATTTAGCCGCCGGAAGCTCCCTGGACGTTGCATCCTGCATACATCTTTTATGCGAACGTCCGGATGTAGAAGGCCTCGTATCCCTGGCTACCGGATGGCATGACCTGGTCGCCGTGGAATCCCTGGTCGGCAAAGCTGACTGTATATCACTGGTCACGTAGCCAAGGTGCGGTCGTGTGTGCTGCCGTGAGGATGAGGAAGCCTTATAGGTAGCCTCGCCAGACTGCCTATATACCGGAGCGTCCCGAGCGGCGGACGTATGCTCCGACTGCATAATGCCACAAACTACAACATCTGGTCCCAGATGCTGCTGTATGAGAGAGGGACCTCTCTCGTTTGCAGCTCGTGCCGAGCTGGACAAGCTAAAAACCGGACTATCAGGCTTCCTCCGATCCATCCTCCTTTCCGTCATCACTGGGTGTGCACGTGGAAGCACGTGGAAGTTTTATAGTGCTCGCAACACCCGACTCTCTCTCCTGGACCGCATTGGACGAACCCATTGGTGCTGACCCATTCAGTGAATGGACGCAACACCGGGCGAGCTAGCGGACGTCAACCCCTTCGAACTCCTTTCGGGTAATTGACGGATCTCCATGAGCACTTTTGCCGCTAGCTCTTCGCTTGTTTGTGACGACGGAGGCACACTTCTGGACGACATCACAGAAATATCACACTCTTGTTCCTCTGAAAAAGAGAGTGAAAGACTAGAGTGACTCTGCGGAGAGAGAACCGGCATGGCCCTCTCTCCAGTAACAGCATACTGTGACACACGTTTCCAACGTTTGTCATCCCATTTGAAACACACAGAACAAAGATCAGTGCGAGTACATGAGTACAATTAATACAGAGATCATGAGAATCAGAGGAAGATTTCCTCCTATTACAATTTGAACAATAATCATTCATTGTGAAAAAAGAAGGTAAACAATCATAGTACTCGCACTAATCCTTGAAAATAAAGATACATAATAAAACAATCCATTATAATCATTACGAAATAATGATTCAAAAAGAAAAATAAGTGATGCAGAAGACAAGTAATCACTATCAGCAGTAACTGTTGTCAATCTAAGCAAAAGTGTCAACAAACCGGAAACATGACTCCAGGCACTGAAAAACCTGGCCATAAATCAGTGACCAATTTAAAACACTATCTGATGCAAAACAGAGGCTTCCAGAGAAGAAACTGTAGAACATAAGATGGTAGATGCAGACCAAAACGCCTAAACACCCCTAGGGTGAGGACGTTAACATGGGGAAAAAACATAAAAAATTCTGTATCAAGCCAAAACTCCCAACAAATTTTAGTAATAAACATTACAAAATATAAGCCAAAACATGGGAGAATAGCTAGGGGGGAATAAGGAAGGTAGAGAGGAAACACTGATCAAACAATGGTACATTCATAGCAAGAATGACAACAACAGGGCCATGCCTTGAAAATAGGCAACATGAAATAATTTCATAAAATAATTATAAGTTACAGCCCTGAACAATTTCTTGCACTATTTTTTCCTCTCCTCCTTATATTTCCTCTTTATTTCCACCATTTTTCTCATCAAAATGTGTCTGGCATCATGAAAACTGAGATTTGGAAGCACAAATAACAGTGAAGTGTAGTTCTTTTGAGGGTCAAACAAAGAATGATAATTGGCGCCAATTTCGAGACCTCCTTGACACTGCGCATGCACAGAGGAGTAAATGTATGGAGGACCATACAGGGCATGTAATTTTCTGTTTTTGATACAAATTTTGGGGATTGGGGGGACAAAATTTGTGTTTGGCCCTGAATTAAAGAGTTTAGCACCAGCTAAGTCTGGGTCATTGGTACAGTATAAAAATATTAATAAACATGCATTGTCTCATGTTAATAAGGCATACATAACTCGAAATAGTATACTATTATGTTATTAAAATGAAAAAGATCCCATTTCTTTTCCTATTTCATTTCGGTGATAAAACTGACAGTGGAAGTACTGCCCACCGATGCTCATGTAAACAAAAACAGATTTGCACTGTTGTATGTATGGCTGCAGCTCAGTAAAATTGAGAAAAAATATTAGAGACTCTTAATAATCTGATGATCATGGTATAAATAAAATATACCCAAAGTAGCTTGGTGTACCAAATGTTCACCACTCGTGGTGAACATTTGGTACACCAAGCTATGGGTATATTCTATATATATATATATTGGCGTGAAGGTGCCCTTGTAAGCCTGTGCCCCACACCCAAGTTCAAGAAGCTTCCTACATCCATGCGAATGGTAATGATATATCACAAATAAGTGGAAACAATG
Organism: Pictodentalium vernedei; assembly: GCA_031216915.1. Classification (NCBI taxonomy): domain Eukaryota; kingdom Metazoa; phylum Mollusca; class Scaphopoda; order Dentaliida; family Dentaliidae; genus Pictodentalium; species Pictodentalium vernedei. Next base: position 539,080,437 of record CM062295.1, on the reverse strand, counting down.
ATTGTGTGAATTGTCAAATTCTCCAACAACCTTGTGACTACTTTTTCATCCGGCATATCTTCTGTGGCAATCTCCTGCAAAATATAAGTAAATAATGTTAATAAAATGAATGAGTTTATATAGACTGTTCAAGTAATGAAAGTGTCAATGACACTGTGGCTTAACTTGTCTGTGTGTTGTGTTGGATGAAAAGGATAATGTTTATGTAAGGATTATGAAATAAGGCAAGAATTGTGAAAATTGGGAATATGTTAATTTCTGTTCCCTGAATGCTATGTTTTTAACAGAAATAATATGAGGTGTAGACTGTACTAAAGAACTGAGGGGTGGGTTAATGTGACCTTCACAGTATGTGGCCCTCTCAGTTAATGTATGTCAACGAAAGTTACCAAGTTACAGTGAAATTATTCCAAAATGAGTCATCCTATCAAGTTACAATGAAATCCCTTCATAAATATGGCTTGTAAAGTGTGTTAACGGTTTTCGGGCTTCAGGCCTGTGTAGCCATCACAGCTGACCGATTGCAACTAAAAGGGGAAGTCCACATCTCGACATTATACTGAGTCATTCTAATAGGGTTACAAAGAAATCCATTCACAAATACAACATGTAGTCTGTACTAAAGGTTTTGGGGTTTTGGGCTCAGCAGCCACCATGGTTGAATGATCGTGACCAAAAGGGGACGTTCTCATCTGGGCATTATCTGGAGTGATCCTACAAAGTTACAATGAAATCCCTTCATAAATATGACTTGTAGACTGTGCTAAAGGTTTTTGGGCTTCGGGCTCCTGTAGCCGTCACCGTTGACCACTCGCGTCCAAAAGGGGACGTTCTCATCTAGACATTATATGAATGAAATCCCTCCATAAATATGACCTGTCGACTGTGCTAAAGGTCTTTGGGTTTTGGGCTCGGGCTGTCGTCACGGTTGACACGATCACGACCAAATGGGGAAGTTCTCATCTAGACAGCACACGGAGTCATCCTACCAAGTTACAATGAAATCCCTCCGTATTAAATATGACCTGCAGACTGTGATAAAAGTTCTTGGGTTTCGGGCTTGGGCAGCCATCACGGATGACAGATCATGACCAAAAGGGGACGTTCTCATCTTGACATTATACAGAGGCATCCTACCAAATTACAATGAAATCCCTTCATAAATACGACCTGTAGACTGTGCTAATGGTTTTCAGGTTTTGGGCTCGGGCACCCATACCGGTTGGCCAATCGAGACCAAAAGGGGACGTTCTCATCTAGACATGACCCCAACCCTGCATATGAAATTTTGTGATGATCAGATAAGAACTACGGAGTGTAGCCTGTGCTAAAGGAAAATGTGAACAGACTCACAGACTAACAGACTTCCGCACGCGTGATGGCAATAGCTTATCTTGACTTTGTAAAATTAATCTAAAAATTGAATGAAACTAAGTGATGAGGCCATTAAAAAAAAAGTTAAAAAATTTATAGTAATTTCTATATTTTTTATACTTACCAATGACCCAGACATAGCTGGTGCTAACTCTTAAAATATAGGGCCAAACACAAATTTTGCCCCCCAATCCCCAAAATTTGCATCTAAATCCAAAGAAAACATGTCCTGAAAGGCCCTCCACACTTCGCCTCTACTGCGCATGCGCAGTGTCAAGGACGTTCCGAAATTGGCGCCATTAATCATTCTAAAAACCAGTGCCTGGTAAGCGCTATGTACTCAGCAGGGAGGCAAGAGTTCCCAACTCCTGGGAGGGCCATCCCCGTCTGGGTCATTGGTAAGTATAAAAAATATAGAAATTACTATAAATTTTTTAACATTTTTATACTGTACCAATGACCCAGACATAGCTGAATAGTAAAAAGGCTGGAGGGCCAAGGACATAGAGCAAAATGGAATACGCTCAATAATATAAAATAGAGTCATCCCCTGTAGGGAAAAAGAAGTAATAGGCCTTACATGTATCTTTCTTATTTATGATAAATTAGAAAGATACAACACCTTCCAAAATTGAGCTTCATACATCCATGTACTCTATTAATATCCAATATAATCCTAATACTAATAATTTTTAAAGTAAGCCAATAATTAAAGTAAGTCTAGAGAATAGAGACTCTTATACTCCTAAAAGTGTCTGAGGATTGCATAATCATGTCCGTTGACAAATGCAATAATCAAAAGCTATACTTTAAAAACTAAGACTTGAATGAATTTTAAAAACCTAAACTTCTCACTAAACAACCATCCCAATAACAGCTCAGAATTACTAACTCCGGAGGAGGTATCCCCTTGTTTTCATAGTAAAACAGGTGACCCAAGGGAACACCCTCCCCCCCCCCCCCCCCCCCTTTTTCTTGCCCTGGGTCAAATAGCCCAGAGCGAAGAGGGCAGCAGAACGGAGACACTGCCGAAACAGACAGCCTACCTAGCTATAGTAGCAACTGTTAAGTGAATGACATTCTGAGCAGTAGATAATAGCCCTAACAATAGAGGCCTCCAGAAATGGACTCGATATTTCTGAGATAAAAATTCATGAATGAGGATGGCTGAGCGCAATGAGCAGCCTTCAAAAATCTATAATAGCGACACTATTAATGTAAGCCCAAGATGTAGAAGAACTCTTACTTCATGAGCCGAAATCTTAAGCACAACTGCTAAGTCAATGATATACCATAAGCAGTACCGATAGTTAATAGAATCCATTAACAATAGAATGGAGCGTAACGTCCTTCTACTAGGCATCAAAGACAGAAGAAGCTTACGCCCATAGTAATAATGCAAAAATCCAACCTAAATAGTAACGGAATAGTGATTCCGAAACTACGAAAGTGAAAATCATCCATCGATAGTGCATGAAACTCACTGACTCTACAGTAAAAGAGAAACCAACAGAATTACTGTCTAAAAGGTCAGAATTTGAAAACTACTGTTTCCAGAGGCTCAAATGATTACTTAGCTAAATAAGAACCGAAGTTAAAATCCATATAGGAATTTAATCTAAAGATTCTAAGTCTATATATCAAAAAGTTACTAACTGACTTAGATAAAGAGACATAAGACTCAATTGTAAACTATCGTAGAGTGCATAGGTATGAGGTAACATAAACCTATAACCTTACTAATAACAGGCTGCAGTAGATCTTGTGAAACAAGTATACTAAAAAATTGCAATGAGTAGTATGGAGGGATCAACAATATGAACATAATGATCCCTACACCAATGACGGAAGAGCCTCCACTTTAGCCGCATAGAATAGCAAAGAAGAGGACCTCCTATAGTAAGAAATCGCATCCAAAGCTCGTCCAGTACAATGCTTACAATGCAATACGGACCACACAACAGAATACATGAAGGTTGAGACCTTGCGGGTTGTGAAAAAGATGACACGATTTACCCAGTGAAAAAAGATCCTCACATTGAGGAAGATTTCATGTTAAGACCCACAGTAGACAAGAGAGTAAATTACCCATGATCTCTGTGAAGATAGAGATGCTATCAACAGAAATGTATTGTGGTTGTTTATCTTAGCAATACCTGCTGAAACAACAGCGCCGGAGGATACGCGTATCCTATCATTCCGTCCTATAGATCAATAGAGCGTTAACAACATTAGCTCAGAGATCTGGACAAGCCAACACATACGTCTGCAATTGATTAGCAAGCTGTGTCGTAAATAAATCATCATTGGGCGCTCCCATAGATAGCAAATCTAATTGAATACTTGTTTGTTGCGAGTCCATTCTGACAGCAACAAGCGACCCGTAAGTGAACGGGAGTCCGGTAAAACAATCAGACGACCCGGAATATGACGGACCAAAACAGAACTTGGTGTACTATAACCAACAGACGGATTCTTTCCATTAAATTGAATAACGGAAACGAAAGAGTGCCTCCCTGGTTCCGGAGATACGCCACTACTGTCGAATTAACGGACAGGATTTGGGCATGCGTTTCTGAATAATGTTTATGCAATGACATAAAGCAAGCCTAAAAACATTATTCCGCAGAAGAAAATTGGTTGCTAAGAGACTGCGGAACCCAAAGACCCTGGCACTTCGAATCCGCTGGGATCAGTATTATATCCCAATCTGTTTGACTGGCAACCGTCATAACAGCCACACTTGGGTCCGGCAACTGCGGTGGCACTCTCTGAGTCAACCACCGAATGTTTGCCCCAGTCTGAATCTCTTGTAACACTAGATAGACAAGAGAACGTGTAAATCGAGCAATTCATGGATTGCCGAAAAGTTGCCGTCGAAGAGAAGCTCCTCCGAGAACGAAGCAACTCTGAGAGAGTTCTTAACCTTACTATCCACGCGTATGGATGTAGCTAGGGCTGCGTCACGTCTAACCAACTCCAATCAGCTACTGAAGGGCGGAGTTATACGTGAACAAACTACTGCCCTCAAAAGAAATTACATTGAGAATAATATCCCGTAAATCTTTTCTTGAAAACGTAATGATAACGCCTCAGTACAGCGGATTACATATGATAAAGCGTCTAAGTTAAGTCTACTATACATCATGTCGTTTCCAACATTGAAGTTGGAAAAGACATAAACGGCGAAAAAGAATATTTCCAGTCTTTAACCACACCGTCTAGACGCATATGAACTCTCGGTATGCCCTGCTCTGCCAAATAAACTAATCGTATAAATGATAAAACGGCAGAAATGAGCAACGCGGACAAGAAACTAAACTATCATGCTTGGTAGCAGGCTTGTATGCATATATAGCGTCGAAAAATAAAACACATGTTGTAATGACATTATTGGACTGCATCGGTAAGTCAGGGACAATGTCCCTGAACCGATCGAAAAATCCGAGTCCAATGACGCTATAAGTCTCTTATCCAAGATCGCAGCAATGAAGTCCGAAATAACAATCACTGGAAGATAATGCCAGAAGATATGAAAGGCAGCTTCCGATACTACTAAAGGGAAAACTCGAAATCTTTCGAATCCCTTTCGCCATCCTGTCGGACCCTATAAAGTGTTCGGTCGTCCGTACCTGATGCAACCGCGGACCGCACCGACCCAGCGCCGTCGGATAATTCCTGATTCGACCAAGAAACTGTCAATTGCTGGGATGCTGCGAAACAACTGTGCTAACTCGGATAGCACGTCCGTCACTGAGGCCTGAGGAGCAGCGGTCCTACAATGCATTGCCGCTGGAAGCTCCGTGATCGTTACCCCCGTGCATACTACCAATATGCGAGCGAACGGAGTGTATAGGCCTCGTGTCCCTTGGCTACTGGATGGCGCGACCTATTCGCCGTGGAATTACTGAATGACGAAACTGATCGGATACTCGAGGTCACGTAGCCAATGTGCGGTCGTGTGCCCTGCTGTGAGGATGAGGAAGCATTAAGGACAGTCTCTCGGACTGTCAATATAACGGAGCGTCCCGACCGACAGACATATGCTCCGAATGTAAAATATCTGAACCACAACATGCGGTCCCCTATGTTGTTGGACGAGAGAGGGACCTCTCTCGCTCACAGCCCGGACGGACCTGGACAAGCCAGGAACCGGACTAACAGGCTTCCTCCGATCTGTCCTCAATCTGCCATCACTGGGTGAGTACCAAAGTAATTAAAGTGCTCGCATCACCCAAATCTCCTTCCTAGACCGCAACGGACGAACCCGGCAGCCGAACCATTCGATGAATGAACGCTACACCGGGTGAGCTAGCGAATGTCACTCCGTAGGCGATAGACATATTCCATGAGCACTTATTGCCGCTAGCTCTTCATTAACTATGACGACAGAGGCACACTTTTGAAAGACATCTTCGTAACTTTGCGAACAAGAAACCAGAAATGCTTGGTTATAGCAAGCATATAATAATAAAATATAGCGTTGTTCAATAATTCGAAAGTTTGGGTGACATTATTGGACTATGTCGGAACTGAGGGACGATGTCCCTGAACCGAACAAAAAATTTCTAAGTCCTCCGACGCTATCAGTTTCTTATCCGGCATCGCAGCATTCTGGTCCGACGAAAGAAGCTGTAGAAGACCAAGTCAGATGACATACACAACAGCATATGTTGTTCCGAAAGGGAAAGCTCGAAATCCTCCAAATCCCTTTCGGTATCCCGTCGGACCGGATGAAATTTTTGGACGTCCGTACCCGCTTCCGCGGAGCGTCCCAACCCAGCATCGTCGGATAAAAAATATGCGACAGATTCAGATGATGCTGGGATGCTGTGATAAACTGTGCTATTTAGGAAAGCACGTCCGTTCCTGAGGCCTGTGCAGTAGCGGTCTTACGATGCATTGCTGCCGGAAGCTCCGTGTACGTTGACTCCCACACACTTCCTATGCGAACGTCCGGAGTCTGCAGGCCTCGTATCCCTGGCTACCGGATGGTGTGACCTGGTCGCCGATGAATCTCTGACTGGCGAAGCTGACTGGATATCCGTGGTCACGTAGCCAAGAGCGGTCGTGTGCGCAACTATGAGAATGAGGAAGCCTTATTGACAGTCTACTCCGGACTGACTATATGTCGGAGCATCCCGAGCGACGGACGTATGCTCCGAATGCGAAACATTTTGTACCACTACATCTGGGGCCAGATGTTGTGAACGAGAGAGGGGCCTCTCTCGCTTGCCGTCCGGATGGACCGGAACGAGCTATGAACCGGACTAAAAGGCTTCCTCCGTTCTCCCTCCGATCCGCCGTCACTGGGTGTGCATTAGGTTGATTTATAGTGCTCGCATCACCCCAAAATTCCTTGTAGACCGCAACGGACGAACCCGGTTGCCGAACCATTCGGTGAATGGACGCTACACCGGGCGAGCTAGCGGACTTCAAAGGCCGTCGAACCTACTAGGGTCCACTTAGGCAATTGGCGTATTTACATGAGCACTTTTCCGCTAGCCCTTCATTAATTGTGACGACGGAGGCACACTGTTGGAAGACATCACAGATACATCACCCTAATCTTGATCGTCTGAAATAGAAATTGATAAAGTAGAGTGACCCTGCGGGGAAAGGACCGGAGTGTCCAATTCCCCAATAACATACCGTGACATACGCTTCCCATATTGTCATCGAAATCATACGATACAGAACAGGAGTTAATGCGAGTACACTGACCACATATAGAATGATTATAAAGTCAGAGGAAGACTTCCTCTTAAAACAATTGATCAATATCCTTTCAATGTGAAAAGAAAACAAGTCCTGGTACTCGCAGTAACCCCTGGCAATCAAAATACATAATAATAATATGATCCATTAATATAGAAAAAATAATTGAAATCAAAATATTTTGAAAAAATATTTTTTCAGAACAGCCCAAGTTTCTGAAAAGTAACGTTCAGCCCCAATGGATCCCAAGCCTAAGTGTGGACAAAAATTTTAAAAATATTTTAAACAATTTATTCAACACTTACGAACAATAATAATGTATCTAGTTATGATTAAAATAACATCAAGATATTATTTTCCAGAAATCCCCCCCTCACACAGAGGGCTGTTGAAAATGTAAACAATGAGTGTAAAAACACTAAAATAAGACTCCAGGCACCCAGGCCCGAAATCAGTTACCAAAAATACACTATCTGATGCAAAACAGAGACTTCCAGGGAAGAAACTGCAGAACATCAGATGGTAGATGCAGAACACAACGCCTAATCACCCGTAGGTGAAGACGTAAACATGGGGAAAAGAACAGAATTCATTCTGTTATTCAGCTAAAACTCCCAAGAAAATTTTGTAATAATAATTACAAAAACTATGCCAAAAGCATGGGAGAATAGCAAGGGGGGACTTAAAGGACAGGGAGAGAGGAAAACACTGAAAAATCAGTGTAACTAAATAATCAGAAAGACAACAAAATGGCTGCTGCCTCGAAAATAGGTAACTTAACATAATTTCATTAAAAAAATTTAAGTTACAGCCCTGATAATATTCTGTCACACCTTTTTCCTCTCCTCCTTCTCTATCCTCCTTAGAATCACCATTTCACTAATATTTATGTGTCTGGCATCATTCAAACTGAGATTTACAAGCACAAAGATCAGTCAGATGTTAACTGATGAAGGGCCAAACTTAGAATGATTAATGGCGCCAATTTTGGAACGTCCTTGACACTGCGCATGCGCAGTAGAGGCGAAGTGTGGAGGGCCTTTCAGGACATGTTTTCTTTGGTTTTAGATGCAAATTTTGGGGATTGGGGGGCAAAATTTGTGTTTGGCCCTATATTTTAAGAGTTAGCACCAGCTATGTCTGGGTCATTGGTACAGTATAAAAATATTGATTCTAGAGTAGTATTAAGAATGAAACTGACGAGCCTCTGGCAAGTCGGTTTCATTCTTAATCCTACAAGTAGAATCAATTTTTTACTTGAAAACACTATACATTTATTTTGTTTATCCCATAAATCATTTACAGGGCAGTCGTGGCGAAATCGTACTGTTACTCGCTACAAAACACTGCGAGAAGGGAGAAGCACCTTGGTCCAATTCGATTGACAAGCAAAACAGCCAAAAATAAACAAGGCACAGTGATACATTTCTGTCTAAAAATAATTCCCCTACAAACTTGAGCGAAACTTGCAAAAATACTTAATGAACAATGTTCATCTTTCTTATTTTTGTTGTCTATGGTTATTTTTTTCATTGTCAATTCAACTTGAGTTTTCTAAACAAAGCCGATGACACTTGCATTTGTTTACACTTTCCTAATTGCCCCTGGCTTTCACAATTGAACTGGTATGCTTTTCAATGCTTGGTTAAGATTGATTTACTTTGTGTTTTCTTTGATAATTGTTGTTCGTTTTATTGTTAGACAGAGATGAAATGTTTCATATATTCTAAAACTAAACATTTCAGTGACGGTCATTGTTTGATAAACGTCAGTTCACTATGTCTCCCACAAATGGAAAACAGGTCAGGACAACACAAATACGGTAGAGGTCAGAGGTCAACATGTCTGTCTCTACTATAGGAATAAATTCTTTCAGTGTTAAACCTATGGGGAAAATTTATCGTCCTACTAGCAGCTGCTAATAGGTGAATAAAGCAAAAATTTATCCAAGACTTTTGTTCGAATAAACGTCCATTTCTGGGATGAAGTGAAGTTAAGTCAAGCGTTTATATCCATCTTGCTCATTTTTCTAGTCTTCCAGCCCAAGCATTGGTGAGTGGGTCCTATTTTACCCGTAAAACTGAGGTTGTTTACCACAGTAAACAAGCAATAATTCACTTCCCAGGGTTCCCATGGGGGTCGGTGGGGATGAACAACAACTGAATGAACAAACAAACAATAGTTTAGGAAGCTCCATAGTCAAGGTCTGAAGATCTTTAATAACTCAATATTACAGCCTGGAGCTGAAGGATTAATCCTTAAACCTTAAGGGCTTGGAAATTCACACTTGGTCACAGTCTGTTCACATCCAGTGGCTTAGCAGTGATTTCTAGTCAAATCTTGGCTGCCAATAAAGGCAGCCAAGATTTGACTAGAAACCACAGCCTAGATAATTTGTCTACAGTTAACAGGACCTCCTCATGATAGCAAGTTAAGGGCACATGTTCTGAGTTTGTAAAAGTAGGAAAAAGGTTTTTAATAGTCAAGTTCCCAGACAGCCACAAACTGCCCCTTTTATATTTGCTCTGCAAAAGCTGTCCCAAGTGTATTCTTCCTTGAGGAGTCTATCCGTAGAATGCTTTGTATCTTGACAGTGTTTTTAGATCATTGTTGACTGCCTGTAGACTGTACAGGCAGCCAACAATAATGTAGAAACACTGTTACTTCATCTGCAGCTGTGTACATTTACATAAGGTAGTTATTAACGACAAAATTAATCTGAGGACTGAAGGGTTAAGACAGAATAAAACAAGGGTGTAGTACAAGGGATTGGAATGAATGATCTGAGTTTGGGAGTTTTTCTTATGTTTGGTACACCTGCAACACAGGAAAAACTCATCAATTCCTGTCCCCCATACTCTACCAGTAATCGTGTTCTGAATTTATACCATGATTAAACTTGAATCAAGCTGATATTTTACTGTTTAATTTGTTGATTGATGCTCTTTTCTGTTGAAACATTTCACTCACATCATAATGTCAATTAGATGATTAACAACCATTCAGAAGTATTCTTACATGATGTTCTCACATACAAGCCGTATTCAAAGCATTGGAGGGGGTAATGTTGAATACAGACAGCAATTGTAGTATAGATAATATTACATAACCTAAGTACAAAGGTCAAGTTTACTCACACAATCCCTGTATTACTGACAATCTCAGTCAGAAACTTGGGATTATTGTGGTCACTGAATATTCACAGACCTGTGGAAGATTTTTTTTTAGTATTGATCTGTTTGCAGATTCTATTTTTTCCACATCAGAAGGGCAATTTTTTGCTGCCACTCATCCAGACCAAAGGTAGGGAGGATAATGCCCAACTGGGGATGGAGTTCTGGCACCCGTGAACATTTTATATACATGAATCGGTGAAAAATCATTCAGTACCATTCAGAACAAAATAACTTAACGTAAGCTTCCCACCAATTTGTGTTCTGTATACTGTAAAGATTTCTTGTCAGCTTTACCAAACCATCTAATATACCACACTGTGCTCCATTTTCATGCCAGTGATTGCAATGGAAAAGAAAGCAAAGAAACAGATTAAAACTGCACTCATCTATGTCACTGGAATACTTATTATCAAGATTAAAAGACATTTTAGGTCAAAGTATTATTAGAGTTTAGTTTTATGCTACAAACCTCCTTATGATTTGTCAAGACCATGAAAGACATAAACCAATACACAGGCACCACTTCTCAGTGTTTCAACAGGCTAAAATTTATGATTGGGGGTTGGGGGACGAGATTGCTAAACATACAAGTGTCAATAAACATTCTTAGTTTTGCAAGAAATTGTGTACTCCTACACTCTTGAATTTGGTACATGGCTCACCAACACCATAATATAGCAAAAGAAACTTGGAAGAGGTGGGTTTGGGGGTGGGTGGAGGGGGAGAAGAGGGGAGGGGGGTATGTGACTCCAGAACAGAAAATGTGAATATGACTGAAAAGATATATTCAACTTATTGTCCACAAACTAACTGAAGGGGAATAAATCTAGAACAGAGAATACATTATACACCCACAGAACTTGACCTGCATTTTGTAATTCTAAACAATATCTGGATTTATTTTTTCCAAAAATTTTGTGTGCATACTCAAATTATCATCTAGAAACAATAAAATATATTTTCTCTAACTGAAGGGGAATAACTCTAGAAAAGAGAATGTGAATATGGCCAAATGAGAACCTGATCTGTATTTCGTCATTCTGTACAATATCCAAGTTTAAGAAAAAGTTTGTGAAAGCAAACCCCAGTTATCTGGAAACCACAAAATATATTACTTCTGCAAACTATTGGTTTATTTATAGGTGTTTAAGGTCACTTTCAGCATCTTTGGTTATAGCATGACCTCAACATAGTTATGAAGTCAAGTTTACCAATCGTTTATACCAATGCTGCCCACTTTAGAAGACATCCACTCCACACAAATACAGAACAGCCAAATACAGAACAGCCAAATGAGAAATTCATCTGTCTTCTGTCATTCTATACATACAGATTATCATGATAATGTGCATGTCCTGTGACTTGTATCAGATTCGAGGTGGTGTCCAGAATGGGATCTCAATGAGACGGCTTTGCCGGCGAGTTGTGATCCCATTTTGGGACACCACCGAGAATCTGATACAAATCACAGGACATGCACATTATCATAATTCATTTATCTAACAATTTTGTCACATGAACAGATTAAATCTTAACCCTTTACCCAACGTAACGGCTAAAACCAGCCAATGCTATTTTTAAAAAAATCGTCAATTTTATTTTTTCATTTTTTGTCTCAAAAATATAGGTTATGACCCCTTGTTGGAACGAGCTCATCGAGCTCGTTCCAATGAGCGGTCATAACTTATGTTTTTGAGACAAAAAATGAAAAAAATTAGTTATTCAAGAATTTTTTTTGCGTCGTCTACTTTTCATGTTAGGTAAAGGGTGAAATTATTTTTAAACATTTTTTGGGACATAATGTTCAGTCGATCACTGAAACACACATAGAATGTATCCATGTGCCTGTTATGATAGCCCGTAGCGCTACCGGAAATGAGTCGTCTATATGATACGGAATCAGAATGAGTCGTCCATATGATACAGAATCGGAACTCATTTTCTCGTACTTTTCGGGCCAAAATCTATATGATTGTTAGATAAAATATGTGAAAGTTCAGAGCAATTTCTGAATGCATCCTCAAGTTATCATCCAGAAATTAACAAGACTAACAGTAACCGCCCGGCCACGGATGCCCCCAAACTATGACCTTGATCTGTGAGGACATATCGTCTCTATATAAATAACATATGTATGCCAAGTTTCAACAAAATCCAAAGAAGCATCTCAGAGTTATGGAACAGACGGATGGATGGAAATCATGCAGACAGACAGGCAGATGGATGGATGGAAATGACAAACACTATATGCCCCTGAACATTTTTCGGGGCATAAAAAGTTGGATGTATGAACAGGGTGAATAACACTTGATGTGTCTACAACTAGGCATGAACAAATCCTTGTATTTTTTGATAGTGTATTAATTTTCCACAAAAAACCTCCTTTTCCAACAGTTTAATGGAAAGAGGTAATCCCCAATTAAACTGAGGAAACAGCTTTTCACTACAGCATTATTGGTCAAATACTGCTTTTCAAGGAAAAAACTGTTATTAAAAAAATACTGGGTTCTCAGGCACCTCCCTCATCATTGAAAAGCTGCCTCATCACTCCATTTTTATTACCAGGAAATCTCTTCATTACTTTGCATTTGTAGAATAAAACTTTGACCAACTATATCTGGTTTAACAGAGCTCTGTCATGCAAGATATAGTTGGTTAAATTTGCAACTACACTATCAGAAATTTTCACTGCTGAAAAAAAGAAGTTTTTTCAACATGATAGTGTAAGTAGATAAATTTTTAATTCCAACTATTTTCAGAACTGTTTGTGGATTAACAGAAATTCAAAAAAATAAAAAGCCTCTCTCCCTCATCACAAAACTGAGAAAATATTACCTGCGAAACAAGAAATTTTTTAACAGGCCTAACCTGATCTTGTTTAAATTGCCAACTTCACAGTCTTCAAAGAATTACGAACATAAAAATTAACTTATGATTTTAAATTCATAAAAAAAAGTCTCTCTCGAAAGGAGAGTTTTTCAGAGCAAAAATGCAAGAGAACAAGGCTTTTTTGGGGGCCTTATTAGAAGAGAAATACATCTATTCTGCTAGGTCAGCATGATCCATACTGTGGAGACCACTTAACTGGATATCACTCAACTGAATAACCCCGTTAACTGAATATAACTTCCAAACACAATTTACTATACTTTCAGTACAAATTTGACGTGTTAATTGCATACAGGTTATAGAGCAAACTACTGTTAATTGAATAAAAAAAATCTTGTAATATGTCGAGAAATTATCAACAACCACCAAATCCCACCTTGTTTATAGACCTATTCGGCCTCAGTACACCCAATACAGCCATTTAACTGGTTGAGGGCTAAATTATTTTTAGCGGTCTGTATTATTTATTCAATATTTGTTTATTACAAATTATTGGAGAGTGCCCACAGGTGCTCTCCAATAAACTGTAATAAAAGAAATTTATAAAAATAAAATAATTTTTGCGTTTGACTGAATGTGAAACATGAACAAGGAAAATGTTGGCTTTTGCTTAGGTACCCTCATTTATTTAAAATCCCTGCTAGAGGCTTCTAGCACTCAACCTGTTAATCTATCGTATCTTGTTTGAAAGAGGTCCACAAACTCTGTCAAGCATGAGATAATAGAATAAATGTGCAGTTTATCCTTGGAAAGCCAAAAGGTGACCACATCTTGGTTAATTGAATAGTTCTGTCAAATGTTTTCATTGGCAAAGTGTCTATTCATTTAACAAAGTTCCATTGTATTAGTTTGAGCCATTTCTCACCCAAAGATATATATCCATTTCAACTCTTGTAACTCTTAAGATATCTTGTACATGTACAGAAATTTAGAACCTGGACTGTTTACTGGACAGACAGATGAATGCATGGACACAATGGGATGGAGACATGGACTGATGTTAAAATGACCAGCAAATTTCACCATCTATTAGTTGACTAAGAGTTGACTAATGATTTCCCAGTACAATCAGAATGAAACTCCTTGTACCCAGTTAGATTACCACCATTTGTGCCATGACCAAACATGCTAACATCCTGGAATGCTCAGGATAATTCCGGAATCCATCCCAGAATGTGATGCTCAGAACAGATTCAGCAAAAAATTGCAGAAAATCTAACAAAGTTCTTTTTTTTCTGCAGTTTTGTGATGTTTAGTATTGATTTGTGAGCGTGTCTGAGCAAACACTGGCAACTTAAGCTCATAATATTTTAAATTCCACTTTCACTTAAATTAAGTTTCCTTTTGATTAAACTGAATGAAAGAGCAATTAAACAATATATATGTATTTCTCTGCTTTAATTATAGCCTTAAAAATCTATTTGTAATCCAGAAAAATACAGGTAAAAATTGATAGAGCCGTTCGGTTTTTCAATTATTAGAAGAAATAGCAACTGAACCATTTTTTGGTTATACCGCCCATCCCTAATTGGGATATTAATGTTGACAACTAGAATTTTCGAGACAACAAATACTACTTATCACATCAGTATCAACTAATTGATGACTCATTTCAACACTAAAGTGGATGATAGGACAAATGGGCACAGAGAGTCGGTGTTGTGGTAGTTAGCACCAAAAATGTAAACTTTCTTGGACAGGGAAAGATTACAAGGCTGATTTTCAACTAAAGATGATAAACTAATAATAAAAAAACACTGAAAAGAGAAGAATTAAAGAAGTGATTTATTACCAATGTATTGAATCTGTTAACCTGTGTAATCTGAAGACAACTATATTCTCTATACAATGAACACCTGATAAAGAAAATGCAATTCACATCAGTTCCAGTTATACACAGAAACATAATTTATGCACAATATACAATTTCCACAAAATATTGTCTTTGCGAAAGGGACAGTAATCTACAATCCAGATGAAACAAGAGCTGAGCCGCAGACTGGTGCATAACCCCACCATTGCTTACCGCCTTACCGCATACTAAATTCCACTGAAATCCATCCACTCAATGCTGAGATATGATCCAGATGGATGGATGGATGCGTGTAATCCAGTAATCATCTCCTACATTTCATTGATTATCTAATATGACTAGCAGGTAAAAATTAAAATGACCCCTCATTGGAATGAGCTTCATGAGCCCATTCCAATAATAAAGGGTCATAAGCTAGGTTTCCAAGCCAAAAAATGAAAAAAATAATAAAATTGGTTTTCGATTTTTGTGAATAGTGGTGGTTAATTTTGTCAGTTATTTTAGGAAAAAGGTAAATTACACATTGCATGATAAAGACAATCAAATTCACAACTTGATATGACATTTCTGAAACTTGCTCACTCAAATTAGTTGGAGCCTCAAATCATTAAATGGTAGTAGAGTGCTAAAGTATTCTTGGTTGTCAAAATTTGTTCACATGCCTTTGCCTTGTTTCAATTGTAACATTGCAAATCCATACTGATGAAATAACTTCACTTTAGAGATAATCTAGAGCACATCTGATGAAAATGAAGCCTTTAAGTTCTAATACCTACATATCAGCTTAACCATTTACCCAACAAATCGGCTGCATCCAACCATGTGTTTTACAAATTAAGCAGTTTAAAAAATATTATTTTTCAAAAAATTTCAAAATAACCATATCATGTGATCCCTCACTGGAACAAGCTCATCAGGCTCGTTCCAACAATGGGGTCACGTGGTATGGTTTTGTGGAAACTTTTGAAAAATTTGAAATAAAAGCCCCTATAATTGGAATAATAAATTTTGATATCCTGTGAATATTCAATATCGATGGCATACATCTGCTTCGAGATCGATCCCGAATCAGTCTCAAGATTCAATTTTTTTCGAATCTCTCGTACTAACTTCAATTTGTTACATTTCCAACAAAAATTGGATAAATGTGTCATTAGACAATTCATTCATGTAGGCTCAATTGTAAGTGACAATGGTTAATTGTTAGGTAAGTAGAGAATTTTGCCCAGAACATTATCCATAGTTTTAGTTTTTGAAGGTTAACTTGTTACAATTCACGTTAGGAAGTTTTTGAAGGCTTAACTTGTTACTATTCATGTTCTTAAGAACATGAACAGTAACAAGTTAAGCCTTCAAAAACTAAAACTATGATTAATGGGCCTAGTTGTTTCAGCGAAGGTGCTACAGAGAATATTTATTT
The DNA here is from genome assembly GCA_031216915.1 of Pictodentalium vernedei. Taxonomy (NCBI): domain Eukaryota; kingdom Metazoa; phylum Mollusca; class Scaphopoda; order Dentaliida; family Dentaliidae; genus Pictodentalium; species Pictodentalium vernedei. The sequence continues at coordinate 539,064,047 of CM062295.1, read as the reverse complement.
ATTGGTATTTAAGATGTCAGTCAGTCTTGTAAGGGTTATCACAGTGTTCCGTAACTTCTGTTTGGTGCAATATGAAATAACTTGTCTTTTAAGATTTGATTCGAGATTCGATATCAGAGACACGGTTATATTAAAGATTTGATTTGAAAAAAAAAATTGTGATTTGCAGATCCCTACCTGGGAATTGGGTGAAGGGTTAAAGCCACATATGGGCTTCGAGCACTTGATCAGTTAAGAATTCTTGTACATGTATTACTACCCGCAGAGAGCTTTCCAAGTATCATTATCTGGCGCAGATGTTATTTCTGTTAACTTCAAGACAAAGAAGCTGTAATAATTACTATGACACCCATCCTAAACTAATTATATTTCAGAGCCATATTACACTGAAATTTCCTTATAAAGAGATGGCATTTGTAAGTCAATAAAGTATTCACTTAAATCAGAGCTGTCTTGAGATTCACCAAGTTTCACCCCAGACTGCAAAGAATACTAACAACATCTCATTAATTTTGAAGAACATGCCCCAGGTGATAATTCAAGAATTATAGTCTGTGACCTTTTCAAACTGGTTCGAAAGTATAATGAAACAAAACAAAATTTCCAGTAACAAAACAAAAACTATTACAAATTATTTTAACTCAACAGCTCAACACTTATTTATTGGGGTTTTGATGACACAATCGACAGTCAGGCACCTCATTTTGAAGTGGCGGGCAACTGTATTAACTCTGCACATGCAGGGTTAACACTGGATAAGGCAAGTGTGCAATCGACGCCTTAGTACACAGTGGATTAAGCGTCTTGTCCAAGAACACATATAGAGAGTGACACACGTGTGCGAATGGGTAATTGATATGGAATGAATGCCAGAGCGGGAGGCCTCTTGTTCTATCCTTCCACACAGGCACTCTTGCTTATCGATTAACCCACTCACACACGTGTGTCATTCTGTGTTTATCACATGCCTTCACGTCTATAAAAACAAGGACACTCAGCAATTCATTTGACAACTATCAACAAAAAGAACACATTTTATCGCCAACCAAATTTGGGAGGGGAGCCAGTGTTACTATTTCATCCCCCAAGTTCCAATGTGTTCAATGTGCCTACTGGCACACAGAACAAGTTAGAACTCGGGGGATGATTTTTAGCTATCACTAGCGATTCAAACTCTAATTGTGGTGCATGATTTGTAGAAAATTCCAGTGAAATTTTGCTTCTATTTAAAAATAATCTGTCAACGATTTCCGATATTTTTAGATTTTCATTTTCTGCTTGGTTTAATGTTGCCGTAGATGGGGATTTCACAGAACAGGCATGTAATAAAATGCAGTCCCTGCTGGTTGGGATGATCTTTTGGTTTGAAATCCAATGCCCTCAGTACTGAGTCACCACACTCCTTGTCAGGTCAACAACATTAATAAAGCAATGTGGGATATTTGTGGGGTTAAAAAAAATGTTTTCAAACCACTGTTCTATATAATCAATGACTCTTGATGCTTTTGAAAAGGTGAAGACAATGATTTTTCATGACCTGCTCAACTCAAATTCCATAACCTTCTGAATTTAAATGCATATAATTTCAATAACTTTCTGTAACCTATTGAGAGAATGAAAATGTGGAACCAATCATTTGAAACATCAAGGTCAATATAAGTTAAATTCTGTCTCTTTTTATGTCAGCAAGATGAAAAGTCTGGGTTTTTTTCTGTTTTCTGTACTCCTGCCAATTTGTAATGCTTTGTTTCCGATTTTAACTGTTATTTTCATTTAAATTTTTTAAATTTCTACTTCAAAAATACAGGTCAAATAACTGGTCTACAATCAAATTTGGCCATCAGCCAAGTGCTAGTAACATTTTATTATTGATGACCAGTTATTTGACCTGTAAACGTGTTCATTTACGAAACCTTTCCAGAACCCCATTTTCAAATTACTCATTTTCAGGGATCTGAAATGTCCAAAATTCAATTTCAAAACACAAGACTTTTCCATAACCTGTCGGAACCCTGTTGTCATTAATCTATGCCGGTCAAATATGCGGCGAGTGTGGGCAGAGTCATTAAGTACACTGGTCTCCCATGCCAGATGTCTTGGATTGATCCTCAGTTCGGAAAGTTCTTGAGGTGTCTTAACAATCTGGCAGCATCAATTGTGGAGTTGTCTTAGGGTGGGGGGGGGGGGGGGGGGGGTCATAAAATAGCTGACCCTTGTGTAGAGACACACGCCATGTAGGTTAATGATCCCTTTATAGTATTCAAGCACAGTGAGAACTCAAAAAATTGCCACTACAGATGTTATCCAACATACATGCACCATTGAGCCTAGGCGATAAGTTGTATAAATTGTTTGCCAATCCTTGTAAAAAAAAAAAGGCTTAACAAGGCTTAAAACATTAATGTATGCCATGAACATAAGAAAAATATACTGAAGATTAAATATATGGTTTAAGGTGCAAATATTCATAGCTGTACATCAACTTATCTTTCGAATTCAATTTTCAGTGATGGCTGTTGTTAATCATGACTTGCCCAAAACATCACACAAAGCCTTTGCTTCAGTCTGCTTAGTGGAGCAATCACTCTTTCAGACATTTTTTGATCTGAAATGAATGAATAACAAAAATGACAAAATTAATTTCATCAAAATAGGACATAAAATTGAACCTTTCTCTTGTTTGGAGCACCAGCTGACAATTAGAAGTTGAGGTGAGAAAATGTTTGGAAGGCAACACAAATATTCAAATAACTGGCATATTTTATTATGCATACTAGTAATTTTATTATCTACTTGCTTTATCATGATGAATTAAAAAGTTAACTATCACTTGTTCTTGGCAAAATTTCATGAGAAAAGGCAAGGCTACACTAAATTTCATTATAAACACAGCAAAATAGATTCCAGAATCAAAATAGGTAATACTGGCAAATAATTTTGTCGAACCTTCATGTATTACTTACAAAATTCCAAAACTTTTCGTGTTTTCTAAACATTTATACAATTATGGAGCAAAAAATGAAATCTTTTAGTTATTCAAGAAATTTGTTCTCATCTGGTTTTCATGTTAGGCAAAGAATAAAAGCTTCCTAATTATGACAACGTTGTAAGTGGTTATGAACCGTATTCACAGTTTATTTACATTAATAGTCAAAATGCAAGATAACTATTGAAATTCCCCTTTTTTCCCTTCAACAATTAATGATGCTGGTCACTGGCAGTGATCAGGCCTGTAGGAAGCATTTTAAACTTGGGAGTATGGTCATGCAAGGGCATTTACACACTGATATATATCATTAATAGCCCATGGGTGAAATGTTAGGAATATAATACCCAAAACTATGCTGGGGACTTCCACAACTCTACATTGTTTTTAAAAAATGCACATTTAGGCTTAAAAATAAGTAAAAAATCTGTTTCTTGGGCCCTCCCACATGATCTTTTTGGCTGCTGCATGCTCTCTTTTTATAACCAATGCAAACTTAAAAAAAATAAAAATTAAATATTTTACCCAAGTTTATAAAATTGATAAATTTATCTCTGGAGTGCAACAGGGGTTTGCAATGCTTTAGCATTGCAAAGCCTTCTTGCACTCCAGGGATGAAATACACCACCATCCATGCTATTCTGTAGATTATGAGGTTTAAAACAAAAACAAACCAAGAACATGAACTTTTGATTGCAAAGAAATAATTACAAAAATAAAATAAATAAAATAAAACTGAAAAAATTTATAGTAATTTATATATTTTTTATACTTACCAATGACCCAGACATAGCTGGTGCTAACTCTTAAAAATATAGGGCCAAACACAAATTTTGCCCCCCAATCCCCAAAATTTGCATCTAAAACCAAAGAAAACATGTCCTGAATGGCCCTCCATACTTCACCTCTACTGCGCATGCGCAGTGTCAAGGACGTCCCGAAATTGGCGCCATTAATCATTCTTACCATCAGTGCCTGGTACGCGCTATGTCCTCAGTGGGGAGGTATGAGTTCCCAACTCCTGGGAGGGCCATCCCCGTCTGGGTCATTGGTAAGTATAAAAAATATATAAATTACTATAAATGTTTTCAGATTTTTATACTGTACCAATGACCCAGACATAACTGAATAGTAAAAAGGCTGGAGGGCCCAGGACATAGAGGAAAATCCAATAAGCTCAACTATATAAAATAGAGTCAGAGTCATCTCCTGTAGGAGAAAAGGAGAAATAGGCTTCACGTGTATCTTTCTTATTTATGACAAATTAGAAAGACACAATACCTTCTATAATTGAGCATCATAACATCCATGTTCTCTATTAATATCCAGTATAATTCGTATACTAATTATATTTAAAGTAAGCCAATAAATAAAGCTAGTCCAAAGAATTGAGACTCTTTATACTCTTTTAAAAGTGTCCGAGGATAGTATAATAACATCCGTTGACACATGACATATTCAATTGTTATACTTTAAAACTATGACATGAATGAATTAAAAACATAACTTTCACTTAAGAAACCATCCCAGTAACAGCTCAGAATTACTAACTCTGGAGGAGGTATCCCCTTGTTTTCATAATAAAAACAGGTGACCCAAGGGAACACCCTCCCCCCCCCCCCCCTTTTTCTTGCCCTGGGTCAAATAGCCCAGAGCGAAGAGGGCAGCAGGACGGAGTCACTGCCGGAACATAAAGCCTACATAGCTATAGCTGCAATTGTTAAGTGATCAACTTTCTGAGCAGCTGATAAAGGACCTAAACAATGCAGGTCTCCAGAAATGGATACAATATTTCTGAGATAAAAATTCGTGAATGTGGATGGTTGAGACCAATATGCAGCCTACTTAATCTATAATAGCAAAACTATATGTCAGCCCAAGATGTAGAAGAGCTCTTACTTCATGAGCCGAAATCTTAAGCACAGACTGCTAAGTTAAGGATAGATTATCCTAAGCAGTACCGATAGTTAACTGAATGCATTAAGTAATAGAATGGACCGTAATGACCTTTCTATTAGGCATCAGAGCCAGAAGAAGCTTTACGTCCTACTGATAAACTGAGATCTGTAAATAAATACATAAAAGTCTATCCGGACAGAGTAAAGGTCTATGCCCGCTCGAAGACGGAAGGACCTAAAAAACAATAGGTTCCGGATATCATTAGGAGCCTGATTCTTAACCAAAAATACAACATTAGTAGTAAAGGTAATAGAGTTCCCGATACTACGAAAGTGAGAATCGTCCACCGATAGTGCATGAAGCTCACTGACTCTTCAGCAGAAGAGAAGGCTAAGAGAATCGCTGCCTTGAAAGACCAGAATTTGAAACTGCTGTCCCAAGGATTCAAATGGTTGCTTTAGTTAATAAGAACCCAAGCTAAATTCCGAATAGGAATTAATCTAACGATTCTAGGTCTCTTATCGAAAAGTTTCAAACTAACTTAGATAAAGAGACATTAGGCTCCATTGTAAACTATCATGGTGTGCATAGGTATCAGATAACATAGACCTATAACCTATAAAAGTAACTGGCTGCAGATGATTTCGTTAAACAAGTATACTAGAAAGTTTGCAATGTCTGGTATGGAGGAATCAAAAATATCAACATAAAGATCCCTACACCAACGACGGAAGACCCTCCACTTTAGCCGCATAGTATAGCGAAGAGGAGGTCCTTCTACAGTTAGGAATCGTGTCCACTGCTGGTCCTATACAGTGCTTGCTATGCAAGAAGGACCGCACAACGGAATACGTGAAGGTTGAGACCTTGCGGGTTGTGATAGAGTTGACACGATTTCCCCAGCGAAAAAAGATCCTCTCATGGAGGAAGTTTCCGCGGTAAGTCCCACAGTAGACATCTAAGTAAATTTATCCACCGTCTCTGTGGGACAGAGATGCTACCAACAGAAATGTATTGTGAATGAATAATCCTAGCAATACTTGCTGAATCAACAGCGCTGGAGGATACGTATATCCTATCATCGCTTCCTACTAGATCGATAGAGCGTTAACTACATATGCTCAGGGATCCGGACACGGTGACACATACGTCTACAATTGATTGGAGAGTTGTGTCGCAAATAAATTTATCACTGGGTGCTCCCATTGATAGCAAATCTGATTGAATACTTGTTAGTTGATAGTCCATTCCGACGGCAACAAACGACCCTTACGTGAAAGGGAGTCTGCTAATACGATCCGACGACCGAGAATATGACGAACCGAAACAGAACTTGGTGTTCTATAACAAACAGAACGATTCTTTCCGTTAAAATCAATAACGGAACCGAATGAGTGCCTCCCTGGTTCCGGATATACGCAACTACTGTTGTATTATCGGACAGGATTGAACATGCGTTTCTGAATAAAATTCATCCAATGACGTAGTGCAAGCCAACATAATATTCTTCCTTGGAAGTAAAGAGCTTGCCTAAAAACTACGGAACCCAAAGACCCCGGCACTTCGAATCCGTTGGGATCAAAATGTGTCCCAACCTGTTTGACTGGCATCCGTCATAATCGAAAAACTCGGATCCGGCAATTACAGTGGAACTCTCTGAGTCAACCACCGAATGTTTGCCCACGTCTGAATCTCTTGTTACACTTGATAGACAAGAGAACGTGTATATCGAGCAATTCAAGATTGCTGAAAGGTTACCGTCGAAGAGAAGCTTCTCGGGGACCGAAGCGACTCTGAGAGAGTTCTTCACCTTACTATCCAAGTGCGTGGATGTAGCTAGGGCTGCGTCACGTCTAACCAACTCCAGGTTGCCACGGAAGGGCGGAGTTATACGTGGAAAACTACTGCCCCTGAAAGAAATCCCATTGAGGATCATATCCTGGAATTCTTTCTCTTGAAGACGTAATGATAACGTCTCAGTAAGGTGGTGTACGTATGATAAAGCGTCTAAGTTAAGTCTATTATACATCATTGTCGTTTCCAACATCGTGGTTGGAATTGACATAGACGGTGAAAAAGACAATTGCAGTCTTGAGTCTCGCCGTCTTAGACACAAAGGAACTCTCGGTAAGCCCAGTTTTGCCAATAAACAATTATTTCCTAGAATTCACGAAAGGCAGAATAGAGCATTGCAGACAAGAAACTATACTAGCATGTTGATAGCAAGCTTATATATATATAGCGTCGTTCAATAATTCGAATGTTCTAAGACATTATTGGACTGCGTCGGCAACTCAGGGACAATGTCCCTGAACCGATTCAAAACTCCGTGTCCAATGACGCTATTAGTCTCTTATCCAGCATCGCAGCAATGTAGTCCGACGGAACAACCTCTGGAAGATAATGCCGGAAGAAATGTATGGCAGCTTCTGTTGTTCCGAAAGGGAAAGCTCGAAATCATCCGAATCCCTTTCGCCATCCTGTCGGACCCTATGAAATATTCGGTCGTCCGTACCTGATGCAACAGCGGAGCGTACCGACCCAGCGCTGTCGGATTATTCCTGATCCGACCGAGAATCTGTCGTTTGCTGGGATGCTGCGATAAGCTGTGCTATTTTGGATAGCACGTCCGTCACTGAGGCCTGTGGAGAAGCGGTCTTACGATGCATTGTCGCTGGAAGCTCCGTGTACGTTACCCCGTGCATACTTCTATTATGCGAGCGACCGGAGTGTGCAGGCCTTGTGTCCCTTGGCTACCGGATGGCGTGACCTGTTCGCCATGGAATCACTGAATGCCGAAGCTGGCCGGATATTCAAGGTCACGTAGCCAATGTGCGGTCGTGTGCGCTGCTGTGAGGATGAGCAAGCATTATCGACAGTCACTCGGACTGTCTATATAACGGAGCGTCCGGAGTGGCGGACATACGCTCCAAAGGTGAAATGTCTGTACCACAACATCCGGTCCCATATGTTGTTGCACGAGAGAGGGACCTCTCTCGCTCGCCGCCCGGACGGACCGGACGAGCTAGGAACCGGACTAACAGGCTTCCTCCGATCTCTCCTCTAATCCGTCGTCACTGGGTGTGTACTAAAGTCTATTATAGTGCTCGCATCACCCAAATCTCCATGCTAGACCGCAACAGACGAACCCGACTGCCGAACCATTCGATGAATGGACGCTACACCGGGTGAGCTAGCGAATGTCAACTCCGTCGATCCTACTAGGGACCTCTTAGGAGATTGACGTAATCCATGAGCACTAATTGCCGCTAGCTCTTCATTAACTATGACGACAGAGGCACACTTTGAAAGACATCTCAGTAATTTTGCGAACAAGAAACCAGATATGCTTGTACATAGCAAGCATATAAAAAATATATATAGCGTCGTTCAATAAATCGAACGTATCTGAGACATTATTGGACTGTGTCGGAACTGAGGGACGATATCCCTGAACCGAACCAAAAATTTCTAAGTCCACCGACGCTATCAGTTTCTTATCCGGTATCGCAGCATTCTGGTCCGACGAAGAACCTCTAGAAGATGAAGTCGGGTGACATATACAGCAGCTTATGTTGTTCCGAAAGGGAAAGCTCGAAACCTCTGAATCCCTTTCGGCATCCCGTCGGACCGTATGAAATTTTCGGACGTCCGCACCTGATGCTTCCGCGGAGCGTCCCGACCCAGCGTCGTCGGATATTATATTATGCGACAGAGATTCTGTCGTTGCTGGGATGCTGCGATAAGTTGTGCTATTTGGGATAGCACGTCCGTCACCGAGGCCTGTGCAGAAGCGGTCTTACGATGCTTTGCCGCTGGAAGCTCCGTGTACGTTGACTCCCGCATACTTTCTTATGCGAACGTCCGGAGTCTGCAGGCCTCGAGTCCCTGGCTATCGGATGGCGTGACCTGGTCGCCGAGGATTCTCTGATTGGCGAAGTTGACTGGATATCGGAGGTCACGTAGCCAAGGTGCGGTCGTGTGTGCTGCCATGAGAATGAGGAAGCCTTATTGACAGTCTCTCCGGACTGTCTATATAACGGAGCGTCCCGAGCGGCGGACGTATGCTCCGAATGCGAGACATTTTGTACCCCAACATCTGGGGCCAGATGTTGATGTACGAGAGAGGGGCCTCTCTCGCTCGCAGTCCCGATGGGCCTGGACGAGCTATGAACCGGACTAAAAGGCTTCCTCCATTCTCCCCTCTAATCCGCCGTCACTGGGTGTGCACATGGATGTTTATAGTGCTCGCATCACCCAAAACTCCTTTCTAGACCGCAACAGACGAACCCGGCTGCCGAACCATTCAATGAATGGACGCTACACAGGGCGAGCTAGCGGACGTCAAAGGCCGTCAAACCTACTAGGGTCCTCTTAGGCAATTGACGTATTACCTGAGCACTTTTCCGCTAGCTCTTCATTAATTGTGACGACGGAGGCACACTTTTTGGAAGACATCACGGATACATCACCCTGATCATGATCGTCTGAAATAGAGATTGATAAAGTAGAGTGACCCTGCGGGGAAAGGACCGGAATGGCCAATTCCCCACTAACATACCGTGACACACGCTTCCCATGTTGTCATCGTAATCAACACATACAGAACAGGAGTTAGTGCGAGTACACTGACTACATTATACAATGATTATGAAAGTCAGAGAAAGATTTCCTCTTATTACAATTGAACAATATCCTTTCAATGTGAAAAGAAAACAAAGTCCTAGTACTCGCACCAACCCCTGACAATCAAAATACATAATAACAAGATCCATTAACATAGAAAAAATAATTGAATCAAAACATTTTTGAAAAAATATTTTTTCAGAACAGCCCAAGTTTCTGAAAAGTAACGTTGATCCCCAATGGATCCCAAGTCTAAGTGTGGACAAAAATTCTAAAAATATTTTAAACAATTTATGCATCACTTACGAACAATAATAATGTGTCTAGTTATGATTAAATTAACATCAAGATATTATTTTCAAGAAATCCCCCCTCACACAGAGGGCTGTTGGAAATGTAAACAATAAGTGTAAAAACACTAGATCAAGACCCTGTCCCGAAATCAGTTACCAATAATACACTATCCACTATCTGATGCAAAACAGAGACTTCCAGGGAAGAAACTGCAGAACATCAGATGGTAGATGCAGAACACTATGCCTAACCACCCATAGGTGAAGACGTAAACATGGGGAAAAGAACAGAATACATTCTGTTATCCAGCTAAAACTCCCAAGAAATTTTAGTAATAATATTACAGAAAATATGCCAAAAGCATGGGAGAATAGCAAGAGGGGACTTAAAGGAAAGGGAGAGAGGAAAACACTGAATAAGCAGTGTAATCTTGATAACAAGAATGACCACAACAGGCAGTTGCCTCGAAAATAGGTAACTTAACATAATTTCATCAAAAAATTTTAAGTTACAGCCCTGATTATTTTCTGTCACTCATTTTTCCTCTCCTCCTTCTATATCCTCCTTAGAATCACCATTTCACTAATATTTATGTGTCTGGCATCATTTAAACTGAGATTTACAAGCACAAAGATCAGTCAGATGTTAACTGATGAAGGGCTAAACAAAGAATGATTAATGGCGCCAATTTTGGGACGTCCTTGACACTGCGTATGCGCAGTAGAGGTGAAGTATGGAGGGCCATTCAGGACATGTTTTCTTTGGTTTTAGATGCAAATTTTGGGGATTGGGGGGCAAAATTTGTGTTTGGCCCTATATTTTTAAGAGTTAGCACCAGTTATGTCTGGGTCATTGGTACAGTATAAAAATACTGCCCATCCACATGCAATTTTACAAAAAAATGGCCTGAGAAATAGAAGATCTACTTTGTGGTGCCTTGTAGATCCATATTCAACAAATCCCCCTCCCCCCCTCCCTGCCCCCGCCCCCAATCGGACAAAAAAAAATGTTGAGCAAAAATGTGCATTTTTCTCAACTTTTCAGGCTTTAGTAAAATAAATAAAATGAGGAAAGCTTTGGTCACATCTTAACCCTTTGAACTCCCGCGGCTGCTTTTCTGGCCAGGAACACGATACGTCATTAAATATGATGGCTGTTCAATAAATGTGTGGGGTAGACCAATAAATATTTTCAACATGCAGCCCCGAAGCTGCACGTTGAAAATATTGATTGGTCTACCCCAAACAACGAATATGGACTCTTCTAATTGCTGTCATTGAACTGGCATGGAATATACCACTATAGTTCAAAGGGTTAAGAGTAAAGAGTCTGTGTACACCCTTCCTACTGTATACCAATAATATGACAATGACAGGTTGATAAAGATAATTTTGGCCTGAACTCTTTCTGCCTCTACTACTTCTGGAAGAAGTTTGGGGAGGGGGGAGGGGGTGCATAATCCCCCTGTGCCCCCCCCCCCCCCCCCATGCCTGACTGTGATTCTTGAAAAAGTTCTTCTTGAAGAGAATTCCGAAAATCAAATTTATCATGCGAGGAACAGATTTTGGAAAAGTTTCCAGATTTTTACGGTTAATAAAAAAAAAATGGTTTTGGTTCTAAGGCAATGCCTCACTGAAATTAAGCCCCCATAAATGAAACTTTTTTATTTGCCTGTAGTGTCTTCCAAAATTTGCAGGTAATCATAAGACTTTAAATTTTTTGCTTCTTTGATTGATGTATTTTTATTTACACATGTTTTCAACTAAGAATGATTAAAATACATTTTCTATTTATTATACTAAAGTTGGATAAAATCATTGACATCTACTTTAAGCAAAGGATAATGTGAAGTTTTTCTTCTAAGCCACTGGAAAGATGTGAATTTTAGCAGACATTGCCAAACTTGGGTGCCTCAGGAGTTTATTAGAAAACATCATGGCAAAGATCTTCACCTTTCTATTTGGAAAACTTGCAACATGAATGACTGAATTGGAAATTTCTTCAACATCCAGAAGCCTGTAGGCAAGTACACACCACTCTAATGTTGAATGGGAAAGTGCTTGGCTACGATTTTCAATATTAATGGCAGCACAAGTCTTATAATCTGAGTAGTTGTTTCTAGTCAAGGGTCTTCTGCCTGAATAGACCAACAACACTTTACTAGCAGGGTTAATATTTTGTCTCAATTTGTGAGAATCCATTTGGATTCTCGTGAAAATTGTTGCGAGAATCCATACTTACTATGAGTGTCCCAGGATTCCATGAGGCCACCATGGTTGAACCCCTGTTGCATACGAACACAATTTAACCATTTATCCAACACATCTTTTTAATTTTTAAAACTAAATTTGATAATTTTTAAACAATAAATAATAAATAATTGATAAATAATTAAATGAACAATATTTACCAATAAAATCTTACAAATATGGTTGTCGTTGGAACCGGCTCAACGAGCCGATTCCAATGACAGCAATATTTGTTCAATTTTATTGACAAAGTGTCAGGATATTTCAGGTCATGTTAGCCTTCTATTGGTTAATTTGTTGCCGCTGTGTTAGATAAAGGGTTAAATTGACTCAATTCTTTTCACGCGAATCATAGCAGAGGTGCAGCGAGAATCTACATGGATTCTCGCTGGTTTTATTGCACGAATCTTTGTACGAATCGATTCTCGGATACTCATTCAAATATAAGCCCGGACTAGAAACAAATTGCACACAAGTCTTCATAATTTTGATGTTCGTTCGGTTTGTATGGGTCACATAGTTTGCAAAATGAACATTATGCAGTATTTCAATGCTTTATGATCCAAGAGCTTTGCCCTATACGCACAATAAATTATTTGGTAGTTGAGTGAATTTCTATCATATATACCAACCAGGTGGAGGAATTCAGATATTTCAGGTCAGGTTTTGGAAAAAAAAGGGTTCAAATTCACATTGGGAATGAGGCTGATACCTGGCCGCTGTTAGTATCTAAGTTGAACCCTGATCATGATCCCTGCAAAGCTCTCTCAGAAAAACTTCCCAAAGATCAACTTCCTAGGGAACATCATTAAGTGTTGTTTTAATTTCAATGCATTAAAAACCCAATTTATGTAACACATTACACCAACACCACAGTTTAAAAAAAAACATTTTAGCCAAAACGACCCAAGCATTTACCCAAATTTAGTTTTCAAGGTGTTTCCATTACCTTTTCCAAAAAGTTAAGTTTATAAGCACTTTAATGCACCTTGAATTTCAACCTCAGCCGCCTCACAATACAAGCAGTTTCAAGGTCTGAGCAAACCCTGGCTAGTCAGGAGGTGTACACTGTTACCAGACCCACTGTTTTCACAAGGCAGGACTACGATTACATTCAAGAGAAAATACAAGGATATTTTCACCCTTAGTCCCTAGTTAGAGAAGAATTTTGTGAAGGCATTCAAACAGTAAAGCCTTGGGTTCTTGTGACCTTCATACTTGGTCATTAATTTGGTGAAGACAATCAAACCGTAAATCCATAAGTTCTTGTGCCTATGACTTTTGGAGAACTATGTATTACCAGAAACAGTCACTGTAGGATAATAGTATTGATGGATAAGGATGTTTATACACTCATGGTTAACTGAAGGCCAAATCCATGCCCATAATAACATGTGCATGAGAAACTATCCATCCAGAACTCGTACGACAAGACACTTCATATTGCTATAAGCCAAGTCATTGTATTCATAAAAATTGGCAAGCTGTAGAAGTTTTATCCCATCTAATGGATACTGGAGTTGAACTCTTCACCCACAGAGTATTTTAAAAATATTTTACACCCAATCTAGTCATGGCTGCTGTGAAGCAGCCATAACTTGATTTGATGAAAAATTTATCAAAAGTTAACTCAAGAAATCATTGGTCAAAAAGTTCATTCAATTTACGGGGGAAATTTGGTTTTATGTGCCCAAATTATACTATTTCAGTGGCAAGAGATTTTATGGCTTGGGCAGGAATATCAGCCAGCAGCATGCAAGGAGTTAACCAAGACAGATGTTCAAGTTCGACAGTTTACAAATAAATCCATACATTAATGGGTACACCTGTTAGTCTTACCCTAGTAATATACCAGAAGAATAATGGATATTGATGTTTGAAATTATTGGTGCCCAATTCTTCTACTCTGACTGATTTGGCCTGCAGAATTGGCCTGTAAAGTCAAAAAAGAAATTTTAAGAGAATTTACAATGATATTTTATTTCATAATCATTTTCAGAATATAATGCACTACATTTTTATTATTATCGAACATGGATGCCAAATTTGAAGTTGAAAATTTCATGTTCGCTTCTGTGCACATGATTTTTTATGACAACTAGAATCCTGTGAATATATGGCATTCCCACTCAAATCAAACACGCTCCCAAAAATTGTGAACAGAACGAATATCGAACATGGACGATCCCACATTTTTCTGTTTGTGACCCATGTGCCATATTGAGGCAAGAGTTGTTGTAAGGATGTGGTGGGGATTTATACCTGATTTGTTCTGACGAATATAATATTCCAACTACATCATCAAAGCATGCCTTATTGGAAGCCATGCCTTGATGATGTTGCTGGAGTATTAGTCAATGGGGATTATAGTTTAAAAACGCACAACTTTCTGCATTGCTTTTGTTAACCCTTTACCCAATGTAACGGCCAAAACCAGCTGGTGCTATTCGCAAAAATTACCATTTAGTTTTCATTATATTTTTCACTGTCTCAGAAACATAGCTTATGACCCCTTATTGGAATGGACACATTGAGCTCATTCCAATGAGGGTCATATGCTGTGTTTTTCACTAAAAAAAATGAAAAAAATTAGTTTTCCAGAATTTTGTTTGCAAGTGTTGTCTGCCTTTCGTGTTAGATAAAAGGTTAACCAAATTTGAAAACTGAAAAAATTTATAGTAATTTATATATTTTTTATACTTACCAATGACCCAGACATAGCTGGTGCTAACTCTTAAAAATATAGGGCCAAACACAAATTTTGCCCCCCAATCCCCAAAATTTGCATCTAAAACCAAAGAAAACATGTCCTGAATGGCCCTCCATACTTCACCTCTACTGCGCATGCGCAGTGTCAAGGACGTCCTGAAATTGGCGCCATTAATCATTCTTACCAACAGTGCCTGGTAAGCACTATGTCCTCAGCGGGGAGGTATGAGTTCCCAACTCCTGGGAGGGCCATCCCCGTCTGGGTCATTGGTAAGTATAAAAAATATATAAATTACTATAAATTTTTTCAGATTTTTATACTGTACCAATGACCCAGACATAGCTGAATAGTAAAAAGGCTGGAGGGCCCAGGACATAGAGGAAAATCCAATAAGCTCAACTATATAAAATAGAGTCATCTCCTGTAGGAGAAAAGGAGAAATAGGCTTCACGTGTATCTTTCTTATTTATGACAAATTAGAAAGACACAATACCTTCTATAATTGAGCATCATAACATCCATGTTCTCTATTAATATCCAGTATAATTCGTATACTAATTATATTTAAAGTAAGCCAATAAATAAAGTTAGTCCAAAGAATTGAGACTCTTTATACTCTTTTAAAAGTGTCCGAGGATAGTATAATAACATCCGTTGACACATGACATATTCAAATGCTATACTTTAAAACTATGACATGAATGAATTAAAAACATAACCTTCACTTAAGAAACCATCCCAGTAACAGCTCAGAATTACTAACTCCGGAGGAGGTATCCCCTTGTTTTCATAATAAAAACAGGTGACCCAAGGGAACACCCTCCCCCCTCCCACCTCCTTTTTCTTGCCCTGGGTCAAATAACCCAGAGCGAAGAGGGCAGCAGGACGGAGTCACTGCCGGAACATAAAGCCTACATAGCTATAGTTGCAATTGTTAAGTGATCGACTTTCTGAGCAGCTGATAATGGACCTAAACAATGCAGGTCTCCAGAAATGGATACAATATTTCTGAGATAAAAATTCATGAATGTGGATGGTTGAGACCAATATGCAGCCTACTTAATCTATAATAGCAAAACTATATGTCAGCCCAAGATGTAGAAGAGCTCTTACCTCATGAGCCGAAATCTTAAGCACAGACTGCTGAGTTAAGGATAGATTATCCTAAGCAGTACCGATAGTTAACTGAATGCATTAAGTAATAGAATGGACCGTAATGACCTTTCTATTAGGCATCAGAGCCAGAAAAAGCTTTACGTCCTACTGATAAACTGAGATCTGTTAATAAATACATAAAGGTCTATCCGGACAGAGTAAAGGCCTATGCCCGCTCGAAGACGGAAGGACCTTAAAAACAATAGGTTCTGGATATCATTAGGAGCCTGATTCTTAACCAAAAATACAACATTAGTAGTAAAGGTAATAGAGTTCCCGATACTACGAAAGTGAGAATCGTCCACCGATAGTGCATGAAGCTCACTGACTCTACAGCAGAAGAGAAGGCTAAGAGAATCGCTGCCTTAAAAGATCAGAATTTGAAACTGCTGTCCCAAGGACTCAAATGGTTGCTTTAGTTAATAAGAACCCAAGCTAAATTCCGAATAGGAATTAATCTAACAATTCTAGATCTCTTATCGAAAAGTTTCAAACTAACTTAGATAAAGAGACATTAGGCTCCATTGTACACTATCATGGTGTGCATAGGTATCAGATAACATAGACCTATAACCTATAAAAGTAACTGGCTGCAGATGATTTCGTTAAACAAGTATACTAGAAAGTTTGCAATGTCTGGTATGGAGGAATCAAAAATATCAACATAAAGATCCCTACACCAACGACGGAAGACCCTCCACTTTTGCTGCATAGTATAGCAGTTAGGAATCGCGTCCATATGTTGGTCCCATACAGTGCTTACTATGCGAGAAGGACCGCACAACGGAATACGTGAAGGTTGAGACCTTGCAGGTTGTGATAGAGTTGACACGATTTCCCCAGCGAAAAAAGATCCTCTCGTGGAGGAAGTTTCTGCGGTAAGTCCCACAGTAGACATCTAAGTAAATTTATCCACCGTCTCTGTGGGACAGAGATGCTACCAACAGAATTGTATTGTGAATGAATAATCCTAGCAATACTTGCTGAATCAACAGCGCTGGAGGATACGTATATCCTATCATCGCGTCCTACTAGATCGATAGAGCGTTAACTACATATGCTCAGGGATCCGGACACGGTGACACATATGTCTACAATTGATTGGAGAGTTGTGTCGCAAATAAATTTATCACTGGGTGCTCCCATTGATAGCAAATCTGATTGAATACTTGTTAGTTGATAGTCCATTCCGACGGCAACAAACGACCCTTACGTGAAAGGGAGTCTGCTAATACGATCCGACGACCGAGAATATGACGAACCGAAACAGAACTTGGTGTTCTATAACAAACAGAACGATTCTTTCCGTTAAAATAAATAACGGAACCGAATGAGTGCCTCCCTGGTTCCGGATATACGCAACTACTGTTGTATTATCGGACAGGATTGAACATGCGTTTCTGAATAAAATTCATCCAATGACGTAGTGCAAGCCAACATAATATTCTTCCTTGGAAGTAAAGAGCTTGCCTAAAAACTACGGAACCCAAAGACCCCGGCACTTCGAATCCGTTGGGATCAAAATGTGTCCCAAACTGTTTGACTGGCATCCGTCATAATCAAAAAACTCGGATCCGGCAACTACAGTGGAACTCTCTGAATCAACCACCGAATGTTTGCCCACGTCTGAATCTCTTGTTACACTTGATAGACAAGAGAACGTGTATATCGAGCAATTCAAGATTGCTGAAAGGTTACCGTTGAAGAGAAACTTCTCCTGGACCGAAGCGACTCTGAGAGAGTTCTTCACCTTACTATCCACGCGCGTGGATGTAGCTAGGGCTGCGTCACGTCTAACCAACTCCAGGTTGCCACTGAAGGGCGGAGTTATACGTGGAAAACTACTGCCCCTGAAAGAAATCCCATTGAGGATCATATCCTGGAATTCTTTCTCTTGAAGACGTAATGATAACGTCTCAGTAAGGTGGTGTACGTATGATAAAGCGTCTAAGTTAAGTCTATTATACATCATTGTCGTTTCCAACATCGTGGTTGGAATTGACATAGACGGCGAAAAAGACAATTGCAGTCTTGAGTCTCGCCGTCTTAGACACAAAGGAACTCTCGGTAAGCCCAGTTCTGCCAAAAAACAATTATTTCCTAGAATTCATGAAAGTCAGAATAGAGCATTGCAGACAAGAAACTATACTAGCATGTTGATAGCAAGCTTATATATATATAGCGTCGTTCAATAATTCGAATGTTCTAAGACATTATTGGACTGCGTTGGTAACTCAGGGACAATGTCCCTGAACCGATCCAAAACTCCGTGTCCAATGACGCTATTAGTCTCTTATCCAGCATCGCAGCAATGTAGTCCGACGGAACAACCTCTGGAAGATAATGCCGGAAGAAATGTATGGCAGCTTCTGTTGTTCCGAAAGGGAAAGATCGAAATCATCCGAATCCCTTTCGCCATCCTGTCGGACCCTATGAAATATTCGGTCGTCCGTACCTGATGCAACAGCAGAGTGTACCGACCTAGCGCTGTCGGATTATTCCTGATCCGACCGAGAATCTGTCGTTTGCTGGGATGCTACGATAAGCTGTGCTATTTTGGATAGCACGTCCGTCACTGAGGCCTGCGGAGAAGCGGTCTTACGATGCATTGCCGCTGGAAGCTCCGTGTTCGTTACCCCGTGCATACTTCTATTATGCGAGCGACAGGAGTGTGCAGGCCTTGTGTCCCTTGGCTACCGGATGGCGTGACCTGTTCGCCATGGAATCACTGAATGCCGAAGCTGGCCGGATATTCAAGGTCACATAGCCAATGTGCGGTCGTGTGTGCTGCTGTGAGGATGAGGAAGCATTATCGACAGTCACTCGGACTGTCTATATAACGGAGCGTCCGGAGTGGCGGACATACGCTCCGAAGGTGAAATGTCTGTACCACAACATCTGGTCCCATATGTTGTTGCACGAGAGAGGGACCTCTCTCGCTCGCCGCCCGGACGGACCGGACGAGCTAGGAACCGGACTAACAGGCTTCCTCCGATCTCTCCTCTAATCCGTCGTCACTGGGTGTGTACTAAAGTCTATTATAGTGCTCGCATCACCCAAATCTCCATCCCAGACCGCAACGGACGAACCCGACTGCCGAACCATTCGATGAATGGATGCTACACCGGGTGAGCTAGCGAATGTCAACTCCGTCGATCCTACTAGGGACCTCTTAGGAGATTGACATAATCCATGAGCACTAATTGCCGCTAGCTCTTCATTAACTATGACGACAGAGGCACACTTTTGAAAGATATCTCAGTAATTTTGCGAACAAGAAACCAGATATGCTTGTACATAGCAAGCATATAAAAAATATTAATAGCGTCGTTCAATAAATCGAACGTATCTGAGACATTATTGGACTGTGTCGGAACTGAGGGACGATGTCCCTGAACCGAACCAAAAATTTCTAAGTCCACCGACGCTATCAGTTTCTTATCCGGTATCGCAGCATTCTGGTCCGACGAAGAACCTCTAGAAGATGAAGTCGGATGACCTATCCAGCAGCTTATGTTGTTCCGAAAGGGAAAGCTCGAAAACCTCCGAATCCCTTTCGGCATCCCGTCGGACCGTATGAAAATTTCGGACGTCCGCACCTGATGCTTCCGCGGAGCGTCCCGACCCAGCGTTGTCGGATATTATATTATGCGACAGAGATTCTGTCGTTGCTGGGATGCTGCGATAAGTTGTGCTATTTGGGATAGCACGTCCGTCACCGAGGCCTGTGCAGCAGCGGTCTTACGATGCTTTGCCGCTGGAAGCTCCGTGTACGTTGACTCCCGCATACTTTCTTATGCGAACATCCGGAGTCTGCAACAAGATCCATTAACATAGAAAAAATAATTGAATCAAAAACTTTTGAAAAAATATTTTTTTTAGAACAGCCCAAGTTACTGAAAAGTAACGTTGAGCCCCAATGGATCCCAAGTCTAAGTGTGGACAAAAATTCTAAAAATATTTTAAACAATTTATGCAACACTTATGAACAATAATAATGTGTCTAGTTATGATTAAATTAACATCAGATATTATTTTCAAGAAATCCCCCCTCACACAGAGGGCTGTTGAAAATGTAAACAATAAGTGTAACTAGAGGGGGTATCAGTACCCCGTGGCTCACCAACAGGTGGCCAATGTAAAGGGGTGGTTGGAGTAAAAAAAAAAAATGTTCAAAACTTGCAAACGAAAGTCCTAAATTAAAGAAAATAAGCAGCTAAAGGGTTAAATAATATAATAACCCCTAAGAAGCATGCTAACATAAAATAGGAACCATGGCAATATGCTACAAGGTAAGTCTCCACTTTGAAAAAAAGAAAGACAAACCTTAAAACCTGCACATAAAGGTAAAAAAAGTATCACATTTGTTTCAAAGGGTTAAAATTTAGAAAAATACCCTGAAAATATTACAATAACCAGCGTGGCAATATGCCAGTGAGATAAAACTCCTCTTAAAAAAAATATCAAAACCTGCACACAAAAGTCCAAAATTAAAGTAAATAAGCAGCTAAAGGGTTAAATAATATAAAAATAGCCCAAGAAGCAACCTAACATAAAATAGGAACCATGGCAATATACTAAAAGGTAAGTCACCACTTGGAAGAAAAGAAAGACAAACCTCAAAACCTGCACATAAAAGTAAAAAAAAGGATCACATTTGTTTCAAGGGGTTAAAATTGAGAAAAATACCCTGTCACAGTAACCACAATGGCAATATGCCAGTAAGGTGAAAGTCTACTTGAAAAATATCCACTTGGAAGAAAAGAAAGACAAACCTCAAAACCTGCACATAAAAGTATCACATTTGTTTCAAAGGGTTAAAATTTAGAAAAATACCCTGAAAATGTTACAGTAACCACCATGGCAATATGCCAGTGAGGTAAAACTCCACTTAAAAAAAAAAATATCAAAACCTGAACACAAAAGTACAAAACCTGCACACAAAATTCCAAAATTAAAGTAAATAAGCAGCTAAAGGGTTAAATAATATAATAATAGCCCCAAGAAGCATCCTAACATAAAATAGGAACCATGACAATATGCTACAAGGTAAGTCGCCACTTGAAAGAGAAGAAAGACAAACCTCAAAACCTGCACATAAAAGAAAAAAAACATCAAAACCTGCACACAAACGTCAAAATAAGTCCAAAATTTGATTCAAAGGGTTAAAATTAAGATGAAATACCCTGGAAAAGAGTTAAATGTTATCATAAACCCCCACAGCAATATGTAAAGAAGAAAATTTTTTTTTTAAAAGCACAAAAATACAAACCTGTAAACAAAAGAAGTCCAAAATTGAAGTAATTAAGCAGGAAAAGGGTTAAAGAATACAACGTAGCCCTAAGATGCATGTTTACATACAATAGAAAGCATGGACATATGCTACAAGGTAAATCTACACTTGGAAGAAAGAAAGAAAAAACCCATGAAAACCTGCACACAAACGTCAAAATAAGTCTAAAAATCTATTCAAAGGGTTAAAATTTTTTTTAAAATGCACTGGAAAGATATCAATGTTATAATAACCACCACTGCAAATTGCAGTGAGGTCAACCTCACTTGAAATTGTTTTTTTTATCACAACCTGTACATAAAAGTAAGAAGCTGTAAGCCTAAGTCCAAAAGCTGTACATAAAAGTCCAAAATTGAAGTAATTCAGCAGGAAAAGAGTTAAATAATACAAACATAGCCCTAAGATGCATGTATACATACAATAGAAAACATGGACATATGCTGCAAGGTAAATCTCCACTTGGAAGAAAGGAAAAAAAAAACATCAAAACCTGCATGCAAACATCAAAATAAGTCTAAAATTTGATTCACAGGGTTAAAATTAAGACAAAATACCCTGGAAAAGAGTTAAATGTTATAGTGAACCACCATAGCAATATGCAGAAACTCTACACTTGGAAGAAAGGAAAAAAAAAAACCCATGAAAACCTGCACGCAAACGTCAAAATAAGTCTAAAAATCTATTCAAGGCTAAAAAAAAATAATGTTTTGATTCTCAGGCCCTCCCTCATTGGATTTGAACCTCCTCATTAGACATTTTTATTATGTAATGTTTTTGTAAGAATTTGTGAAAACTTGGAATGGTAATTTTTTCACATTTCTCGACATATAATTATTTAGCTGTGTTTGCAGTAAATTGGTTTTTCTTGTTGCAATTTATGGGAGAGTGTCCAGAGGCACTCTCCCATAAACTGTAACAAGGCAAATTCTGATATACTGGATCATGATTTAATTATTTATTTATTTGCTGGTGTTTAAGATCATATATTTCTGCACAATGGCTAATAATGGCCGCAACACCGATACAAACTCAAGTTTAACCAATCATTTAGAGCCATGTTTCCCATTTTAAATGACTCCTATCCCAAGCATTGGTTACTGGGGCCTATTCTAATGGATCATGATGTTTGACAGATCTGTACCATTAAAAAGAACAATAAAATACAAATCCTTTTAGCTGTTGTTACGGCAGTTAGTTATAAAAGGTATACTATAATTACACTAAAATACAAGTGGAAAGACAGCAAAAAGATTTACTGAGTATACTCAACCCTTTACACGAAAAAAAAAAAAATTAAAAAAAAATAAAAATAAAATCCTCCCTCCCTCACTGATTTGAAAAAAAAATTGCCTGAGAATCAATTCATTTTTTTTATTTGGCCCAAGGGGTTAAAAATTTTTTAAAAATGCACTGGAAAGATATCAATGTTATAATAACCACCACTGCAAT
This sequence comes from Pictodentalium vernedei, assembly GCA_031216915.1. NCBI lineage: Eukaryota > Metazoa > Mollusca > Scaphopoda > Dentaliida > Dentaliidae > Pictodentalium > Pictodentalium vernedei. The sequence continues at coordinate 539,041,386 of CM062295.1, read as the reverse complement.
ATGCAGTGAGGTCAACCTCACTTGAAATTGTTTTTTTTTATCACAACCTGTACATAAAAGTAAGAAGCTGTAAGCCTGAGTCCAAAAGCTGTACATAAAAGTCCAAAATTGAAGTAATTCAGCAGGAAAAGGGTTAAATAATACAAACATAGCCCTAAGATGCATGTTTACATACAATAGAAAGCATGGACATATGCTGCAAGGTAAATCTCCACTTGAAAGAAAGGGAAAAAAAAACATCAAAACCTGCACGCAAACCTCAAAATAAGTCTAAAATTTGATTCAAAGGGTTAAAATTACGACAAAATACCCTGGAAAAGAGTTAAATGTTATAGTGAACCACTATAGCAATATGCTGAAACTAAAAAAAAATTTGAAAAGCCAAAAAATCAAAACCTGTACACAAAAGTTCAAAATATTTGAGAGCGGACGCCGACGCTGACGCCGACATGAGGGCTATGCCATAGGCTCACACAACTAACGTTGGTGAGCCAAAAACACTAGATCAAGACTCCAGGCACCCTGGCCCGAAATCAGTTACCAATAATACACTATCTGATGCAAAACAGAGACTTCCAGGGAAGAAACTGCAGAACATCAGATGGTAGATGCAGAACACTACGCCTAACCACCCATAGGTGAAGATGTAAACATGGGGAAAAGAACAGAATACATTCTGTTATCCAGCTAAAACTCCCAAGAAATTTTAGTAATAATATTACAGAAAATATGCCAAAAGCATGGGAGAATAGCAAGAGGGTACTTATAGGAAAGGGAGAGAGGAAAACACTGAATAAGCAGTGTAATCTTGATAACAAGAATGACCACAACAGGCAGTTGCCTCGAAAATAGGTAACTTAACATAATTTCATCAAAGAATTTTAAGTTACAGCCCTGATTATTTTCTGTCACTCATTTTTCCTCTCCTCCTTCTATATCCTCCTTAGAATCACCATTTCACTAATATTTATGTGTCTGGCATCATTTAAACTGAGATTTACAAGCACAAAGATCAGTCAGATGTTAACTGATGAAGGGCCAAACAAAGAATGATTAATGGCGCCAATTTCGGGACGTCCTTGACACTGCGCATGCGCAGTAGAGGTGAAGTATGGAGGGCCATTCTTTGGTTTTAGATGCAAATTTTGGGGATTGGGGGGCAAAATTTGTGTTTGGCCCTATATTTTTAAGAGTTAGCACCAGCTATGTCTGGGTCATTGGTACAGTATAAGAATTTCCATATTCGTTGCTCCAATTTCACATAAAATTTGCATTTCGAATCAAATTGTTTTTTTACTGTCAATATCCACAGGACCCTAATGACAACCCGATTTACTGTGATGACTGAATCGTCATTTTCTTGTCTCAAGAGTTTTGCTGCCATATGAAGAAGAGCCTAACCCTATGAAACTCTTTTGCTACGTTTTAAGATTTATTAACATGAAAATTCACAAGAATTCGACAATTTTCCTAATTCTTATCCTACACAGTGGAGACCATTTAATTGGATGCCTCGAAACTGTATGTCTCCATTAATTATTTCTTTATTTATTTATTGTTGTTTAAGGTCAATATTTCTGCACAATGGCTAATCATGACCACAATATGGATATAGACAAGTTTTTTAAATCGTTTCTACCCATGTCGCCCAATTTTGAGGACTTCCATCCCAAGCTTTTGGTGACTGGGTTCTATTTTACCAGTAGAACAAAGCTTGTTTTCAACAGTAAACAAGCACTGCTTCACTACCAAGGGTTCCCACAGGGCCCTGTTAATTGAATATAACTTCCAAACATAAAACTATTTACCATACCTTCTGTACAATTTGATCTGTTATCAGTATATGGATTATTGAGTATATTGTTAATTGAATACAAAATCTTGCAATATGTCGAGAAATTACCTTGACAGTCACCAAATAACCCTTGTTTATAGACCTTTTTTTCCAGTCTAGGATCATGCAGAGAGGGAAAAATTTTTTTTTTTCAAAGTAGGTTAAAAAAGTTAAACATCAGAAACTAAAAAAGGAAAGACTGATTAGCATTCATGAATGTTGCAAAAACCTTCTTACTCAGTCCGTACTGATGCTCTTTCAGTTGCCGAGAATTCCAATACAACCCTGTGATCAGTTAAACTGTTACGATATATTGAATCTAAATCTGTGATCCACTGAAATTGGGAACTAAAACTGAAAATTTTGGGTTTATACATCTCAAGAATGCCTCAATCACTTCAATAGAAATGAAGATTTTTTACCACAAAGCTACAAGAATATCTTATGTCCTCAATAGAAATGTGTCTAGAAATGAGTGGGTGTGCTAGAATCTGATAGACCACACATGTTATTTTTAACTCCACTTTCCAAAATGAAAGTTTCTGGTAGAATTCTATAACAGAGGACCTATTTTTTTATCCAAATTTAAAGATACCGTGTCACATGTGCACAAATAATATTTATTTATTTATTGATGTTTAAAGTCACATATTTCTTCACAGTGGCTAATCATGACCACAACATGAAGAAAAAGTCAAGTTTAGTCAATCATTTATACCCATGTTGCCCATTTACCAGTGAACAAGGATTACGCATTGGCGATGTGGGGGTCGAGTTTTTTCACACCTGAAAGCAAGGCTCAATTTAATCTGAAGATTTTGATTAGAAATCTACTGTTCATTTTGGAAAATTGATTACCTATTGATGAAAATTAACTTTTGACTGATATTTATTGAATTGCAAAATTCCGAAATTGAGTTGCAAAATGCTATGCGAACCTAGTTAAACTGAGCCCTGCCTGTAAGGCTTGTCATTATAAGAAAATAAATTCTGATGGTATTTGTTCCAAGTTATCAAGCTAATGAGCTGAAACCAGTAAACAAGTACTGCTTCACTTCCCTGGGTTCTCACGGGGGATACAAATAATAAAAGAAAGTATTTCTTTTAGTTATCCCTCTGCACACTGATGTCGAAATATCAAAACATCAAGCTGCAAATTATTTCCTATTATGTAACAAGGAATTTTACCAATGAAGTCTTGTTTGACAAAGCTCATTGAGCTTTGTCAAACAAGACAGAATTAATTAAAATTAGAAATGGATCATGGGAAAAATCAAGAGCTAGAAATTTTCGTCTTTTGTGCTTTCTTACTGCATGGTTCCCTGACAAATCACAAAAACGAGTTTCCTTGACAAAAATAACTTTCCATCTTAGCCTTGCCCATTTTGGGGGGAGTGTCCCCAGTTTATACTGAAATTTGCTGAAGTTTCAATATATTAGGTCTAGCCTTAGACTTTGGTAATGTCCAAACCAAATATACTTGAGTTTCGCAAATTTAACTATAAACTGGGTATGAGATGAAAATAATATTTATCACTTTATTCAAAATGAGATAAAAAATGCTTAAAAGTATCAAGAAACAATCAGTGTGTCCTGCAAGGCTGTGAACTACGTTGCTAAAAACACAGTATTGTTTGGCAGAGGATCTGCTCCCAAAAATAGTCCCCTCCCCACCCAATGATGCAGGTATTTTTTGAGCATGCATTAATGGGATTTTAATGAAATAAACAAACTTTAAAGGCGTGGACACTTTTGTACATTTTTGCTCCCATTGGAAGTCCACATTTTGTACCTTTGCATTTGTATCCAGGCAAGTCTTGGCTGGCTATGGCTGGCCTTTAAATTCTTCCTAACTCACAACGGTAAATGCGGTGCCCAAATAAGATAATTGCGCCCAAATTATGAGGAGTTTGAAACTTTTTCCAAAGTTTTGCAGTGTTTCGGCAACATATAGTTTGGCCAGGTTTCCCTGATGCTTGTAATATAGCTTAGAGCTTACCTTTGAATCAAACAATGCAACACATAAATAACTTAAAAAAAAAACACAGAGTTCGCCACAGAAAAGCAATCGCCGTTGACAGTGTCGTATACGACGCTGTTAACAGCAATTGTTTTTCTGTGGCGAATTCTATATGATCATGTATTTAAGGCTTGAGATCAACTGTATTCATGTTTGTGGCAGTTCCCAGTAAATGCCATGTGTAATTTAGCTTACATTCAAATAGGCCTTTGGCTCGATGCCTTGAAACTAAGAAGTCTTCTCGAATTAGTCAAGTAAACTTATGTCAAAGGGTGGTGGGAACCAGTGATAATGGTGAAGACCTATAAAAAGGGGTTGTAAACTATCATTTTAAGACGGGGACCTAAAACCTAAAACACATGCCAAGAAGAAGGAAATACGGGTGCTTTTTTGCCAACCATGCAGGCCACATCCATATTTGCCGCTGTGCTCAAATTAGACTGAATTAAAGGTCTGGCCTATGGGGGCAGCAAAGATTTGCTGTGACACAACTGCTAATGTACTCAGAACATAACTTATAAATTTACCTAGTTTGCATGCTGGGGCACCTGTTTTGATGCATTAACCCTTTACCTAACATGAAAAGCAGACAACACTTGCAAACAAAATTCTTGAATAACTAATTTTTTTCATTTTTTGTCTCAAAAACATAGGTTATGACCCCTCATTGGAACGAGCTCGTTCCAAAGAGGGGTCATAACCTATGTCTTTGAGACAAAAAATGAAAATATAATGAAAATTAATTGGTGATTTTTGAGAATAGTGCTGGCTGGTTTTGGCCGTCACGTTGGGTAAAGGGTTAAAGACTAGTAATCAATAAGCTCTGTCAAACAAGACTGAATTGGTTCCTAGTTATATTATAGAAAAAAATCTGGCAATTAAATTTTTTTATATTTGACGACAATGTGCTGAGGGTTAGCAAGGGAGTACTAATTGTCAAGGTAACATATCTGGCTTCAAGATATTTGATTGATACAACAGCTTAAGAACAATTAAAACTAATTTCAACATGATCAAACCTGTAAAATTATACACCCAAAGCAATCTTAATGCATGTCTGTGCCTTTTTAACAAGTAATGAATGTGCTCTGGTAAGTCAACTGTTTGAAACTTCTGTACAACATATTTTTTTTATAATATATATATATATATATATATATATGTAGGTACATGGCTATTTTGCAAATGTTTACACATATTTTGCTGCCGTTATGCACTCACTTTGCAAACCAGAGTTATGTTCTCATACTTCCTGTTTAGCTAATAATGGTTGAATATCATCCCACAATTCCTCTTCAACATCACAATTTCTCCTGAATGAATGGATGTGTCAATGACTGGTTAATATTTATACGTTTTGATGGATCCAAATAAAGAATTTTCTCCAACAGGTCTTTCAGCTGGTTCACTTTCCTAAGCTGGTCCTCTGGAAGTCTCTGGTAACCAATCAACTCCTTCAACAGGTCTCGACTTGGACTAATTGAACTCAAAACTGTCACCTTTTCCTGAAATGAAGTTATACATTTTTGGCATAAACAACACTTACCTACAATGCTTTAGAATTGAAAATGTGCTGTATGTATTCAAGGGACGAGTTATCTAGACAGTTTATGAGGAAATCCTTACAACTTGTTTATAACTATATATACATACTGCAAATCTCACTTGTGGTCATTATTTTGTTCGAAGAAACAAAACAAGACACTCGGACCTTTAGATCAGTCTAATTTGGGCACTACGGCAAATATGGATGTGGCCTGCATGGTTGGAGAAAAAGCAGCGGTATTTTCTTCTTCTTGGCGTCTGTTTAGGTTTTAGGTCCCCCGTCTTAAAATGCTAGTTTACAACCCCTAGTTATAGGCCTTCACCATTATCACTGGTTCCCTCCCACCACCCTTTAACGTAAGTTTACTCGACTAACTTGAGACGGCTTCTTAGTTTCCCAGTGTCGAGCAAAAGGCCTATTTGAATGTAAATTATGCATGGTGTTTACTGAGTAATGCCACAAACATGAATTTAATAAATTTCAAGCTTTAAGTGCATGATCATATAGAATTCGCCACAGAAAAACAATCACCGTCGACAGTGTCGTATACGACACTGTCGACGCCGATAGCTTTTCTGTGGTGAACTCTGTGTTTTTTTAAAAACATTACTTATCTGCTGCATTGTTTGATTCGAAAGTAAGCTCTAAGCTATATTGCAAGCATCAGGGAAACCTGGCCAAACTATATATTGCCGAAACACTGCAAAACGTTGGGAAAAGTTTCAAACTACGCATAAATTGGGCATAATTATCTTATTTGGGCACAGCATTTCTCGTCGTTAGTTGGGAAGAATTTAAAGGCATGAAGACACTTACAACATGCTGTGAAGGATTGGCATGAGATAACAAAATTATTGAATTAACAGGGATTCTTTTTTTGGTGCCTACAGGAGCTGAACAAACACGAGGCCCCAAGGGGCCTTAATCACTTACCTGACAAAATTGTTTATAGTTAATCTATTTTAGCTAGGGTCTGTTGGATGATTGTGTAAAAGCACTTACAACACCTTTAAAACACATTTTGAAGCAGAGAAAAATGAAAGTGTCAATGACACTGTGGCTCAACTTGTCAAGACATGTACATGTATAGTATGTGACACAGCAATGACAAACATCTAGGTAATGACCTAATAACAAAGGTACATATAAAGTATTGTAACGGTCTGTACATAAATACTGACCGTAGCCTGTAACAAATGTATAGATAAAGTATTGTAAAGGTGGGTGACAGTCATATGCTAAACTAGAAAAGAAATCTTTGAGTCCCAGAGTGGGTCTGACTGAACCCCAAAATATTTGTTCTCATAGCACATTGATAACAAAGGCACCCCAAAACAAACTCATTCCTGTCCCAAGGTGAAAACAAAGGTACCCAAGAAGTTTCGTGAAGATCAGTTCATAAACACGAGCTGTATAGAAGTTGTGACAAAAAACTGATTGGACCTAATTTCGGTACAAAATGGCCACTGGCAGCCATCTTGAATTTTGGACCGCACTCCCAAGGTGATAACAAAAGTACCCAAGAAGTTTCGTGAAGATCAGTTGATAAATACAGCCTCTAGCCCGAGCAGTATGGACATGTGCACTTACAGTGTATAAGTAGCACTAAATAAATCAAAATTCATCTAATTTGCATAATTTCTGCACGAGAAAAAAAACTGTACTGTATCTGATGTATTCCATTTTACTAAACATTCATACAAAAATTTATTCAAATCAGAACTTTCATACAGAAGTTCTGTACAAAAGACAGATTGCACTAATTTTGGTACAAAATGGCTGCTGGTGGCCATCTTGAATTGCGGACCACACCCCAAAACACCTGATCTCATCCCATGGTGATAACAAAGGTACACAAGAAGTTTCGTAAAGATCGGTTCATAAATAAGGCCTCTAGCCTGATCCGAAAAGAAGTTGTGGACAAAAAACTGATTAGACCTAACTTCGGTACAAAATGGCCACTGGCAGCCATCTTGAATTTTGGACTGCACTCAGAAACACTCGTTCTCATCCCAAGGTGACAGGGGTACCCAAGAAGTTTCGTGAAGATCGGTTGATAAATACAGCTACTAGCCCGAGCCATATTGACATGTGTACTTACTGTGTGTAAGTAGCACTGAAAAAATCAAAGTTCATCTAATTTGCATAATTTCTGCACGAGAAAAAAAAATGTATTATATGTGATGTTTCCCATGGTACTAAACATGCACACAAAAAATTTTTCAAATCATCACTTTCATATGGAAGTTCTGTGCAAAAATCTGACTGCACCTAATTTTGTACAAAGTGGCTGCCATCGGCCATCTTGAATTTCGGACCGCACCCAAAAGCACTCATTCTCGTCCCACGGTGATACCAAAGGTACCCAAGAAGTTTTGTAAAGATCGGTTTAAAAATACGGCCTCTTGCCCAAGCTGTATTGGCATTTGCACTTACAGTGCTGAAAGTAACACTAAATACATCAAAGTTAGTCTAATTTGCATAATTTACATACAAGAAAAAACCCGTACTAAATGTGATGTATCCCATGGTACTAAACATTCATACAAAAAATTATTCAAATCAGCACTTTCATATGGAAGTTCTGCGCAAAAATCTGATTTCACCCAAGTCTGTACAAAATGGCCACCAGCGGCCAACTTGAATTTTGAATCGGACCCCAAAACACTCGTTCTCGTCCCACGGTCATAACAAAGGTACCCAAGAAGTTTCGTAAAGATTGGTTCATAAATATGGCCTGTGGCCCAAGCCGTATTGAATTGTTGATGGAAAGACGGCCAGACGGACGATGGACGAGTGGCCATGGCATAAGCTCAAATTTGGCTTCGTCAAAGTTGAGCTAACTAGTGATGGTCTGTCGCCCGGTATACCCCCACCGTGGCATACCGCCTTGTGTGGGTGACTGAAAAGAGGTATTCAATTTTTCTAAGTAAACAAAAAATCCCAATATGGTCACCATTCGACCAACTTGAAACTGAGCGGGAAAAAAATTATATCACGCACTTCCCCTCATCATGCTGATCATTTCTGTGAAGTTTCATGAAAATGTGGCTAAAACTGTTGAAGTAGTTTGCTCCACAAGTTTACATAAAAAAAAATTTCCAATATGGCCACCAGTTAGACATCTTGAAACCGAGGGAATCAAAATTAGGTCACGTAGTTCCCCTCATCATGTTGATCATTTTTGTGAAGTTTCATGAAACTGTGTCTAAAACTATGGAAGTAGTTCACGCCACAAGTTTACATAAAAAAAAATCCAATATGGCCACCAGTCGGCTATCTTGAAACTGAGTGGGAAAAACATTATGCCACACACTTCCCCTCATCACATTGATCATTTTTGTGAAGTTTCATGAAAATGCGGCTAAAACTGTGGAAGTAGTTTGTTCCACAAGTTTACATGTGCAACGGACTGGTGTCGATGACAACAGACTGACCGACGGACAAGTTGACTCCTATATACCCCCCTAAACTTCGTTTTGTGGGGATATAAAAAAAGTAATTTTGTCCAATGGACCTCCCCTCCCCTCTTGGGGGTCTCAAGTGGCCTGGTGGGCCCCATTTGAGCAAATGTTAATCTTATACATTCACATCTAACTAAAATTTCCCACAATCACCTCTGTCTGAATCTGACTCATGGATGTGAAGATTTTTTAAAGAATAGTCTTTATGCTGCACTAAGTTAAAATTTGGGATCCCACAGGGATCCTAAACATGACCAAGGCACTTGATTTGAACAAAACTGGAATCTGAACCTCCTCAGGTTGCTGCATATCAAATATCAAAAGAAGATTTTTTAAAGGAATTTCCCCATATTGCACTAAGTTAAAATTTAAGTTGCCATAGGGAGCCCAGATATGAACCAAGGAACTTCATTTGAACAAACTGGAATTCGACCTCACGAAGGATACTGCAAACCAAATATCAAAAGATTCTGACAGATGGATCTGATGAAGAGGATTTTAAAAGACTATTGCTCATATTGCACTTCATATTGCACTAAGTTAAAATTTGAGCTCCCAAGGCGAGCCCAAATATGACCATAGGGACTTGATCTGAACAAACTTAAATCTGAACCATCTATGGATGCTTTGTATCAAATATCAAAAGATTCTGACTAGCAGATCTGAAGAAGATTTTTAAAGAATATGCCTCTTAAAGTTCAACTTTACACGGGAAGCCCAAATATGACCCCAGGGACTTGATTTAAACAAACGTATTTCTGACCCACCCTAAGCACACTCCATACCAGTCATAACAAGTGTTTGACCACCGAGGTGGTATTAGTCCCCTACGGCGCTTTTGTGACATAAGGTGTTTTTGTCACAGAAGACACTAGAGTATATAAGCGTCTTGGATTTTGAAAAAAAATACTGAGCGTGCATAATCCCGTCACAACCCTTTATCCATGTACCATATATGAAAGGCGTAGCTTGAACCATGTTGGAGGGAGGGGTGGTAACATAAAATAGAGAAAAAAGCTTAAAAAACACAACAATAATGGCTGCCATTCTGCCATCTTGGATTTTAAAAAATAAATATTGACTGTGCATCATCCCCTCAGAACCATTTATCCATGTACCAAATATGAAAGGTGTAGCTTGAAGCATATTAGAGGGAGAGGTGGTAACATAAAAACAGACAGACAGACAGACAGACAGACAGACAGACAGACAGATGTTAGATTTTGAAAAAAAAATATTGAGCGTGCATAATCCCCTCACAACCCCTTTATCCATGTACCATATATGAAAAGTGCAGCTTGAACCATGTTGGAGGGAGCAGTGGTAACAAAAAATAGAGAAAAAAGCTTAAAAAACACAACACAAATGGTTGCCATGGCACCATCTTGAATTTAGGAAAACAAATATTGAACGTGCAACATCCCATTACAACCCTCTATCCATGTGCCAGATATAAAAAGTGTAGCTTGTACCATGTTGGAGTGAGGTGTGGTAACATAAAATAGAGAAAAAAGCTTAAAAAACACAACAAAAATGGCCGCCATTCCGCCATCTTGGATTTTGAAAAAAAAATTTTCAGTGTGCATCATCCCCTCAGAACCATTTATCCATGCACCAAACATGAAAGGTGTAGATTGAACCATGTTGGTGGGAGGGTGGTAACATGAAAATAGAGAAAAAAAAGCTAAAAAAAACACAACAAAAATGGGCGCCATTCCACCATCTTGGATTTTGAAAAAAAAATTTTGAGCGTGCATCATCCCCTCAGAACCATTTATCCATGTACCAAATATGAAAGGTGTAGCTTAAAGCATGTTGAAGGGAGAGGTGGTAACATAAAAAACAGACAGACAGACAGACAGACAGACAGACAGACAGACAGACAGACAGATGGACAGCCAGATGGATGGACGGATGGACAGACAGACAGACGGACGGATGGACGGACGGACGGACGGAGTGCAATCCTATAGTCCCCTTACGGTTCCTGTAGGGGACTAAAAAGATCCTGATTGGTGGATCTGAGAAGATTTTAAAAACATTTTCCTCATATTGCACAAGTTATAATTCAGGTTCCCATGGGGAGCCCAAATATAAAACCAGGTTTGAACAAACCCTTGGTTTGAACAAACTTGAATTTCAATTTGAAACTGACCCCTGTAAGAATTCTGTGTACCACATATCAAAAGATTCTGGCCTGTGGTTCTGGAGAAGAGTTTTAATGATTATTCCTCACATTGGACTAAATTAAAATTTGGATGTTGTATACCAAATATCAAAAGATTGTGACTGATGGATCTGAAGAAGATTTTTCAAGGCCATTTTTCATATTGCACCAAGTTAAAATTTGGATCCCCATAGGGAGTCCAGATATTAACTGAGGGACATGGTTTGAACAAACTTGAATCTGAACCCCATAAGGATTCTGTACATCCAACATCAATAGATTCTAAGGAAGATTTTTAAACCTTATTCCCCGTATTGCATTGACTTAAAATTCAGACTCCAGTAGGGTCTTGATTTGAACAAACTTGATTCTGACCCTGTAACATGATGTATACCAAATATTAAAAGATTTTGACTGGTGGCTCTGAAAAAGAGGATTTTAAAGCTTCTTTCCCATATTGCCCTAAGTTAAGATTCAGGCTCATTTATTTAGACCAAATATGAAACGAGGGGCTTAATTTGAACAAACTTGTATCTGACTCCCCCATTGATGCTGCATACCAAATATCAAAAGATTCTGATCAGCGGTTCTGGGGAAGAAATTTTTAAAATGTTTTCAAATATGTTTACTCAGCATTTTTTTTATACCCCCCCCCCCCCCCCACCCTACAGATCAACCTGACACAACCGCTGGCACTTTTTTTTTACTCTTCTATTCTATTGGTCCTAAGGATGCTTCATACTATATAACAGTTCTCTGTTCTCTGCAGTTTGAGGAAATTAGGTGTATAAAAATAGTCCTGTTTTTAGATCCTGGGGTTCCACTGGGACACAGGAAAAAGTTTTTTGGCATAAATCAAGTACTTATGACTCAATAATACCACATACCAAATTTTCTTAAAATCGGCTATCGGTTCAGAAAATAGAAATTTTGGGCAGGGCCAACAATATTGCGACTCCCATTACAAAGGCAAATATTGCTCCACGAACTTTGTTTAAACAAACTTAATTCTGCACCTCAAAAGGAAGCTCTCTTCCAAATATCAAGTCATTGTACCCACTGGTTCACAAGAAGATTTAAAAAAAAAATTTGGAGCAATTTCCCCACCGCCTCCCTTTGGGGCTGGACAAGCTGATTTGAACAAAATCAAAATGCGATGTCAGAACAAGCAATTACCTCAAATTTAACAGAAATCAGTTCAGCGGTTTGGGAGAAAAAAGAGCAAACACCATGTTCACGCCAACCGAATGCCAGACAGAAAGTGATCACTAGAGCTCCCACCGACTTTCAGTAAGGTGGGCAAAAAACAAGAAGAATGTTACTAAGGTAACACATGCCCCCCCCCCTCTGTGACCTTCACCTTGCAGATGCGGCAGAAACTATTATACACAACACACCTTCTGACTATCCTTAACATTTGTAAAAAGTTTAACAATTGTACTATGATTCGTTTCTGAGTTATGGCTGAGACCCGAATATTGACCGATTTTTAGTGTGACCTTGAAATGCTACAGTGTGTGACACATCCTCCCATGGTCCTTTATAATTGTGTGAAGTTTGATGACTGTGGCCCTAACAGTTTTCGAGTTATTGGCTCGGACACACACACACACACAGGCAGACGGACACACACACACTTCAATCACTATATGCTACCCGACTTAAGTCGGGGGGCATAAAAGTATTGCACAATTGGTGTCTTGAGCTGGGTGGTCACAAGGCCTCGGCAAACAAGTGGTTTTCTGAGGCCTTATAAACACCCAGTTCAGGACACCAATTGCGCATTAAATTTAAATTGCTTACCTAACGAATGTTAGAAATTGACTGAATTCAAAGACAAATTACAGTTTTTTTTAAATAATATCAGAACAATTTAAAAGAGACTATAGTGACTGGGAGAGGGGGTGGGGGTGGCCACATGATTCCACGTGACTGTTTGTTATAAAACTTACTAGTAGTATACATGTAGGTGCTTAGGCATCAGTCTTAATGTTCTCTGTTCAATTTGAGCGTGAAGTTTCTTAGTCTTTGTATTTCACCCACTGTTGCAAATTATCCCAATGGCATGGGACCCTTCTCAAAAAGGGCAGAACAATCTCCGATTAGGCCGCACACAGTAGATCTTCTTTGCCAGGCCATTATTTGTAAAATTGCATGCGGGAGAGTGGTTTTTTATTTTATTTTCTATTTCTGAAATTATTTCTTTGCCATCAAAAGTTTATGTTCTTGGTTTATGTTTTAGGCCTCATAATCTACGGAATAGCATGGGTGGTGGTGGTGGTGTATTTCGTCCCTTGAGTGCAAGAAGGATTTGCAATGCTAAAGCATTGCAAAGCCTTCTTGCACTCAAGGGACAAATTTATCAATTTTTTTTAACTTGGGTAAAATATCAGACACAGACCATTTAATTTTTATTTTTTTTAAGTTTACAAAAAGAGAGCATGTGGCAGCCCAAAGGACCATGCGGGAGGACCCTAGAAACAGATTATTAATTTTTTTGTGCCTTAACTAGAGTAATCAGTGAGGTAGGACAAATGCTGAGCAGGGAGGTTTATATTTTTAAGATTCAGTTTCAGTTCGGTTTCAGAAAAAAAACAAGGTTTCAGTTCCAATTTCTATGTTTTAGTAAATAATACTTCTTAACTTGGAAAAACCCACAGTAGTTTGTATGACACAACACATCACAAAAAGCCTGGTCAATAAATCTCCATTGGGTTCAGCCTAACTTCCATTTGATCATTCCACATTAGGCATTTACTAAGCCTATTGCGTCATAAAAAGACTCGTTAAAACTAGAAGTCCTGTCATGAACTGTGCGCTTATCTAGGCTTAATTGCACGGAGGAATTGCACGCAAATTGCCATATTGAATGCCATCCAAAGCACGGCAGGTTTACCGGGTTACTCATTGCAAACACAGGCAATGTTTCTGCCAATGGACCTCCGGGTTACCTAGAGGTCCACTGGGGTTACCCGGGGGTCCATTGGCTGAAATATTGCTTGTGCACAGGCCATATGTAAAGAATTTGATAGCCTTATTATGGTCATAACGCGTAGATTAACACGAATATTTGAGCGCATTTCATGACAGGACTTCTAGTTTTAACTGTAAATCAGAGTAACAAATAAATAAAGTTCATCTAAGGCCTCACAAAGTAGATCTTCTGTTTCTCAGGCCATTTTTAGTAAAATTGCATGCAGGCGAGCGTTTTTTTAATTTTAATTTTTGTAATTATTTCTCTGCCATTAAAACGTTCATGTTCTTGGTTTGTTTTATGTTGTAGGCCTCATAATCTACAAAATAGCATGTGTGGTGGTGTATTACATCCCTTGAGTAAAGCATTGCAAAGCCTTGTTGCACTCAAGGGACAATTTTATTGACTTGGGTAAAATATTCGATATAAATCATTTAATTTTTATTTTTTTTTTAGTTTGCATTGGTTATAATAAACAGCTGCGTCATGAGCGCATGATACGCCCATTATTAATTACAAGAGGGAACCACACAATACGAGTATACATGTGTACTTGTCAGGTTACATATACTTGCACCAAAAAATCATGAAAATTGCTCAAAGTCCAACATGTGGAAAATTGCCTATATTTTGATGAATAAAGTCCCATAACTCTGGAATGACAAATTAGACAGCGACACAAATCGAAAGGGAGATTCCTTCTACCAACATATACTTGCAACCAAAAAATCATGAAAATTGCTCTAAGCATTTTCAAGTTATTGGTCGACATGTGAAAAATAAAGTCCCACAACTCTGGAATGACTAATCGAACAGTGACACCAACCGAAAGGGAGCTTCCTTCCATCAACATAAACCACCTACCAAAAAATCGTGAAAATCTCTCAAAGCGTTCTCGAGTTATCGTATGACATGTATAAAAGCAACAATTTTCTAAGTAATAAAGTCCCATAACTCTGGAATGACTAATCGAACGGCGACACTAAACGAAAGGGAGCTTCCCTCCATCGATATACACCACCTACCCAAAAATCACGAAAATCTCTCAAAGCGTTCTCGAGTTACCATACGACGTGTAAAAAATCAACAATTTTCTAAGTAATAAAGTCCCATAACTCTGGAATGACTAATCGAACGGCGACACTAAACGAAAGGGAGCTTCCCTCCATTGATATACACCACCTACCCCAAAATGACGAAAATCTCTCAAAACATTCTTGAGTTATCGTACGACTTCTGACTGGATGGACAGACGGATGGACAGATGGATGGACAGCCATATACCATAATACGACCTGTTTTTTTCAAAACGGGCGTATGAAAAGAGAGCATGCAGCAACCAAAAGGACCATGCAGAAGGGCTGGAAAAACAGATTTTTAATGTTTTTAGGCCTAATCTATATTGTGTTCTCATCGTCACATTTTCTCCAGTGGACGAGTCATTAAGGGAGAAAATACAACAATAACACAACATATTTGTTCCTTTGCAAGATACACTAAGTGATAAGAGTCCTAGCCCACTTCCCTCCCAGTTAGATTGCATGGTCAGTTTATGCATAAAATTATGCAACCATGATCTGGTCATTCATGCACATCGACAAGTAATACTGCTAATGTGAGGAGTGGTGGCTCAGTTTGTAGAGGTGCAGGCTGCAAGCCGAGAGGTCCTCGGTTCCAATCCCACCTGCGGCAACCGCGTTGTGTCCTTGGGCAAGACACTTCACTCGATTGCCTACATGGGGGCACGATGACACTGTGTACTGGGGCGTACTGCACGTCGATGATGCACATGTCTTCAACCAATCTAACCCTGCCTGTGCTGCGGTGCAGAGTTCAGAGTTATGATGTTGGAGAGCTCACAGCTGCTCGTCGTTGCTCGGTGGTTCTCTTCGGGTACTCCGGCTTCCTCCACCCGTAAAACTGTCATGGTCACGATTAGCCATTGTGCATAAGTATGTGACCTTAAACACCAATAAATAAATAAATAATACTGCTAATAATGTACAGGAAGTTTGGTTTGGTAATCCACTGAGAACTAGAACTATTGCTAAGTACAAGACAAACTGCTAAGTACTGTGCTGGACCCAAGATCGAGTTCTGAACCTTTGAATGGGAGCTTAACGGAATTGGCAATGAAAGTGTCAATGACACTCCAGCTTATCTTGACTTTATGGTGCACTTATGGGATTTATGTTGTAATTATCTCACTAATGCTACATTCTAGTAAATTGTAACTTAATTATTGATGTTCTGTTATCTATCAGAAACAAGTGCACCAGCATCCCCTGCAAAGATAGCTGAGTTTTTAAAAAAAGAAAACGGACAACTTTTGGTGGTGGGCCAATTTTCTGAAAAAAATAAAGTCATCCTGGGGTAACTTCAGCAAAAATAGTCAGGGAAGGCTGAAATGCAAACACTTTTCATTTTTTTCCTATGAGGTCAGAAACCAAAAATAATTGGATTCGGTTGGTGATCAGTTTGAAAATGTTCGAAAAAATCCTCGAACAACTTTTATTTGAGAGTAGATTTGCTAAAAAAAAATTGAAGTAAATTGGGGCTAATTTTGGCAAAATAGGTTGGGCGAGGTGGGTATGCACACTCAATTCATTTCATTCCTATATGCCCCACAAACTTTGATTGGCAGAGGATAATGAAACATTTCCAGTGACCTTGACCTTTGACACAAGGCTTCCCAGCAAAATTGTAATTACAGAACAAAACTTTTCATTACAGATCAGAAACCAACACCTGGAAAATGTTCTAGTTCAAATTGCTTGACTTTTGGCACAATAACCCCTTAACTGGTAAAGTGCTGAGTTTTTTCTGACAACAAATCAAAGCTCATCATATACTGCTCTCTTACATTTAATTGGATAGTGCCTTAAAGGCACTATCCAATTAAATGTCAGAGAGCAAAGTATTGTATAAAAAATCTGATTCATATCAGGGACAATAAAGGCTTCCTCAGTCAGAATGTAGCTACAGACAGTTATTGCCTGTCACTTTTAGTAAAGCCCAAAATAGGGCTTCCAGCACTCTACCAGTTAATAAAGAGGGTTCTTCCTCTCATCATACCCAACAAACATGTCAAGTTTGGACTCCATTGACCAGGCAGACTTCAATTAGAGAATGGAAACAAATTCCATCTACAGATGGTCAGTGCCACAGCAATATGCCACAACTGTTGTTTGCTGGGGGGGGGGGGGGGGGGGGGGGGAGGAAGATAAAAAAACAGCAGATTTCAGAACATCATGAAATAATAAAAGAATTTGAAACTTACCCTGTGTGTTACTTTGTCCACTTCTGTATACATAAAATTATAGTTGTTGTCAAAGTGTTTTTCCCTAAACATACCCTTACGAATCATCTTGTTTGGCATTTTGCCTTTGAGGTCCATGAAAAATTTGAGCATTTCATTGTTTGACTGTCCCGAGAAAAGAATCCTGCCTGTGTATAACTCATATACTGTACAGCCCAAGGACCACATGTCTATACTGTGATCATAACCCATACCAATTACTGAAAAATATTGCATAAAAATATTATCTAACAGTGGTGACATATTATCCACGATAATTACTTGGATAGTTTCATATCAGTCAAGATACCTATCAGAGGTAACTTCATATCAGCTGGAGACCGAAGGTTGAAAGTTGATGTGAAGTAAACAAGGGCTGATATCATAAGAAACTAACCAAATAATAACCCTTTTGTTCATTTGTTTATTACGAAACAAATAATTACAGAATGTTCTCAGATCTGTTTCAGTTTACTGACTGTGTTAGAGCTTCTCATTCTTTTCACAAAGTCTGAAGTTTTCTCTTCTAGTTAAGGTATCCAAACATCTCGGCTTCCCTAGTGGGGAAGTTGTGTTGTTTGGATAACTGAACTATCTCTTCTCCCACTTTCCACGGTTCTGAAAGTTAGCTTGCATTGAATTTTCTGTACATCTCTCTTATTTCTTCTCTTCGTCTTTAAATGCATATAGGCTATAGCGTCAACTCCTGTACTTGAATAAAAAAAACTTGTATTACGATAGTACCCTCATAATGACTGAATTCATCTTGTTTATAGACCCCATTTGACCTCACCACATCCATCACATCCTCTATATCTTGTTCGTGAGCTCCATGGACTCAATCAAAAAGATATAAAAGAATAAATGCTCAATTATCTCTAGAAAACGGGAAAGTGACCAAATCGTTGTTTTAACCCTTAAAGACCTATTTCCGACTTTTACGACCTCAGAACAGGTGCCCTTCACATGCCATCATAAGGAGGTCCTATTGACAATATATAAATTAGGTTGGCAGTGGTTACTAGTAAAAGTCTTGGCTGCCTATTAAGGCAACCAAGACTTGACTAGAAATCACTGCTAAGCCACTGGACATATAGAGGCTGTGGGCTGGTGGAAATTCAGGTCACTTGACCAGGACCTTAAGGGTTAGCAGGGTCCCACTGTATATGATGCCATGTAGCTTTGCGCTCAGAAAACACATTTCAATGAGAGTTCATAAGAGATGTTGTAAAAACCAGAGCAGGGAGGTTTTGATTTTTCAGATTCTGTTTTGGTAAGGTTTAACTCTTAACCCTTTACCCAATGCAGAGAATATCAAAATTTATTATTTTAATTATTATTTTTTTTTAATTTTTCAAAAAAATTTCAACAAAACCATATCATGTGACCCCTCATTGGAACGAGCTTGATGAGCTCGTTCCAATGAGGGAGTTACATGATATGGTTTTGTTGAAATATTTAAAATGAATTATTTTTTTCAACTGGATGGCAGATGCGGGCGATTCATTAGGTAAAGGATTAAAGGTCTGAAGCATTTTAGCCCCACTTTAACAGTCACCATTCTGTGGCTTTGCAGTTGTTTCTAGGCTAGTGTTGAAATGACTGAGATTCTGGAATTGGTTAATCAACACCCAAAAGTCGGGTCGAAGTCTACAAGTGAGCACCCCAACTTTCTGGTGTCAAGATTTACATAGCAATACTACTGCAGTTGAATATTTTCAAAATTTTATGGAGACAAGTTCAAACAACCATACTGTTAACAGTATTAACCCTTTACCAAACGCAAGACAATATCAAAATTTCTTAATTTAAATATCTTCCGATTCATTGGGTAAAGGGTTAAGGCATGTGCAGTACAACCACTGTCAGCAAGTTCAAAGGAGCTGATGCAACACCATTAAGTTTCATATCTACTTTGATCTCAAAGTCTGTGTCAGTTATCTCATTATAAGTGTTGTTGACTTCATTCTCTGAAACAGATCAACTGACAATTTTAATCATTTTAACTCTTCCTCAGTAGACCTTGCCAGATTTTTGTTACATCTTAATGTTTTTACAGGAAATAATGCATATTCCGACTACTCGACTCGGTAATCCTGAGTCGAATTTGGGCTATATCAGTGCTGACAGTGACTAGTTGACTAATCGTATCAACATTATTCTAGACAAGTCTTGATTGCCTATATAGACAGCCATAACTTTCCTAGAAACAATGATAAGATTTTTAGAACGTAATTTTCAAATGCATCCGAAGGCAGCTTGCTGTGGAACCCATTCTGTTGCAGTAAAAAGTGATCGATGTTGGAATTAGGCCTTCAAGGGATAAGGAAAAAACCTTGGTTTTAGTTCAGTTTTTGCTATCTGCTAAGAACATATGTTCCAATAAGAGTAAAATCCTCGCCCTCTGATGGGGTGAGAGCTTGCGTAGTTTCTTTTATGTTTATGGCTCCAGTTGCAAATGTTATTGTACGCCGTCGCCACGCGAAAGATTTGAAATGATATCACCCGTTTCGTAATGGCTTCATCAAGAGAGTGACTGGCAAGCCGCTTCATTTGTCTGGATGTTTCACGCATGCAGCAGACAGTGTTCCGGATGAAGTGTTGTTTAAACTACAAACCGATTTACGATTTGAACCGATATGGAATGAGTATCTGGCTTGTTGATTATTTATCCAGTGCAGTCATGGGGTACATAAGAGGTTTATTTATTAAACCTGTGATCATTAAAAAGTTGCCTTGAACAAGGCAACTTTTTAACGATCACAAGTTTAGTAAATAAGCCTCTCATTTTTCACGATGTTGGTTTTGGGCTATGGATAGTGTCTTATTGGAACATATACGTTATTGTGATGAGTTGATGATGGTAACATGGTCTGAAGTTTGCATCTTGGAGAGTATGTTCAACCTCGATGCTTCACGTCTCAGTTGAACACAAGCTCCGAGCCACAAACCTCAGACCATGTTATCGTCAATTCATCACAATAACCTATAATAGTAAACAGCACTTGAAATATGATGTCGTTCCATCGTGTATTTTAATGAAAGTGTCAATGACACTGTAGCTCAACTTGTCAAGACATGTACATGTATAGTATGTGACACAGCAATGACAAACATCTAGGTAATGACCTGATAACAAAGGTACATGTAAAGTATTGTAACGGTCTGTACATAAATACTGACCGTAGCCTGTAACAAATGTATAGATAAAGTATTGCAAAGGTGGGTGACAGTCAGATGCTAAACTAGAAAAGAAATCTTTGAGTCCCAGAGTGGGTCTGACTGAACCCCAAAATATTTGTTCTCATAGCACTGTGATAACAAAGGCACCCCAAAACACACTCATTTCTGTCCCAAGGTGAAAACAAAGGTACCCAAGAAGTTTCGTGAAGATCATAAATACGAGCTGTATAGAAGTTGTGACAAAAAACTGATTGGACCTAATTTCAGTACAAAATGGCCACTGGCAGCCATCTTGAATTTTGGACCGCACTCAGAAACACTTGTTCTCGTCCCAAGGTGATAACAAAGGTACCCAAGAAGTTTCGTGAAGATCGGTTGATAAATACAGCCTCTAGCCCGAGCCATATTGACATGTGCACTTACAGTGCATAAGTAGCACTAAATAAATCAAAATTCATCTAATTTGCATAATTTCTGCACGAGAAAAAAACCTGTATTGTATGTGATGTATTCCATTTTACTAAACATTCATACAAAAAGTTATTCAAATCAGAACTTTCATACAGAAGTTCTGTACAAAAGACTGATTGCACTAATTTTGGTACAAAATGGCTGCTGGTGGCCATGTTGAATTTTGGACCACAACCCAAAACACCTGATCTCATCCCACGGTGATAACAAAGGTACCCAAGACATTTCGTAAAGATCGGTTCATAAAATCGGCCTCTAGCCTGAGACGTATAGAAGTTGTGTACAAAAAACTGACTAGACCTAATTTCTGTACAAAAGGCCACTGGCAGCCATCTTGAATTTCGGACCGCACTCAGAAACACTCGTTCTCATCCCAAGGTGATAGCAGAGGTACCCAAGAAGCTTGTGAAGATCGGTTGATAAATACAGCCTCTAGCCCGAGCCGAGATCGGTTGACAAATACAGCCTCTAGCCCGAGCAGTATTGACATGTGTACTTACTGTGTGTAAGTAGCACAGAAAAATTCAATGTTCATCTAATTTGCATAATTTCTGCACAAGAAAAAAACCCGTATTATATGTGATGTATCCCATGGTACTAAACATTCACACACAAAATTATTCAAATCAGAGCTTTCATGTGGAAGTTCTGCGCAAAAATCTGATTGCCCCTAATTTTGAACAAAATGGCAGCCATCTTGAATTTCGGACCTCACCCAAAAACACTCCTTCTCATCCCACGGTGATACCAAAAGTACCCAAGAAGTTTCGTAAAGATCGGTTCATAAATGCGGCCTCTAGACTGAGCCGTATTGGCATTTGCACTGACAGTGCTGAAAGTAACTCTAAATACATCAAAGTTAGTCTAATTTGCATAATTACGAGAAAAAAACCCGTATTATATGTGATGTATCCCATGGTACTAAACATTCATACAAAAATTATTCAAATCAGCACTTTCATATGGAAGTTCTGTGCAAAAAACAGATTTCTGCATCGTCGGTACAAATTGGCGGCTGCCAGCCATCTTGAATTTCGGACCAGACCCCAAAACACTCGTTCTCGTCCCACGGTCATAGCAAAGGTACCCAAGAAGTTTCGTAAAGATCGGTTCATAAAAATGGCCTCTAGCCCGAGCCGTATTGAATTGTTGACGGACAGACGGACAGACGGCCAGACGGACGACTGGCCATGGCATAAGCTCAAATTTGGCTTCGCCAAAGTTTAGCTAAAAATTATCGAGTCGAAAATCTTGTTGTTCACAGACATTGCCTCATATAAAGCTGTTTGTCGCAGCTGAAAATTCTTTTCTGTTTAAAATACAATTTGTTTTCCCCAATACTATAAATAGTAAATGGTAATCAAGTGTGATTATAATATATTACTCACTTATTTCAGGTGGTCTGTAGAAACGACTGACAAGATATGGTGTTATATCATTCTCAGACACATGTGATGCAGATCCAAAATCACACAACTTCAGCTGTAGTTTGGACTCATTCACCTACAAAACAAGTACTGAAATGATTCTGATGCTGTTAGGTTGTACAGTGGAACCATTTTAATTGAATAGCCACTTTGCCAATGAAAATTATTCAATTACTCACGAGTATTCAAATAATAGGGATTGTGTCACTTTCCTGTATTCCAGAGATGAACTCAGCATTTATTCTATTATATCTTGTTTGACAGAGCTCTGTCAAACAAGGTAAAATAGAGTAAAGGCCTGTATTGGATGTACAGAGTCCAAATAGGTCTATAAACAAGAGGCCCCAGGGGGCCTGAGGGCGCTCACATGACATGGTAGCCTAAATATCAACCCAGAGAATTGATTTCCACAAGTTGCATCTGCTCCTCCTAAGAAAAGCTGAAACCAAATATCCAAATATTCTGACCAGTGGATCTAAAAAAAGATTTTTAAAGAATATTCCTCATATTGAACTAAGTTATAATTCGGGCTACCACAGGGAGCCCATATATGAACCCAGGGACTTGGCTTTAACAAACCTGAATCTCACACCCCTAAGGATTCTGCACACCAAATATCAAAACATTCCGACTGCTGGATCTGAAGAAGAAGATTTTTAAAGAAAATTCCTCATTTTGAACCAAGTTACAATTCGAGCTCCCACAATCAGCCCAAATATGGACCTAGGGACATGGTTTGAACAAACTTAAATCTTACCCCCCTAAAGATGCTGCATAAAAAATATCAAAAGCATTCATCTGCTGGATCTGAAGATTTTTAAAGAAAATTCCTCATTTTGAACTAAGTTGTCATTCAGGCTCCCATAGTGAGCCCAAATATGAACCAAGGGACTTGGCTTGAACAAACTTGAATCTCAGCCCCCTAAGGTTGCTCCATGCCAAATATCAAAACATTCCAACTGCTGAATCTGAAGAAGAAGATTTTTAAAGAAAAATTCCTCATATTGACTAAATTATAATTTGGGCTCCCACAGGGAGCCCAAATATGGACCCATGGACTTGGCTTTAACACACTTGAATCCCCCCCAACCCTCCCCCCCCCCCCCCCCCCCCCCCCAAGAATGCTACTCACCACATATCAAACCATTCCGACTGCTGGATCTGAAGAAGAAGACTTTTTAAGAAAATTCCTCATTTCGAACAAAGTTACAATTCTAGCTCCCACAGTGAGCCCAAATATGGACCTAGGGACATGGCTTGAACAAACTTGAATCTCACCCCCCTAAGGATGCTGCATACCAAATATCACAAGATTCTGCCTGCTGGATCTTGAGAAGAAGATTTTCAAAGAAATTTGCCTGAAATGCACTAAGTTCAAATTTGGGCTCATATACTGAGCCCAAATATAAACCCAGGGGGCCGATTTGAACAAACTTGAATCAGATCCACCCCACAATGTTGCATACCAAATATCACAAGATTCTGCCTGCTGGATCTGGAAAAGATTTTTAAAGAAATTTGCCTGAAATGCACTAAGTTTGAATTTGGGCTTCTATAGTGAGCCCAAATATGAATCCAGGTGGCCGATTTGAACAAACTGGAATCAGATCCACCCCACAATGTTGCATAACAAATATCAAAAGATTCTGCATACAGGATCTGGAGAAGAAGATTTTTGAAGAAATTTGCCTGAAATGCACTAAGTTCGAATTCGAGCTTCTATAGTGAGCCCAAATATGAATCTAGGGAGCCGATTTGAACAAAATAGAATCAGATCCACCCCACAATGTTGC
This sequence comes from Pictodentalium vernedei, assembly GCA_031216915.1. Classification (NCBI taxonomy): domain Eukaryota; kingdom Metazoa; phylum Mollusca; class Scaphopoda; order Dentaliida; family Dentaliidae; genus Pictodentalium; species Pictodentalium vernedei. Next base: position 539,017,209 of record CM062295.1, on the reverse strand, counting down.
ATACCAAATAACAAAAGATTCTGCCTGCTGGATCTGGAGAAGAAGATTTTTTAAGAAATGTGCCTGAAAAGCACTAAGTTCAAATTTGGGCTCCTATACTGAGCCCAAATATAAACCCAGGGAGCCGATTTGAACAAACTTGAATCAGATGCACAACCACAATGTTGCATACCCAATATCAAAAGATTCTGCCTGCTGGATCTTGAGAAGAAGATTTTCAAAGAAATTTGCCTGAAATGCATTAAGTTCAAATTTGGGCTCCTATACTGAGCCCAAATATAAACCCAAGGGGCCGATTTGAACAAACTTGAATCAGATCCACCCCACAATGTTGCATACCAAATATCAAAAGATTCTGCCTGCTGGATCTGGAGAGGATTTTCAAAGAAATTTGCCTGAAATGCAGTAAGTTCAAATTTGGGCTCCTATACTGAGCCCAAATATAAACCCAGGGGGCCGATTTGAACAAACTTGAATCAGATCCACCCCACAATGTTGCATACCAAATATCAAAAGATTCTGCCTGCTGGATCTGGAGAAGAAGATTTTTTAAGAAATTTGCCTGAAATGCACTAAGTTCGAAATCGGGCTCCTATACTGAGCCCAAATAAGAACCCAGGGGGCCGATTTGAACAAACTTGAATCAGATCCACCCTACAATGTTGCATACCAAATATCAAAAGATTTTGCCTGCTGGATCTGGAGAAGAAGATTTTTTAATGTTTTTCCCATTGCCTATAGCGTTAAAAAGTGCTGACTCAGCACTTTTTCAAAGTCCCAAAACTGTACCCTATGATAAAACCGATGGCAATTTTTTTTTACCAATTCTTTCTGTTGGTCCTAAGGAAGCTTCACACCAAATAAAAATTCTCGGTGCTGCGCAGTTTTGGAGATATGGGCGTTTTAATTTTTTTCTATTTTTACCTCCTGCGGTTCCCATGGGGCTATGGGAAAAAAAAAAATCAGCATAAATTAGGTACTTATGACCCAATAAGCCCTCACATAAAATTTGGTTCAAATCAGCCTCTCGGTTTGGAAAACAGAAATTTTGGGCGGGGCCAAAAATTTTGCCCCTCCCATAACGACGCCAAGTATAGCTCCACAAACTTCTCTTGAACAAATCTGAGTCTACACCTCAAAAGGAAGCTGCACACCAAATATCAAGTCTCTGCTACTGCTGGTTCATGAGAAGATTTTTTAAGATTTCAGCACACTTTTTGGGTGTGGCCCTACGCACGGGCGAGGCAACTTGATTTCAACAAAATCAAATTGCGATGTCATAACAAACTATTATCTCAAATATCAATTAAATTGGTTCAGCAGTTTGGGAGAAGACGCAAACACCATGTTCACGGACGACGACGGACGACGGACGACGGACGGTGAGTGATCACTATAGCTCTCCTGACTGAAAGTCAGGTGTGCTAACAAAGGAAAACTGGGGCGAGTCAGGGTAATTTCTCGACAGGCTGCAAGACTTTTTATTCAATTAACAGGAGTTTACTCTATTACATATATTCAATTAACAGGTCAAATTTGAACTGGAGGTAGGTAAATGGTTTTGTGTTGGGAAATTATATTCAATTAACAGGGTCATTCAGTTTTGATTGTATAATTATTGGAGATTGGTGAAGGTCCTTTTTAAGGAGAGAGGATCCGCAAGCAAGAACTATGCTTCCCACTTTGGGAAAGGGGCCAGGGCCATTGGGAAAATTAGTGTTGTGGGGAGGTGGGGGGGGGGGGGAGTTCTAGATGGGAGTTTGTTTTGGAGGGGGGGGAACATACAAAGACTAACAAATGAAAAAATTTATAGTAATTTATATATTTTTTTATACTTACCAATGACCCAGACTTAGCTGGTGCTAACCCAAAAATATCTAGGGCCAAACACAAATTTTGCTCCCCCAATCCCCAAAATTTGCATGCAAAACCGAAAATTAGAAGTCCTAACTGGCCCTCCATACATTTCACCCATGAAATACATGCGCAGACGTCAGGAAGTCACCGAATCTGGCACCAATAAAATCATTCTTTGTAGAAAAAGATAAAAATAATTCAACGGGGAGGTATGAGTGCCCAGTACTGCCCACTCATTGGAGGGCCATTCCCGTCTGGGTCATTGTTAAGTATAAAAATTATATAAATTACTATAAATTTTTTCATATTTTTATACTGCAACCAATGACCCAGACTTAGCTGAATCGTAAAAAGGCGGAGGGCCTAGAACTTCTGAAATATTAGATCAACATAGATCAAATCCTTCAATCCATGATGAAGAAATTAGAATTTACATGAATGTCTCATAATACCATAACAGAAGAGACATAACCTAATATGGATCCCAATAATGTAAATCCTAAATCTAAGCATAAAATCATGTTAATTCGGATGTAACAAATAAACAATTTAGAGACTAGTCTGGACTAGGCCCTAAAAATTATTATGGCATACTGAGAATGAGAGGAAATTTCCCATAAACCTATGCCACACAATAATACTGCAGCTGATCACCGAACATAGTACGGACAAGACAGCTTCCTCATTAGTTACATACCCCATAAGGCAGAGAAGTGGACAAAATGCCCCCCCCCCCCCCTTTTTTTTAAACATAACTTCAAAAGAAAGAGGGGAGAGCTCTGGAATCAATAAGCAGAACCCCGAAACGATATAAATAAATATCGATCAGGAACCCAACAAATTAATTCATGAATAATAAATAATGAATAGAAGGATACACGTATCCTATCATTCATTCCCATGAAAACGGCTGAGCATCAAAGTATGGGTTCAAAGCCTATACTAGCGACACAAATAATGGAAACTATTATTCCCATGCACCGAAAACTTAACTGTCCTGAAGAGATCTCACATAAGATCATATAATAGCCAAACAGTTAGAATAAGCGCAAGATATAGCCAGCGCTTACTTATGCGCTGAAATGTTAAGCATTGACTGCTGATAGGAAGATAAATAATACAAGCAGTATGAATAGCTAACTGACTTATTTAGCAATAGAATGAACATAATGCCCCTTCTATTGAAAAACAATGACAACAAAAGTGTAACTTCTCTTCTGATAAACTCTGATGTGCATTGAGAGACCCTCGTAGTCAGGATAGTAACGCAATATATGAATAATTGAGAAAACCGTAATATATGCCCAAACATGACCTCATGTTAAAGGATTCTCTAAAACAAAACAGGTCAAGAGGGAAAAACATCTACCACTCCAGTTAAAAACTGGAGTAGACATATGTGTAAGCGACCCATCGAAATAACCTTCCAAGCCACTCCACACAACTCCATCCGGCGCACAAAACTATTGCTGTTAATGCGTCAGATAACCGATAAAAGCGAGTGAAACATCTGGTCAATTCACTCTGTGAAACAGATGAACCTGCCAAATGAATAGTGGGATACATGAATCCTATCATAAATCCCATGAGACATTATCTAGTTCACAAAACAAGTGATGTAAAGAACTGTACTCGCTACAATTGCTGAACATTTGCTTATCAACTGAAAGATAATAATAAATAACCTAATTATCCACTTCCAGTCAAGTCAGCTGGACCGAGTTCTATAAGAGCCTAGAACCACCGGCTCAGGGGAGTCTGATCAGTAACTCAGTCTGACGAGAAACCCCTATCCAAGCAAGTGGCTGTATAGACAAACCTAAAGAATTATATATAGGAGAGAAACCTTTACCTTCGCTATGAGCCTTATAAGCGAAATGTGTCTAGGACAAACTCTCCTACTCTTCTGTTGGCTTGGTTGATTAGACCCCAACTTAAAAGAGTCAAGAATATATGCTTTCTTGTAGTTTAATCCTACAATAATGAAAGCTAACCATCAAAGACTTAGGTATACCTATACCTTGCTATGAGTCCTTATAGACAATTTGAGTCTAGGACCTCTCGTACTCTTTCTGCTGGTGATGGTACATTAGACCCCCAGCTTAAAGAGACGAGAATTGATTCTTATCATAAAAACTAGAGTTGGAAGACTAAAGCGACCTATGGCAAGTTTTCCACCTAGTCAAATGCAAAGATAAAGACAAGGCTTTGTTGCATCAGAATAATTCTCACTTAACATTAGTTAAGACAGAGAAATAAATACTAGGTCTGGAAAGAATTTTAAAACGTACAAACGACCACAAAATTCCTTCCATATAGACGATGCGTCACAGTTCTTAAAATTAAGTACATAAGCCCATGAGACTAAATTCGTTCTGACTAAGGTAAGGCTAAAACTAGGATCTTAGCCTGCTCAATCAACACTGAGGAACTCTCCACATCTTCCCCTGTTGTTTTTAAGTATGTGAACCATCACAAACGATTAAAAATACAGAGGAAGAAGATAAGAACCGAATGACCTTTTTCGCCGGAAGATAAATATGGTGTCGTCTACAGAATCGAAGATCTGTGACACCTGTGTAGACTTAACCAGAAAGAGATCTTATTACCCTACTCTTTACCCAGATGAAGTCAGCGTAGAACTACGCTAGAGGTTTATCATAATTGCTCGCAGCATTTTGAATCACTGGAACAAGATCAAGGAAATGATAATGTATGATATCTATATCATCCAAGAGTTGTTCCGGAAGGAAAAGTTATCCTATCCATCATATGTTCAAATCAGTTAGAATCACAGTCACCAGCATCTAAACAGGCAGGTGACTGGACCAAATAAGCACTATGCAACAGCTCAAGATTTGAGATCGACGTTGAGTGCTTCTGCCTTAGCAGGAATACTGCAATTAGCTGCGCAACTGCGACAGCAAGTCCGTTACAGAGGCCTGAGGAGCAGTGGTCACGAATAGCCTCTTCGCCGGCTGCTCCTAGGACAGGGAGTCCAATATAGTTACTACTGAGTATGACCCGATGAATGAAGCCTCATCTCTTTGGCTACTAGATGGTGCGACTTCTTACTAAAGATGAACCTTTGACGATGAAGACCGGAAAACCTGAGTCACTTAGCCAATGTGCGGTCGGGAGTGCTTGTTCCTCTTCTTTTCTCTTTACCGGACAATAGCTAAGTACATAAGCACAGACTGATGCAAGTTCCTACCAAAAACACCCAGTTCCAGATGTTGTTGAGAGAGAGAGAGAGGGGCTCCCTCTTGCTCGTGCATACCTCAGAACTTGCCGTCTTCTTCCTTCCATCAATACTAGGTGAGCATGGATTCGATCAACAGTGCTCGCTACACCGTATTCTCTCTCGACCACCACGGACATACCCAGCATCACATCGCCCACATACGAGCGAGATCTGCCGATTGAGCTAGCTGTTTTTAGACAAGGGACGTAAGCCTCCGTGAAACCCAGCCCTTGTCTTTTTAAAATCATTGAGCACTCTCCCACTAGCTCTAAATACAATGCATATGCGACACATCCGGAGTCACGGTTCAAGTATCTAATCTTAACCATTTCACCGGCAACAGGGAACTGACACCACTCATCAGGTTTTATAGCCCTGTGCAATATAAAGATCACTTTATCCATTATGTAGAGGAAGCCATAAGACTAGCCGGCCTCGAACCTTATCAGTTTCCTCCTTCCGTCGTCACTGGGTGAGCATAATTGCATATCACATCATTCGCTCCACCCTATATGATCTCTCTTTTTCTAGCCCGGATTGTCTACACCCGGCGTCATAGGTCTCAGGGACCTGAGTAACTACTTCACCGTTCAAGCTAACTGGCGACAACGGACCTGCGCGGTCGTGTGTGCTTTTCGAACATAGAGGAAGCTATAAGACTGGCAGTCTATGGAAGTAGTGTCCCGTGAACGCAATTTTCGATTGACACAAGTTTGTACCAACAACCTCTGTCCCCAGATGTTGTTATAAGAGAGAGGGACCTCTCTCTTGCTCGCAATCACGGACGACCTGGACGAGCATACCTCCGAACTTGTCTGACCGACACAAGTTCCTACCAACAACCTCTGATCGCAGATGTTGTTATAAGAGAGAGGGACCTCTTTCTTGCTCACAATCACGGAAGACCTGTACGGGCATACCTCAGAACTTGACCGCCAAGTTCCTACCAACAACCTCTGATCGCAGATGTTGTTATAAGAGAGAGGGACCACCCTCTTGCTCGTGATCACGAAGACCTGGACGAGCATACCCCCGATCTTGTCTACTTCCTCCTTCCCTACGTCGCAGGGTGAGCATGTTTGTATGTTTATAGTGCTCGCTACACCCTTATTCCTCTTCTCGACCGCAACGGACATACCCTGCATCACGTCCCTCACATACGAGTTAGATCTGCCGGTCGGGCTAGCTGGCGACAAGGTCATCAATCCTACTAAGGATCTAGGCCTTGTCTAACACCTGAGCACTTTTGCCGCTAGCTCTTGATTGATTTGCGCCAACAGCACAAACCTTGACGGCGTCACGAAGCCACATCATGTTCCTGTTCCTCTGTAAATAGAAACTAAAAAACTATAGTGACCTTTTGACGAGAGAACCACCGAGTCCCCTCGCCGAGATAGGACCAATAGTGTCCACTCGCCTAACACAAACCATGACGCCCATCATTCAGATTATCAAATCTGATACATGGAGTAGAATTAGTGGTAGTACATCAAGTAACTCATTACAACGACCAAGTAAATAAAGGAAATGTTTCCTCTATTTGCCATACTATTAGATAAAAATAATTACCTAAAACTAATATATGTCATTGTACCACCACCAAATCTACATATAATATAAGATAACATTAAATATAATCAATGAAATAAATATATCCAAAAGAAAAACTCTTTCAAAAATAAAATAAATATTTTTGAAAAATTTTCCTAAAATAAGAGCCCAAGTTCCCAAAGGGAACGATGAGCCCAAAAAAGCCTAAGTGTGTACAAAATTATAAAAACTGTGTAAAAATAACTACCACTCTATCAGAATATTTAATGTTACTTACAACTGTTGTTCCTAAATAAAAATAGGAAACTACCTAAAGATGTAAACAAAACACCGGAATCAAGACCCCAGGCAACACGGCCCGAAGTCAGTAACAGAAACAAGACTATCTCAAGTAAAACAAGATCTTCCTCAGAAGAAAAAGTGATACACTGGATGTAGGATGCTTGACCAAAATGCCCGAACACCCTAAGGATGAGGACATAACCCTGGGGATGTACAGAATAATATTCTGCATAAAACGTTAAACTCCCAATAAATTTTATAAAAAATCTTTATTAAAACAAGCCAAAAAGCTTGGGAGCTTAACTGGGGGGGATCAAGGGAAGGCAGAGAAGGAATACTAAATAAACAGTGGACAGATCATAATCAATCAGAGATAACGTCAGGCTCATGTCCCCAAATTAGGGAACATGAACTAATTTTACTAAATAATAAAAAATTACAGCCCTGAACGTATCAAACCATCGTTTCTTCCTTCCTTCATCCAGTTCTGTCCTTGGATCCACCAATTTAACCATTGGCACCATTATTAACCCTTTACCTAACGCGATAACATCACTTTCGCTATCCAGCGCAAACACTGTAGTGAACAACGTGGCGACGTCAGCGAACACAACATTTGGACTTCAGACGTTTGGAAAATACATCTCCTTTGTGCCGTTTACTTTCCTTTCATTTCTGATTTTCACTTCAAGGTTCATGAATAAAATGTATTTAATGTGTTTGTTGATGTATTTTATGTTGCCTTTGCCCCTCACCCCTAGAGAGAACGGTTGACGTCGATACTCGGGACGGTAAGGAATGCGAACTGAACGTGACCAAAAAAGTTACGAGGAAACGATCGTGGATCTCAAATGCTTCAAGCCTGTGTCCTACACATAATTTTACAATAGGCCTATCCAGTGGCAAAATTTTAAACCAGAGATATTGATAAGTGAGAAATGTTCATTTTATTTCAATAATGAATATTCTTATTATTAATAATAAAATAACAATACGCCACCACAACTTTGCGCAAGTCAAAGGTCACGAGTCAGAACTGAGAAAGGTACATGTACGTTGCTGATAAAATTATCAAGTAGGCATATCGCCACCCCAACAAAAAAAAAAAAACAGCACGACAAACTGCACAGGATGAGAAATATGAAAAAAAAATGTAGGTGTATCTACTATATTTAAAATGAATCCGCAGACTGAAGGCATCATTCTCTCACTGACACGATTGTTCGATCAGTCATGAAATTGATGAATTTGGTCATGGTGAACAATCCAAGCGTGTTGGCAAGGTACCTATTAAAATTTAAATAAACCATTCCTCCATATTTCACTTCAACTTTCGCACATTTGTAATGGAATCTCTTTAGAGTCAATTATTTCCACAAAATATACTTTTATTGAACGTTCGAAACGTACCAGATGAACAAATATGCTTCGAACCCATCCCCATTGTTTTTAATCTAGTTTTGAGAAAGTAGGTCGGAGATCAGATTTTTGTCTTCGCAGTTGTTGATGTACGGAAGCCTGCGTGACTCGTAAACAATTTCGATAACGTCGTTCTCGCAACAGACAGCACGTCTTGCAACCAACGTTGTGTAGTTTTTTTTTTTTTGGGGGGGGGGGACATTTCAAGCCCACTGTGGAGAATTTTTTTGGAAATTATTATTTTATGTGCATGGTTTACATTTCTTTTTATATACAAAGGCCGTCAGTTATTTTAATGGTATCTGTAGGATTCCGACCATGTACGATTTGGACCGCATTCATTGTGGATATGACACATACATGTATCTTGTTCACCGCATACAAGATAAAACTAAACACGAACTACATTTACAAGACAAGATTCGGCCCGGTGCGAGAAAATTTAAAAATATGCCCTTGAAAGGCATAATTTCCTCGCTCATAGAAATAGTGTTATGGTCTCCAGAACCTTTCTCTCTCCAATTATTTTCTTAAATGTCGTCCCAGGACCCTTGAAGTAATAAGAGTTTTTAACTCCAAGATTGATGTGACTCATTTTCTTCTGCCACCTGACGAAAACAAACTCGCAGTGAGAATCTCTACGCGATGAACTTATCAAATATTCTCGAGAAGAGGTGGGACCTGGGGGGGGGGGGGGGGGAGCTGTAGCCTTCGTCCCAACCCTGGTGGAATATATATAAGGAAAGTAGGCGTATGATGTTTTTTCTGTACTGCAGAAATTCGAAAAATCTTACATGACAAGATCCGACATGGAAATAAAATCATTAATCCATAATAAATGAAACAATGAAACAAATTACACTCGAAACGAGCCTTCACAATGTTATGCCAAAAGCCATTGGCGACCGATATATTTTTGCGACTAATTTTCAGTTGCCCCACACTTATATTAGCTCTTTTAATTAATAATAAAAATTAAATATGTTACACGTACGGATTAAAGAATATGAAAAAAATGAGATACACTAATCATTTTCTGAAAATAATCCTTATAATAACTTTCAGAACCTAATAATCCTTATTAATTGTCAAGTAAAATTCCAACTAATTTTTAACACAGCGAAGAACAATAAGTTCACGATGATCAGTAATACATCCAATGTTTTATGTCCAAATGAATGCACACCGTACCGGCGGTGTCGGGTCGTTTCGCCCCAACTCGTTTCGCCCCTCATGTTGGGGCGAAACGACCCGATTTTATGAATTTTAAAAATTATTTCAATGTACTTTTCCACCATCAATTAATATTAAAATGCATATAGCTAATGCGGACACAGCACACTTACCATCTTGAAAACAATTTAACACTGACTGAATGACTCAAACTGTCGTAAACTTGTCTTGATTACAGTTAATCACCAATGTTGTTATAGTGTAAACATCATCCACAAACTTTGTTTTCCGACAATACCGTAATGTGATTATTGTAATGGACTGTGATGTTTGTATGTGTTCATTTATCAAGCCACTGAAGCGGCTATCACCTTTGATGCATTGATTAAAGTTAACACCTCCTCGAACATGTTTTTATTTATTTGTGGAGTTCTTTCTGTGTATCAGTACCGACATGTTATTTGAGTTCATGGGCATGTGTATGAAAAAAGTTGTTTGTACTGACAGCTCTTTGCCTGCCGACATTTTCGGTCTTTATAAACCTCCCCATGCAAGAGTAAATTCTTCCATGTCGCAAGGGATTTGTAGATCCCACATCGTCCCTGCACGCCTTCGGCGCGCTAAAACCTTTCATTCATTCATTCGTAAATTCCAATTTCCGAGTCGCAAGGGATTTGTAAATCCCACATCGTCCCTGCGCGCCTTTCTTTCAAATTCAAACCACAAACACAGCAAAGATGTTATGTATAGACTGTAATAAGGAGCTGAGACACAGGCAGCATGCCATCACTTGTCTGCGGGAATTGGCAGCACAGATTATGTGGAACCGGTATCTCCTTAGCTACTTATAGGATGCCATGAGACAACTCTCGACGACTTTGCGTGTGCCATGTGACCGAACAAGAGCGTCTTCGGAAAGGGAAGAGCAAATCCAACTCACTGATGCGGAAATTGCAGCGCTTGAGGAATTTCCCGCAAATCCGCATATGGACGTTGATAGTGAGGCTCCAGAAACCGGACTCGCATAATTTGAAACCAGAGACAACGAGATGCCTGAATTAATTGCTGAGGCCGAAAGTCAGGGCACGTCAATGGCTACAACTGATTTTGAATCATCGTTTGATATTTCGCATCGGCATATTGATGAAACGCCAATGCCTGTCGACGCCATCGACGAACCCGAACTGCCAGAGGAAATTTCTTGATGAAGCTGTCAGGAACAAGGTCCTAGAATCCGGAAGCAAACGATGCGGCCGATTGTTAGTATCGAGCGACGGGTTTTCATATGGAGTAAAGGTAATTAATTTTATCTCCAATTTAAATACCTATTTATTTTAAATTATTTTTATACCATTACATTTCTATCCTCGACTCGGAAAACAACAGTCAGAGATAGACACAACAGTGACAACACTAACTTAAAAGTGGCAGATTATACTTGCCTGAAGATTCAATTGTAGCACACCGGACAAGGATTGAAACAGACTTGTCACGGCTGGGACAAATAAAGGCAAAGATGAAAAGACACAGATCTGTCCTAAACTCCTCCAACCCCTCAATCGCATGTAATCTTCATTTTTTTATATTTTTTCAGAAAGAAAATAAATCTTCAACTCGGTGGGTGTGTAGTGTTAGATCCAAGAAGATGTGTTGCTTGGCGTCAGTGGTACAGAGTAATAATGACTTCAGAACTGGGTTACAAAAGCACATCCAACCACCCCGATCTTAAAGTTCAACTCAAAGCAGAGGTATCATCAAAAGTGAAGACAACAGCTGGTTAACATGTGTTCTGGTCTGATTAATGCAGTGTGGGAACAGTATCAAGACTGACATATTTCCACAACCAAATTTCTTCGCCTCTGTGACAACATATATGGAGAGGTGTCAGAGGAAAAGACAACACGAGAAACAGTACAGGGCGATTGAAAATTGTTATAAACGTACATATTATATTCTTTATGCTTTTATATTTCATTATTTTATGTTATTTTATGAAAATATCACAGGAAATACATGAAATAACAAGAATAAAACATACATATATATCACTGCGAGTTCTGTTATTTAATCCATACCACATACACCCTCTTCTCTTGTTTGTTTTTGGGGCGAAACGACCCGGGGCGAACGGTAATTGTGGCAAAACGACCGGGGGCGAACGGTAATTGGTGCGAAACGACCCGGGGCCGTACTGAACCCGTCAGTAAGCCCACTCTCGTGGATAAGCCCACCCTCGAGGATAAGCCCCCACCCCCCGCACAACCTTTTAGAAAACGTATTTTTGGGGGTATCACCCCAAAATAAAGCCATCCCATATTTATCTGAATTAATATTTGACTACCGGCACCGGTCATCACGAAAATTTCAATTGTTCAATCAAAATAAAATTATGTGAAAGTGTTTTGGAGTTGTTTTTTTTTTTTTCTCAATTTAATCTTTTCACATTTTCAGCTAAAAAAAATATAATTCCCAAACTACATGCTTTTGTGTTATTTATTACTGTCAGTCCTCATGTTTGTCAACTTTACGTTGAAGAAAAAATGAAATTGAAATTCCCAGTTCATAAATTATTAATGACAGCGTGTTCAGTGACCCAAATTGTTCCTTTTCATTATTTTAGAAAATGAGTTGAGAAATTACCTGAGGCTGATGTGATCCCTCGAAAAAAAATAGCTGTTCAAAAATAAATATGAATTAATACCTCAGAGTAATATCCAGTTTGATCCATGCAACATGAAAGTCTGTTTTGAAAACAAAACAAGAGAAAGCCATATTGTTTACAACAATGGGGACACATTACGTGCACCAGGGCGGTCTGTTTAAAAATAGTTTGTTTATGAAACATGACCACGTGTTTTTCTCAAATGCCTTGTATGCCAAATGTATTCTCATACTGTTGCGGTTATGTGAAATCAAAATTATACAAACACGAAATATAAATTAAATAAAAACATGACCTCTCAAGTATAATTAACTTCACCTGGCCTGTTATATATACTATTGTTATGGTTCAGGTTCATACCAAATTTATCCGTTTTGTGTAAAAAAAAAAAAAAAAAATAGAATTGAAAGTTTGTTGAAAATTGAAAAAAATTCGGTTGTGAGATATCACAAAAATTAAGTTACCTTACTTTATATATAGGAACAGATTTTGAACATGCCCAGGTTTGCATTTTGTCTTCATTTTGAACCAACAGTGTTTTCCACCCACTCCACCCACGTGCAGAATTCCCCCCCCCCCCCCCCCCCCCATCACTTTTACAGGCAGCAAATTAAGGGCAAGTGACAATGGCTCATGAATTTTTGTTTTGCTTGTTGAAAGAACCAATGATGAACAAACGTGAGGAAATTCTTTGTGACAACCTTGCAACTTAACCTGTACATGTACAGATAGGCAGGCTTGCTGGTCTGAGCCCCCCTGTTCATATCGCACTTTGCGAGTGAACGTCACAGGGGGGGGGGGGGGGGGGGGGGGCTCTTCATATTGCACTTTGACAAAGTGAACGTCAGAGGTTGGGGTGGGGGTGGGGGGTGGGGGGGTCGACGTCCACTGTTCATGTTGCTCTTGGTACGGTTATCCCACAACTTATTACCAATGAAATAAGTTGTGTGGTGACCGCAGTAAAAATTTTCAATTTTCTTCTCTGGTCATCACAACCAGGTTCAGTGTCGATGCATCAGTATACTGGGGAGTGGATAGTTCAGATAGTTATCGGGTGCCAACAACGTTGGGTGCGAACTGCCCCCTGTGCATCTTGCACTTGAGAAAGTGAACGCAACAGAATTTACGGAGAGGCCATCCACTGATGCATACACATACATGTAACTGCTCACACGTGAATGGATCATGTTGTTTTTTTTCACAATGGGAGTTATGAATACTGAGGGCAACTTCTCTAACGTGAGTAATACAGAATGCAGTTCAAATATTTTTTTAATAAATACAATTCAAAGTGGAAATGTAGGCCTGTGTAACGACTGAACAAAGATGCTTCCAGGTGAAAACAAATTGACCACGTGCGTTTTTGACCTAATTTGTTATCATTGACATTTTAAGGATATTTCGTGATAATTTTGTTGATTTATTTTATTGAAATGTATTTTTGAAAAATTGTCCTACACACGTATGATCTTGTCGTCTATGACTATATATATATATACCTGCCCCTTATCCACCGACAAAAGGTCCAAATGCTTGGGGTGGATGTCGGCTTATTCGGACCTTGGCTCTTACGAACCTTGGCTTATTCGGACCCTGGCTTTTTCGGACCTCTGACTCATTCGGACCTCCGGCTTATTCGCCCCTCAATTACATATTTAGAATTACGTCAAAAATTTTAGGAAATTTCAGCTATTTTATATATTTTATTACATTTTATACCAAACCTGGATTTTATTCTGTGTATGACTGTTTGGGATAAAATGTAATAAAATAGTTGAAATTTCCTAAACTTTTTGTCATAATTATCAATATGTAATTGAGGGGACGAATAAGCCGGATACCCTTGGGAACAGAAAATATTTCCACATCCTTTCTGAGTTATAGGTCTCCACTCTGCCATTATGTCTCATGCACGTCAAGATGCACCGTTTGCACGCTCCCCATGAATGGCATGATTTCTTAACAATTACCGCTCTGAATAGGAATTTCTTGGTTCCCGTCTTCAGAACGAAGCGTGACGTATGGAAGACAACATCTAAATTTAACCGATTGGTTGAATGGGGTGACTGGGTGCTCCAATAACGAGAAGACGCCAGGCCACAGTGTTCTTCGGATTTTAGCAGTGTATGTTCAAATCTGTCAATTTGACCTCAATTTGTTTCCGAAATAACTGACTACGCCCATTTTGTTGGCGATCGAGTCGTGACAGCAGGTTCGGCAGTGGCGTTCATTTTTAAAGCGGAGGGGGGGGGGGGGGGTGCTGCTCAAATTTTTCGAACGTATAATCCCATCATGTTCTCGATTAAACTTGTGGCGTTGTTTGCCGTCAGTTCAAAACAAAACAAAAACAGGAGAGGTAGGTACAACAGATAAATTTAGAAACGAGCTTGATAATGACAGCATGTAGCGGAGAATTCGAATTTGCAGTGCCAAGCAGTCCTCAACTGGGTAGTCGATCACAGCAGTTCTAGGATCGCTGAGAAAACGAGTTTGACCCTCATTTTTTTTCAAAAATTTCAAGGCCTGGCCTGGCCTTTTAAAAAATCCAGGGGGTTCACTATGGCCCTCCAAAATCTGATTCAGGGGAGCTATTCTACACTAATATCAATTATACAAGGTTAGTAATATGAAAATTGAGGGGAGTCATTACAGTTTAAGGACAGCAATTATGGCTCTCCTCAATTTGCCTTTAGGAGAGCCGGAGCAATAGCTCCCCTCAAATGGCCAGTCATGAATTTATCTGGAGAGACCAGACCAACGGGAGGGGATTTCCCCCCTCGTACTTCCCACCACCTCAAAATTCAGTGAGCAAAGATCGAGCAATCTGAGGCAAATGTGTGGTACGTGCAGCCCTCCCTGTATTGGAGACTACTTTGGGGCTAATGTTATTTGAACCTTGCATTGCGGCATTATTTGGTGGTGGGGCAGTGGGAATATTTTTTAGGGGTTTCCCCCCCCCCCCCCCCTGGCCTCAGCGACTTCTGAATGTGTTTGGTGGGGAGGGGGGGGGGGGGGGGCTTTGTCAAATATCGAAACGGAAATTGCTAAAAGATTTCTGGCTGCGACTGTCACAGTAAATACTGATTTCCAAGTTTCCACAATCCTGCTTCCCTTCTTCTCTGCATTTGCGACAGCGTTCACTTTGCACAGGTCATTGGGTCCAGAGACGGCTGCAACGGCGCATGGCGCAATCAGTGTTGTATAGTTGCATGCAAGGATGCAACAACTTCAAAAAGATTCTTAATGTTGTTTGGTATAAAGCAACGTGTGAGACAACATTTCTGTGGCGATGAAATTACGCAGTGAAATTTGAAGAAAATGTGCTGAATATCACTATACTGAAAAGGATTAGGCCTATTTGGGAGTTTGAAAACACGAGTGAATGTGATTGTGAACTCAGATTGTTCAGTTTGGAAACTTCAAGTTCAAATTCAATACTGTTCATGGATATATTCAAGGACTAGTACGCATATTGACATGTTGTGAAGCCAAAATGGTGAGTACGCCTACAGATATTTTCCTTTACACATATACATGCCAAGTGTTAAACACTTGATATGAAAGATGCTTACCGCGAAGGAATTTTACTGGGAAGGTGCACAGTCATGTCTTATAAAATCTTGGCACAAGTGACACCCGGGTCAGAGCTCTGTGCAGTGGATGGATGGTCACTGGCTCTTCCGAGTAGAAGGGCGTCGGATCCGTTTTTTTAAATTTGTCGGATCTGATGTTCAGTTCATGTCGGATCCGACGCTCGACACAACTACCGAGTCGACATTCTCGACAACCAATGAATGCATGATTTATTTGCCCCGGCTGCTCAAACTTTGGAAAAATAGGGGTGCCGGGAACGGCCCAAACATTGTACCGACGGGGTAGGGGGGGGAGGGGGGGTTGGGGCTCCCCCAGAAAATGTTCGAAAAATTACCTCTCCCAGGCGCATTTTGGGGCCACTTATTTAGTATTCCAACAAGCATGTCATGATCGGAAAAATTTGTGCCGCAGCTCCAGCGCCTTTCAAAATGTGTAAAAACATCAGGCAACGAAAACATTGAATCGGGGTACTCCAAGAATCTGTCCTTGGACCAAGTATTCCCAAAAAGTAATAGGGTTGAATCACCAGGCCATGACAAACTTTCGATTTAGGGTCACCCAGAGATCTTTCACCGGACCGACTGTTCCCCCAAATGATATGGTTGATGGCTTTGGCTTGATGTTGGGAATGAATACATCATTGAATTTATAATAAATTCATTCGAATCAAGCTGAAACCATCAACCCTATTATTTTGGAAATTTTGGGATCAAACAGCAGGCAACGAAAACATTGCATGAATCAGGTGTGTCCAGGGGATCTGTTTTCGGACCAAGTACTCCCAAAGTAAATTGTGTTGATGAACACCAGGCCACAAAAGCATACAATCGGGGGTTCTCAGGGATCTGCCACTGGACCGAATCCCCCCCTCCCCCCCCCCCCCCCCCCCCCAATAATTGGCTTGATGACTGCAGCTTATTATTATTTCTGTTGTTATTAAATTATGTATTCATTCCCACCAGGGTGAAGCCATCTACCTCCATTATTTTTTTTTAGAATACTTGGCCCGAGAACTGATCCCCGAGGCACTCTCGATCCACTGTCTGGTGTTTTGTTTTTTGTTGAAAAGCGACAGACAACGAAACCATTGAATCGGGGCGGGTTGGGTGCCTCAGGGATCTGTCCTCGGACCCAGTATTCCCCAAAATAATAAGGTCTGTGATTCATTTAGAATTTTAGATTGCATAAATTTCAAACCTGGAACTGATTGTCAGAGATGTACTCTCGTGTTTGGAATGAATATGCACGCATGCTTCCCAAAATTGTCAACTCTGCACGATGCTTATTCCATTCTGCACTTTTATTCAATTTTCGACAAAGTGGACACACATCTGAAGGAAGAAAATCGGGGCCATTTTGAACGCAGCAAATAAATTCTTGCATGCAAGTACTTACCTACATAATGAACTGTGCAGATACAAAATGTTCACCGCGTGTATTTCCGCGTCATTGTGTGTTTCCATCTGTGCAAGGAAACCAGAATTGGAACGCCAAATTTACCCACTGTACCAAATATAATTTGTCAGTCAATTGTATAGCAAGCCTTCCCCTTTTATTGGAAGGTGCACTGCAACCAACCCTCTTCACAAAGGAGTAGTGTTGAAGTAGGCCCTAGCTTTCGACATTCTCAAAATGTGCAAACATAAGCGGTATTCTTGCTACACAGTATGAAAAGATAAGTGTTTTCAATTACAAATTTTGAAAAAGCAAGTTTCTCAGCTTTTCTTCAAAGTACAAAGTATTAAAAGTAAGTGCAAAATAAGAAGATGTGACTAAACAGTGAACAGATTTCATAACACAATTAGCACAAGTCAGCATATCGCCAAAATACATGAAAGAAAAAGTTATTGGGAATTGTTATTTGGAAATTTCTCCCAATAGGGCCAAATACTTGAAAGACATCTTCCAATTACTTACTTATTCGCAAAAACGGCAAAAGTGTGGTATAAAACGTGTTGCTGCTTTCATAGTGAACCACCAGCCTACAATTATTACCAGTTACCAAATTTGTGCATTGAATACCGCTTGTGACTAGCAAAATAAAAAAAATGGTCAGGATAATCATCAGTTGGAATGAAATGTTTTTAGAGGAACCCTTTACCAAACGCAGAGTTTTTCAAAATTTATTATTTTATTTTAAATTTTTCAAAAAACCACGTTATGTGACCCCCCCACCCCCACCCCCTCACTGAAACGAGCTCGTTCCAATGAGGGATCGCATGATGTGCTTTTTTTGACATGTTTTGGAAGCCTTTTAATTTTTCAACAGCTTAATTTGTCAATTACGCAGGCGGATGTTCCCGATTCGTTAGGTAAAGGGTTTTAAACTGTTTGATTCGCGGTCGCGGTTAATCAAAGAAAAAAATTAAATAAAATACCGACTTTAATACCTTCGGTTGGCAACGTTTTAAAATACTTTACTCGTATTTGAATTCGCGCAGTATTATAATTCACTCAGTTGTAAAAATCGCGCACCAATGTGCGAAAATTCAAGACTGTCATCATGTTTATTTTTGTTTTTTCGCGAGAGAAGCTGAAACATGTATATTCAATAAAAGTCAACCATTAATACCTGATGCCCTGATTCAGTTTATGTGTACCATCCAAAGTGAGTCACGTTCCCATGTTGTCTGAAAATTCCAGTGGGATTATGCCAAAGGGTTCCTCTATGATCGTTTAACACTCTTGTCAATCCGTATCAATTCGCCATAGTTCGACATAGTTGAAAGAATGCAGGCTGGCCTTTAAAATCTTCTAATTTTGGAACGCAGTCTGCCACTTGAGATATGTCCCCAAATTATAGAATCATCACAAAATTAAAATGTACACGGCTTCCTATAGCCACTTTGCACATCATGGCGTTATATTTTATACAGATATGCCTTCCGGTTCCTTATAAATAGTCCCGAAATGTTCTTTTATAAATCATTTTCCCAAATTTTGTCCTGAATTTGGAGACATCTCTAATTTTGGGACACCTTTTGTGTGAATATCAACCAATTTAAAGGCCTGATGCAGGGGCATAGGTGGATCCATTGAGGGCGCACTTGGCGCCCGCCTGGTTTTTCGTGAGGCGAACTCCACCCTCTGACACTTTGCAAAAGTTAAAAAAAATAACGCTTTCAGCGTCTAAACGGAACAACATTCCAACGGGTAGTCTCCCAATCCCTCTTCCCCCCTCCCTGCGACACTGGAGGGAACACTTTATTTGGGGGGGGGGGGGGGGGGGGGGGGCACTTTCTGAAAATTGACCAAAGAACACCATTTTATAAAACAAATTCTGGTAGAAAGAGGCCAAATAAAACGAGGAAACAATTTCCGACAGGCACTATTGTGAGGGGCGCCCCCGGGCACTATCGTGAGCCCCCCCCCCCCCCAACCACACTATAGCTTTGGGCCTGCCTTATCGTTTTGCTAATTTCACGCTTGGTGATTGCGTCGAAGTAGAATCCCCCCCCCCCCCCCCTACATATGAACATTCCCAATAATTTCCGAAACCTATGTTGTGAATACAAACAGCCCAAAAATTAGGACACGTATGCATGTATTAGTACTGTGCGAATTCAAATACGAGTAAGGTGACTCGCACTGGTAGCAGATCGTGACTTTTTATGAAATTGGGTTCAGACAGAACAAGTCCAATTCAACAATTTTTTTAAAAATAACTCCCACTGGTATCAGATGGTGAGTCTGTATTGTTTTTTCATTAGTTGTTTTATGCGTGAACTCCCACTGGTGACAGAGGCAAGTTCAGTTCCACAAATTTTTTAAATAACTCCCACTGGTATCAGATGGTGAGTCTGTATTATTTTTTTCATCAGTTGTTTTATGCGTGAACTCCCACTGGTAACAGAGGCAAGTTCCGTTCCACGAATTTTTTAAATAACTCCCACTGGTATCAGATGGTGAGTCTGTATTGTTTTTTCATTAGTTGTTTTATGCGTGAACTCCCACTGGTGACAGAGCAGGCCCGTCGGAACTAGGGGTCTGGGGGGGGGGGGGGAGGGGCTGCAGCCCCCCCCAATAATTTGCTCATATTTCGTCGTTAGTTTATCCATGATGGGAGCAACCAATGTAATCTGAATAAAACTGGACATTACATTATTTAACTCAGATTAGAACAGTGGCGTAGGAACTGGGGTGGGGTGGAGGCGTGGGGGGTAAGGGAGATATTTCCCACCCACCCACCCCCGCAAATTTGTCAAAAGTAGGCTTTACTGGGCTGGGTTGGTGGTTTTCTCTACCCGGGATGCCCACTGGTTACCATATTCCGACATTGCTGTTAATGATTACTGGATTGAGTGGGTTCCACGTGGGCTTTCTTCCACCAGTAAAACTGACAGTCGTGTTTTCGCCTAATTGTGGAAAGCGATGTTAAACCCCCAACCAACCACAGGGTAATTCATTGCATGTTCACTATTCCTGTCATTCTGCTCGGAAATCACGCTGAATTGATCAGAGAGCTGACGTATTTCCTTATTGACGAAGTATTTGCTCAGAATCACTCAGAAAGCATATTTGTACATCTTAAATTAAAAAAAATTTCCGGGGGAGGCCCCCACCCCGGACCACCATCAACGAGACGGGGAGGTACCCCCTCTCGTGCTCACCCCCACTCGCCTCTTCGCGGGTCGGATGACACGAAGCGTCATAGGAATATACGATTTATTTGCTCAGAATCAACCAGAATGCATCTTTTTACATCTTAAATTCGAAAATTTTCCTGGGGGAGGCCCCACGCACCCCCCACCAACGAGACGGAGGATACCCCCTCTCATGTTCACCCCCACTCACCGCTCGGATGACGCATCGCGTCATGGGAATATAGGTCCTACCCCCCCCCCCCTCCCCAAATAAAATTAGTCTACTACGCCTCTGGATTAGAATTATGAACGTATCACTGAATGTGTAACATGCACCTGCATATGTTGATGTGCAAACGTTTTGAAGCAATATCCATTGGCAGCTTAGAAGACCACGACAACCGTTGGCGTAATGATAAAACTAATGAATCCACCATAAGGCCTGACTGTTTTTTAGCATGACGGAATACGGCCACGGCCTACAGGTGAGCCCGGTGTGAGAACCGTCCCCAAATGTTATGGGGTTCTATTGGATTTTTTGAAACATTTTGTTAAAAAAAACAACTTTTAAAAAAATCAAGACGTTTTTCCTTCAAAAGCTACCAGAATGCTTCCTTTGATTGCCGTTTTCAAAAAATTTCTGGGGAGTAACCCCCCTCCTCCCCCCCCCCTCAAAAAGCTTTGTGCCTTCAGCACTCGCGCCAAATGCCTTCAGCACTCGCGCCAAATGCCATCGTCATCTGGATACCCTATACCCATTTAGTATCAGCCAGTTCACCCAAATTAGCAATATCAGCCCCCCCCCCCCCCCCCCCCCCCCCCAATATAAATTTCATTCCGACGGGCCTGCAGAGGCAAGTTCAGTTCCACGAATTTTTTTAAATAACTCCACTGGTATCAGATGGTGAGTCTGTATTATTATTTTCATTAGTTGTTTTATGCGTGAACTCCCACTGGTAACAGAGGCAAGTTCCGTTCCACGAATTTTTTAAATAACTCCCACTGGTATCAGATGGTGAGTCTGTATTGTTTTTTCATTAGTTGTTTTATGCGTGAACTCCCACTGGTAAATAACTCCCACTGGTATCAGATGGTGAGTCTGTATTGTTTTTTCATTAGTTGTTTCATGCGTGAACTCCCACTGGTAACAGAGGCAAGTTCAGTTCCACGATATTTTTTAAATAACTCCCACTGGTATCAGATGGTGAGTCTGTATTATTTTTTTCATTAGTTGTTTTATGCGTGAACTCCCACTGGTAACAGAGGCAAGTTCCGTTCCACGATTTTTTTTAATAACTCCCACTGGTATCAGATGGTGAGTCTGTATTATTTTTTTCATTAGTTGTTTTATGCGTGAACTCCCACTGGTAACAGAGGCAAGTTCCGTTCCACGATTTTTTTTAATAACTCCCACTGGTATCAGATGGTGAGTCTGTATTATTTTTTTTTAGCGGTTGCTTTATGTAAGAACTCCACTGGAGTCTGCATAAAATGATGATCACCCTGATCTAAAAACGCTTCTAGATCACTACCTAGTCACCCATAGTGATGAAAGAAGAAACTGAAATTAACTAACAAGTGAAGTGATAATTATGATTTATCAGTTCTAACAAAAGCATGCAGAAAAACTTTTTTTTCACTTTTTTTTTTATTTGCAAGTACAATTCATTCACAACTATCGAACTATATACAGCTATTTACAGCTATCCAACTGCCCTACTCTGTGTAGGGCGGTAAGGCTTTGTTCACTTGTTGGAAGATGATGAAGATGATGCTATGTCAAACTGTGTCGCGCACCTATGCCCCCCCCCCCCCCCCCCCCAACTCAAATTTAGCCCCCATCCAAAAAAAAAAAAAGAAAAAAAAAACAGCAAAAGACATTGACCCAATGAAAGTTTCACACATATATGGGTTCCCCGGCTCCACATGCCTCTGATTTGATCTTGGAGTAATACATTTTGCTAATTTTTCTCGGTTTAAGCCTTGCCCTAACTGGTACTCTCTCTTCGTTTAGCACCCCCCCCCCCCTCCCCTCCACACACTTCCCTGTCCTAACTTGGAAACTCCTGAAGGGAAGTGGGAGATGGAGGTAACAATGGAACGGTCCTAGTTAGGACTAGGGGTGGGGACGCCCACAACCACCTTGCAAATACAATGGTAGGCACCCACAACTGCCCCCCCCCCCTCCCCACACACACACCCAGTTATAGAATCCTGGCTACGCCCCTGTTCGGACCTCGTGTGGTGAACTCTGCCGACAGTTTGGAAAAATATTGGAGCTCACCATCCCTTCGAAATTTACGGCCCTGCTTAGCTCTTATTTATGCGGGAAAGGGCGTTTACTTCAAGTTAGTAACACTCAACAATAGTGTTTCGAAGAGAATCGTTCTCAAACGGTAAGACAAGTTGTCTGTCAAAAAAAAAACTTCAGATCAAAGGTTCAGAACGAAAGCTCCTCCCAGTGCACCATTTCAATCACAAATTAATGCAGAGCAGCTGACAAATGAGACTCCTCAGTTAACCAATGAAATCATAGCACAAGGCTGTACCGATTTCAACTTTTCAAAGATTGCTGTTTGCTGTTTTGAGTGACAGTTAAACAGTAACAGCTGACCGAGTTATCAATCAATGCATTCAACTTCAAAATAAGTGTGTCGATGACACGTGATGTCATGGAACCGAAATGTGTACAAACACGCTTTGTGTTTCACATTACCGTTGTGGTGGGGTGGAGGTGGTCGGTCGGAGGTTATATTATTTTACTGCAGTAAATGAAGGGGGGGGGGGGGGGGGGGGGGGGGGGAATCCACACACGTCATCAACCTAATCGGGAAATTGTTTTGTCAAAAGAAATTAGCGGGCAATTCGTTGGTGAATGTTCATGGCTCTAAAAACAGCTGTCTGGGGGGGAAGGGGTTGGGGTCAAACATAACTTATCACCCCTCATTTGAACGCACTCTCTCAGCTCACTGCAGTCAGTGGTCTGGGGCAATTCACACACGTCATCAGCCTGATTGGAAATTTTTTTTCAAAAAAAAAATTAGCGGGCAATTTGTTGGTGAATGTTAATGGCCCTAAAAATATCAGCCATCTGGGCAGGGGGAGTC
The DNA here is from genome assembly GCA_031216915.1 of Pictodentalium vernedei. NCBI lineage: Eukaryota > Metazoa > Mollusca > Scaphopoda > Dentaliida > Dentaliidae > Pictodentalium > Pictodentalium vernedei. Next base: position 538,993,737 of record CM062295.1, on the reverse strand, counting down.
AAACATAACTTATCACCCCTCATTTGAACGCACTCTGTGAGCTCATTGCAGTGAGTGGTCACATTGATAACATGGCACATTACTAGGCCCCCCCCCCCCCAAGAAAATACCCGGGTTCCTGAGCGCAGAAGCAGGGGGGGGGGGGGGGGGGGCAACCCACCCGCGTCATCAACCTAATCGGGAAATTTATTTCAAAAAAAATTAGCGGGCAATTCGTAGGCGATTATTCCTCCCCCCTAAAAATATCAGCTTTCTTGTGTGTGTGGGGGGGGGGGGGGGGGGGAGGCATAACTTATCACCCCTCATTTGAACGCACTCGGTGAGCTCATTGCCGTGAGTGGTCACAGGGCATGTCTTTCCAAGAGGAAAAAAACAGTTCTGTAAATGTAACTTTTCCATGTCTTTATATGAGACTATTTACGTGGTGGTAACGAGTCTAGTAAGGGCCAGGTTTGCAAGCGAGAAATGCTCATTGAGGAAATTGAGAAAGAGGAAGTGAGGGACATTATTAAACAGTTTATATCTGAATGTTGGGAGGAGAGGGGTTGTAGTGCACGGGGTACAATGGCCTTCTCTTGGAACCACGACAAATCGGCGACTGGCATGTTATTATTATTACGATACCACCCCCACCCCAGTGGTGGATCCAGCCTACTGCTTTTGACGCTGGAGTGGCAGTCAGATGTCTATATTCCCTTTTTCGTGACCGATAACAAGGAAAATGTCAGATGACATCTTAGCAAATGATAAACAATGTTCATAAGTAGGCCAAGAAATTGATCTCTGTGCATCCCATTTTAAAAAATTTACCTGGGCGAGGTCCTACGGGCAACATCGATGGAAGGTGGCTACCCCTCCCAGCTCTCGAAATTTCGCCATGTGCAGCAATTGGCAATGCCATAGCAGGATAGCACATCCGCCACGCCATTGCCACAGCGAATTTCGATGGCTGCCTTCCCACATCGCGGCTTATGGCCATGGCTTGACCGTCATCCAGGATGTTAATCGACACTTCTGGATCCACCGCTGAACCGTTAAAAGTTCAAAGTCACGACACGCATGACCTTCGTTTAAGCAACAAGTGTTAAATAAAAAAAGGGATGTTTCTTTTTTAAATGACACTCATACGGGGAATTACTATTGGTCGGGAGAAATTAGAGAGATTGTTTCACTGTTTGATTGACTGGCGTTCAGTTCACCATTTCTGCTGTCTTTGTAGACTGATAACTATGGGCGTGGCTAAAAATAAACTGCGTGCTTTTATTGAATTGATTGATCTGTCACCTCCAAAACTGTTTCCCTTGAACAGAAAATCGGTGCGAGATCTTGACTAGCTCATTGAGGGTTTTCTGTTAATAACTCTTCGGTCAACCGCTGATTTGTCGCGGTCCTCATGAGAGAATGACGCGTTTCTCCGGCAACCCACCCTGACCCCCTTCCCTACACTTCCCCAGCATCCAGATATAAACTGTTAAAATTTGTTAAATAGTGGCACTCATTTCCTCGTTTTTTAATTTCTTCATTCAGCATTCCTATCTTCTCCATCATGTCCAGCCATCTCTCCAGAGCCGCTGGAAGATCAAAAAAGGGCATGGGGCGGACAGAATGGCCATTGGGAGAAACCCATTAGGATAAGTGCAATTTCCTGAGGGAATGGAGGGGGTAAGTCCCCCGCCACCCCCTCCCCCCCCCCCTCCCAGTGGCCCAGCATCTATCCTTTGTTTCTTCAGCCCATTTCTTCATCACACTTCCAGTAAATTTTATCCCACGAGGCATATATTGTGGGCATTTTAAGAGAAAATGTTCCAGGGCTCTATTGAACTTGATGGAAATGCTCTGCAATCAGAAATATCACCTTTACAAGTAATTGTGATACTCTTGGAAACACGGCATATTACGACACAGATTAACTTGACACTGTGAACAACCGAATTTTGTTTCTACTGATCTTCCCTTCACCGTCTTCCTATTTTTCCGTGAGCACATTACACACACCCGCTTCCGCCCCTCGAATCTGACAATTTTGTGATTCCCTATATTTTCATCGGGTACACTGACAAGTAAGGACGCCCTGTGATGTAATTTCGCCCGATTCTTTCTTGAACTGTATCCAGAAACCAGGGAAGAACACACATCAAGCCTGAAATCGAACGCGGAATATTTCTTTCTTGGTTTCTGAGGTACGGACTCATTAAAAATGATGAATGCATTTATTAAACACAGTTCAATGGTGTACCACGCCAAGTACTTCCAACATTTCTTAGCTTTCCTCCCGACCGTGTAATAGGAGCGGTATTGGTCAGAAAGATCAACACCCCCCATGTATTTATTGTATTTTTTAACAACCGTTGGGCAATCTATTTTAATCAAATTGGGCCCCATTCGTCTTTCTGTCTCGTCCACTGTGGCGTCACTTATATTGTCACACAGTAGTATTCCCTTTTTATCTTTCCACAAAGTGGCGATTTTATTTCCACTTTGAAAGAATATCGATTTCCCCCTTTCCATTGTTTTGGCTATTTTTTTAACATTTTTAATTTGGGGGGGCATACCTTTTCGGTCTTTTCGGACTGTGCCACACCCATACAAACCAACGGCACTGAGTGAATCCAAAAGATCTGGGGAGTTGAAGTAATTGTCAAAATATACATGGTAATTTTTGTACTTTAACTCGTCAACTAAGTCCAAAACCACCTTTTTTCCCAAATCCCTCGTTTGGCCAGAATCTGATTTTCCGGTGTAAATATTGGTTCTCAAACAATAACCATTGTGCGAGTTGGCAAGAATCCAGGCCTTAACACCCCATTTTATAGGTTTTTTTGGTAAGTACTGTTTTAATGAGGTCCTACCCTTAAAACTTATCATTGCTTCGTCCACACTTACTTCCCGATGAGGCATATAATGACTGGACGAAAAGCTCTCATTGACCATGTCAAGCAATTTTCTTATTTTAAATAGACGGTCCCTATTTGGGTCCGCCCTATCCAAGGCCAGTGTATTATTGCAAAGATGAAAATATTGCGTTAATTTTCTGTATCTTTGTATTGGCATAATTTTTGCTATGCCAGAGACATTGAGGCGATCGTCAGAACTCCAATAGTCCTCCGCCCGTGGGAGTTGGTGAAGTCCCATCAAAATTACAATAGCAAGGAACGCCTTCATTTCTGCTAAATTGGTGTCACCCTGACGTTTCCATACATGGTCTTCGCGACGCGCTTGACACTGTTCAGCGTAAACATTTGTTTGCTCAACCATGTATTCAAAAAAATCTTCTTGGAACATTAAGAAAAAAAAATCAATTGGTTGTGCATTTTCGTCTAATGAATGTGCTGGGCCAATCTTTTCTGTGAAGGGGCGTATTACTTTTTTAACAGGCTTTTTAATCTGTTTCCATTCTGATGTTGTTGCATCATTAGCCCCAACAGCAACTGTAGATCGAAAACCTGACCTGGGCTTGGCCAGTTTACGTTTTTGATTGACACTTGCTGTTAGTTCATTTCGATCACTTAACTTGTCTTCTACGCCAAAATTGTGAAGAGATGTTTCATTAATATTATCAGTCTCAGATTCTGAAGATATATCGGAAGACAATGTTAAGTCACACGTGTGAACCGACGATACCGGAGATACAGAAATGTCGCCGAGAATGTTGTCTGCATCAGTCATTTGAGCAGTTGAAAAAATCGTCATTGGACGATTCTACAGTTTGTTCAAAAAGACTTGATTCACTGTCTGTTTCGCTGCTTTCAGTGCTGCTTTCGCTAGATGTTATTGTTATGTCACTGGTGTGAACAGAAGAAACGGGCGAAACAGAAAAACCAGGCGAGTCGTTGAAAACAACGTTTGAAAATTCTTCGTCCGAAAAGATGTCCGCGGTTGCCATTTTCGTACCTAACGGTTTTTAGTTTTTATCTCACTTCTTGAAACAAAGTTTCCTTATTAGTCGCATTTCATTGGATAATTGAAATGTTATTAGCAATATCTAACCAGTAGCTTTTAGGTTGTGTTGCACAGTGATTGTGTACTTAGAAATCGCCCCTCCACGCCGGTAAAAATGCGAAGAGAGTGGAGCTGGATGACGGCCGGTTCTGGGCATTTCATTGGCACGTCGGGCGGGCGATTCGTTCGCACGTCAACTGGGCGGTTGCGGCCGATTTGTTAGGTAAAGGGTTAAACAAAAAACAAGTCCTCTAATCCTCTTTGTCTTCCATTCAAGTACAGACCTTCCAGGGGAGTATTAATGTACTGTTGGGTAAAGGGTTGAAATAACTCCCAAAACAGTGCACTACTATGATGCCTCCTCCCCCCCCCTCCCCAATTACCACCGGTCATAAACAAATTCTGTGCTGTAGACCCGATGAAACGACAACACATTGGCAGCCGACATACTGAGAAAATCGAAAGTAGAGAGTAAATTGGAACAGCCGAATTCTATGAACTTCATGTATTTCACAATAATAAACCATGTGCATTATTAAAACATGCATGCCAGCAACAGTGGCGGATCCAGACGGGGGTCCATGGGGCCCGGGCCCGGGCCCCTCTATTTCAAATATTTTGTAGAACTAAAAATTTTCATTTTTTGCAACCAAATCATACGTTGTGACACCTCTTTCGAACGAGCGTCTCACGCTCGTACGAATGAGGAGCCACAACCTATGTTTTGGAAGCAAAAAAATGAACATCTAAAAAAAATGCATGGCAAAATTTGCGAGTAGCGCTGGCCGGTTTTGGCCGTTACGTTGGGTAAAGGGTTAACCCTTCACCAAACAAAACTGGGAGAATCGTACCATAAAACTAATAACTAACTTAGCTTGCTGCATGTCATAACAGCCCAATGCTGTTGGAATGAAATTTATAGGGGGGAGGGGGTGGGGCTGACGTTTCTAAGTTGGGTGAAATCACGGGCTGAAAAATGTCTCCGGTCGAAATGTCTCGATTACTCTCGGGAGCGAAACAGGGGGGGGGGGGGGGGGGGGGGGGGGGGGGGGGCGTGGAGCCTTAAAATTTCCAACTACAAATGGTGTCACTGTGACAATGAGGTAATGTATTTTTCCGTTCATCTCCCATCTCCATAACAGTTTGTAGCAAGCAAACATGGAAGTGAATGAGTAAATGCCCGTTTCTTTGATCAAATGGCAGATACAGAAATTCTAAATAGAAGGGGGGGGGGTTAGCTCATTTGGTAGAGTTGCAGACTGCAAGTCGAGAGATCCTCGGTTCGAATCCCGACACTGCAACCGCATTGTGTCATTGGGCTCCCATGGATGCAAGTGAGTGAAATGCAGTGCAACCGCGTTGGGTCCCCATGAAGGCAAGTGGGTGAAATGCAGTGCAACCGCGTTGGGTCCCCATGAAGGCAAGTGGGTGAAATGTTTTGTCCAACATTTGAACAGAGGGTCCAACATTTGCCTATATTTGAACCGAGGGTCTCCGGCTTGCAGCCCGCAACTCTACCAACTGAGCTACCGCACCCACCCGTTTATATACACAGAAAATCGCCACAAAAAAACAACACCAAGGCAGCTCTAATCTGTGATTATCTGAATTAATTTGTGATCATATCAAATTTATAATAAAGTTTGCGTGATCCCATTGCTTTTATTTCTGGGTCTGCTAACTGTCTCTCGATATCATTTGCGTTTATGCAGACCGTATCCTCACATGGTTTGAATACATGCTGGTCCCTGCCGTGAACCTGTTCAAAAAACCTCGCGCTGAGTGGCTCCATGCCGACAACACATGCTGGTAACGTATTGTTCCCAATTCTCATAAGAATGTATGATCCAACGACAAGGGAGAGCGATTCATCAACACTGGCTTGTTTAGGTTCATCAACATTGGCTTGATTAGGTTCACTTATCGCATCACATTCAGTGTCTGTCAGTTCAGTCTCAGCCGGGTCAGAAAAATTCATTTTGTTTTTCTCGGCGATCGACTCTGGTGAAGCTGGGGGTTCACTAACAATCAGCTTTGAACCCTGTATCATCCTGCGTTTCACGCTCTTTCTGGCCTTTGCATATGCATCTTTCAGTTGGCAAATGTATGGTAGGAATAGTTTCGATGTCTTCTTCTATGATTCTGTATAACATTTCCAAGATCATTCAAGAATGAAATATCAGCGTCGACATCAGAATTACCTACTAATGGCAACTGACATTCAGTACCAACACAAGCATTATTGCTAGCCTTGTCATCAGAAATAGTCGGATCACTATTAACATCAGAATCCATAAGAACATTATGGTTTGTACCGACACTAGTACTTTCGGCAGATTCCAATTCAGCTTCTTCATCGTCAGAGACAACGAGACACCCTGGGTCATCTGCTCCCAGTTCATCCCCATCACAGTCCATCAGCTCTCTCCCCTCATCATTTGGAACACACTCTGTAATAGTTGAATCCGTACTGGAGGCATTTGGTTTCATGACAACCCCCTCAGGTGGTGTGATTGTTTTTATCAGTGATTTCAGATTCATAGGCGGGTCTTCTTTCACTAGCTCCTCACGGAATTTTGATACGTCATCTCCAATAAGGGAATACAGTTTATCAGACACTTTATAATCCTCTGTACCACCGAAGGCGTTCAATATGAAGTGGGTCTTTAGCGCTTCCTCGGTATCGAAATTCAGTTGTTTCCAACTTTCTACTAACATGGACATCATTTCGTCTCTCGACGGTGCAGGAACTTTATCGGGATCTGCACGGAGTTTCTCTATCATTAACTTGCTCTCCAATTCTCTATAGCTCGCCTTTAGCCGATGGTGAACATGTGTATCGTTGATCTGGATGTCACCGGTGATGCCTCCACCCATCACAACGAGGATATATCCTTTCTGTAAAAATGCTTTCCTCACGTCGTCTGTACAGTGGACGGAGTAATCGTCTAATATGTAGATGCGATAGTCTTTATCAGAGAAGGGATTAGACACGTTTTTTAGTTTCGATATTGTTCCCAACATAGTAGGTAGTCTGTAACTGCCTTTTTCGGCCCACTGAACATTTAGATTTAAGGTATTGTCTAACTTTGTACGGGTTCCTTTACCTTTAAATACGAATTCAGGCAGTGGAAAGGGTTGATTTTTGTCTGACGATACTTGAGTGTAAACTGTGGCACGTTCTCGCGAAAGCATGTAGTTCTCCTTGATATAGGTGGCTTCGCCTTTAAGCGTAAGGGGCTTCTGGTTTGAGCTCTCATTCCTGTGTAGAGGCATTTGATCCCCGTTTATAATCGTGGGTTCTTTTCCATGTTTGTTCAAAAAGTAACGTCGTATTCTATATATATTTTTAATGAATTCTATGAGGCGATGTGTTCGCTTCTCTTTGGAGATGGAAAACCTCTTATTCGGTTTTTTTAGGCTGACACCATACTCCACCATCCACTGCTTAATCCACCTTTTTGAAAATTGTAATGGCTCTTCCTCTTTGTGACCCTCTGCCACCCAGTTCTGATACAATAGTTTGGCATGGGCTTTAAAAACTTTCACAGGGAGTCTACCCTTTAACGTCCCTCTAATATCCACAAACCAGTCGAAAAGTGACTGTCGAACTGGTTCTGCCCTTTTTTTCCGTCCACCTCCACCTTCCCGAAATTTTTTCTTAGAGGGTTCATTAGATATGTCTATACCCCCTTCCCGTTTACGCCTTTCATAGGCATCAAAACATCTTCGAGCAAATTGTAGAGCCTTCAAAAATTTCTCATCACTTGACTTTGAATCTTTCAAGGACGGGAACATTTCTCGAATAGCTTTGGACAAATACCCTTCGGGGGGTGCATATTTCACAAATTTTTTTCGTTTGGGGTCCCACTGTTTATCCCACTCGGTCGCTTCTTTTTGGTATTCAGCCTTGTATTTTCCAACTAATTCGGCTAATTTATTCTTCACTTGTAATGAATATTTATCATATTTGTCGCGAAATACGTCCGCCGCCATGATTGTTATCAAAACAGAATTGTGGGATTCAAAATTTGTAAAACTGAAAACTTCCGACCAAGTACTATACCGCGTATTTATAGATTTGAAAACTACTGGTAACTTCAGAGGGTTGGACTAGGGGCGATTAGATGTTTGTCGTTTATGTTCACTTTAACGTCATAAAACTTCTAAGTACGAGTTTTCATTTTGGTGTTCGATGGCTAACAGTATTCAATTAACATCTTTTTTCAATACTGATTACCACAAAACATAATAATCTCCCAGAAATGCGCCGATAAAATAATGCGATTCAGTGTCAAACCGCAGTGAGCCTCGCTAAACATCCACACACATGGCACAACCACGTGCTTAAAATACAGCACAGCTCCCCTTCTCGATAAATGGGCTAATCTAAATTGTGCATTAATTGGAAGTTGGACCGCAGGAATTATTTTTCTGAGGGTACACTGGGGTACACGGCAATATACTGGCTGTTTGCGAGAATGTTTTATGCCCGGGTGAACACACAGTGCGTTTTTATGAAGATAAACTGCTACTATTTGTTACGGTGTGGAATTATTAATGATATTTGGTAACAGAAAGAATTCTGAGAATCAGCAACAAAACTATGAATTTAACTATTCTGAAATTTAATTAAAAAAATTTATATAAAAAAAAAAATGCTACAAAGATCTTTTACACTAATTGGGTTACAGAAAATAAAAAAAAAACAATGGTACTTATCAATTATAGAATTAGTCCAAAGTACAGTTTGACAGAATCCAGTAATCCAATGGTGAAGTATCTTCTGAAGAAAGTTACCAGCTGGTAGATGTAGTATTAAATCCAAGAATGTCTCTTCAGAAACAGTATCCCGTAGATTTGTAATAAAATTCTCACTTAGAAATTTCAGCAGTCTCCAATAAAATATAACAAAATGCTCCGTAAAATTCAAATGGAGTAAAAATGCAAGAAGTATTGGCGCCACAGGCAATTTCCAAATAATCCAGTAGAATCCTGGCTTTTCACAAAATAATATTATTCTGTTTCACAGAAAGTATAAATTCTCTTTTCCAAGACGAACAGATTCTCTTCAAAATTCTCTTTTGGAATCAATCTCCAAATTCACAAAGAAGCACTGCTTCTATAATAAATGCACTGTTCTGAAACAATAATAATCTTCAATGGAAGCAACTGAAGTGAGTCTTTCTGAAATGGCTTTCTAAAAATGAGTTTTTGAATTCTGTTGACAATCCTTTATATAGTAACCAGATAGAATGTCCCAGAAGAGGAAGTTTCTGCAATGTTCTAACAGTTTCTAGGGGATTCTGTTAAAGTTCAAGTAAACAAGGTCATTGACCTATTTAAACAATTAAACAATCAACAGCTATATGTACAATATATCAGTGTAACAAAGATGTAAACAAGGTCGCTGAGTGCAAAAGAGTTAGACCAGTCAGAAAATGCAGAAATAAAAAAAAAATCTTTCTCACATAATTATCAACTTAAGGATATATCAATCTCAATATAATATGGGGGCTATAACACACCCCGCCTTAAAAGAAAAAGTTTGAAGGTACTGAAAACTTTTACATAATTTTAGCAGACTCTGACTGGTTTACAATACACACACACCATAATCTTCACAATTTTATTTTTATTTTTATTTTTTTAATAAACATATATACACTTGAATTGAATAGGGATCGATCATTTTAAATTAGGATATTCTGGAAAGAGCATCAGCTACAACATTATCTCTTCCCGAAATATGCCTAATCTCTAAATTATATTCTTGAAGGGCTAAACTCCACCGCAATAATCTTTGATTCTTGTTTTTCATTTTATTAATAAAAGTTAAGGGGTTATGATCGGTGTAAACTGTAATTGGACATTGGGCGGTTCCTAGATACACATCAAAATGGGTTAATGCCAAAATTAGAGCCAAAGTTTCTTTTTCTACTGTAGAGTAATTCTTTTGATGTTTGAGAAATTTTCTCAAAAAATAACATACAGGGTGATCAATACCTTGGGAATCTTCCTGGGCAATATACCCACCTGCTCCATTGTCACTTGCATCTATGAATAATTTGAAGGGCTTTTCATAATTGGGACTGGCCAGGACAGGGGAATTGTTTAATAAAGTTTTTATTCTGTTAAAGGATTTCTGACATTCCTCAGTCCAAACAAACTTAACCCTTTTGCTCAATAAACTGGTCAAAGGGGAGACAACATCTGAAAAATTTAAACAAAATTTTCTATAATATCCAGCCATGCCCAAGAATCTCATGAGCTCTTTTTTAGAGCTTGGTACTGGAAAATTTACAATGGCATCAACTTTCGCTGCAATCGGCCTCACCTGCCCCTGCCCCACAATATGACCTAAATAATTTACAGTTGCTTTGCCAAATTCTGATTTTACCAAGTTAATAGTTAGGTTGGCTTGGGTCACTTTGTCAAAAAATTCTTGAATATGCTTTAGATGATCAGCCCAATTTGTATCTGTGTGTATAATAACATCATCAATATAAGCTTCACTGTGATCTAGGTCTGCAATTAAGTGGTTAACCATGCGTTGGAACGTTGCCGGAGAGTTTTTCATGCCAAAAGGGGTTACTTTATATTGATACAACCCAAATGGGGTAACAAAAGCAGATATTTCTTTTGCTTTTTCTGTTAAAGGGACTTGCCAATAACCCTTTAACAAGTCAAATTTTGTCACAAATTTAGCATGGCCAAGTTTGTCAATGCAGTCATCAATTCTTGGAATTGGATAATTGTCTGTTTTGGTGAGGCTGTTCACCTTTCGGTAATCCGTACAAAATCGGTAACTGCCATCAGGTTTTGGGACGAGAATACAGGGCGAACTCCAGTTGCTATGGCTAGGTTCTATGATATCATTGTCCAGCATATACTGTATTTCCTTTCGCATGATCTCAGCTTTGAAAGGGTTCAATCTATATGGATGCTGTTTGATGGGATTTGCCTCTCCTACATCAACATCATGAAAAATAACAGATGTCCTACTAGGCACATCGGGAAATAAGTGTTGATATTTGAAAATTAAATCAACTAAATCTTTTCTTTGGTCAGGCAGTAAATAATCTGTTTTATTTTGTAGATCTCTCAGGACATCTGAGTTCTGTAACTTTAGAGGTACATTTTCGCCGCCTTCATGAATATCTTCTACAGGATTTTCCAGCTCATCCATGTGGGTGACTGTTGAGACTGGTAGAGAGTTTGGTTCTCTCTCATAATAAGTTTTCAACATATTTATATGGCACAGCTGAGTATTTTTGAGTCTATCGGGAGTCTCAACAACATAATCAGTATCACTGATCTTGTGCTTAACAATATAAGGGCCTGAATATCTTGCTTGTAAAGCATTGCCCTTTACAGGGAATAATACTAGCACCTTGTCCCCAGGTTTAAAGGAGCGAAATTTCGCCTTTTTATCATACCAGGTCTTCATATGACTCTGGGCTTTCTGTAAATGTTTATTTGCCATTTCTCTGGCCTGGTGCAATTTTTCCTTAAAAGTGGACACATAGTCCAGAAGAGAAATTTCAGGTGGCTCTTCTTCGAGCCATTTCTCCTTCAAAGCAGTGAGTGGACCCCTCACTATGTGTCCAAACACTAATTCAAAAGGGCTGAACCCCAGAGATTCCTGTACAGTCTCACGGACTGCAAATAAGAGGAGATGTACTCCTTCATCCCAATCCTTCTCATTATCCTCCCCATAGGCCTTTATCATGGTCTTCAGTGTTTGGTGAAAGCGTTCTAGAGCTCCTTGACTTTCGGGATGGTAGGCACTTGATGTGTACTGCTTAATTTTGAGCTCATACATCACCTGCTGAAAAAGGTTTGACATAAAATTTGAGCCTTGGTCCGATTGCACTGACCTGGGTAGAACGAAAGTTGTAAAAATTTTTATCAAGGCCTTAACTATTGTCTTAGTTTTAATATTTCTTAGAGGTATAGCTTCAGGAAATCGTGTAGAAGCACACATGATGGTAAGAAGATATTCATTTCCAGATCTTGTTCTAGGCAATGGGCCAACACAATCAATAATAATTCTACTAAATGGCTCCTCAAAAGCAGGGATTGGTTGAAGGGGAGCAGGAGGAATCTTCTGGTTGGGTTTTCCTACAATTTGACAGGTGTGGCAGGTTTTACAAAATTCGACAACATCCTGTCGAAGTTTGGGCCAGTAAAAACATTGCTGAATACGAGAGTAGGTTTTCCTAACTCCCAAATGTCCAGCCATTGGATTTTCATGAGCCAGGCTTATTATTTCATTCCGGTATTTAGTGGGGACAACTATTTGATAAATAACCTCCCAATCACTACTGGAGGGTACTTCTGGTGGTCGCCATTTCCTCATAAGTACACCAGATTTTCTGAAATAACAGACAGGGGAGTTTTGGGCTTCAGCCTGTGTTAGAGCCTTTTCACGTGGCTCTGCAAGGTCAGGATCACTTTCCTGTTCCTGAATTAAAGAAGTCCGGGAAATGACATTCATGGAGGTCCCCCTATCACTCTCAGGTGTAGTGGCCTCTTTACAATTTCTGGAGGAGTCATCACACTGACTCAGAAATGTCTGAGACAAATCAATGTCTTCAGAATCCGTAATTCTGTGAGTGTTCTTATCCGCAGCTTTGCTGTTTAAATCAACACAATTGAGGTTATCAACCTCAGCTTTCTTTGCCATGGACCGAGTCACAGCACATGCTGGAAAAGCAAAAGGAAAACATTCCTTCAAATTAATAATACTTTCATCTGTGCTCGGCTTATCCACCACTTGAGGTTCTACAGTGACTTTGTCACCAGCTAAGTCATTTCCCAATAATAAAGAAATACCTTTTACAGGTAGAGTAGGTCTGATTCCTACTGTCACAGTCCCATTTACTAAGCTACTTCTTAAATTTATTTTATGAAGTGGGACCTTTAAAGAGTTTGACTCAATACCTGATATTAGAACTTGTGCCCCTGTAGCACTTTCTTCAGAAAATGGCAAAATGCCTTCTAACATTAAAGACTAAGTAGCCCCTGTGTCTCTCAGTATTTTTATTGGTAAGGAACAGTGTTTATCCCCATCAAGGGAAACAAAGCCTTCAGAAATAAATGGCTTATAATTTTCTAAAGCGTCTTGCTTTATAACATAATTTTCAGGGCATGGAGCACATGCTAGTGCATTCTGTGAAGTAGAGGACTCATTTTTCCTTTTTAACAGCCAGCAATCAGATAATAAATGACCTGCTTTCTTACAATAATTACAAGTTTTAGTTGAACTGTTGGGTCGTAATGGTGTAGGGCTGGCATTGGATGACTTATTCTCATTAGGCTTCCGATTAAATTTAGGTGGTGAAAAGTTTGTAGGATGGGAAGGATGATTGGAAGGATGTGTTTTATCTGAAATTGGTTTAGGTCCACTTTGGAAAGAGTTCTTGTGAAGCCAAAAATTTGTAGAGTTACGACTCATTTTATGAGTTAAGGCATAGTCATCTGCTAGTACTGCTGCTCTATTTAATGTGTCAACTTTTTGTTCATCCAGGTGGGCCTTTATATCTGAATGTATCTTTCCTTTAAACTCTTCAATCAGCATCATTTCTTTTAACTTCGAGAAATCTTTCCCAATTTCTTTGGAATGGCACCACCTATCAAATAAATATTGCTTTTCTCCGTTTTTATAATAATTTCTGAACTTCTGCCTATAGGCCTCTGGAACAAGTTCATATGCCTTGAGTATAGCCTCTTTAACAGTATCATAATTATTGCTTTGCTCAGAAGATAGAGCGGAATAGATTTCTTGGGCCTTTCCTTTCAAAACACTTTGCAGTAGCAAAGTCCAGACATCCCTTGGCCATTCTAAACTTGTTGCCACTTTTTCAAAATGTGAAAAATATTTATCAACTTCTTTTTCGTGAAAGGGGGGAACTAGCCTAACATGTTTAGTTGCATCAAATCTACTTGGAGAAATTACATTTGAGCCTTGACGTTGAGATTCTAATTCTTTTATTCTTATTTCCTTTTGGGCCTGAATTTCTAATTCTTTTAAGTGCATTTCTTTTTGAGCTTCTATTTCCCTTAATTTTAGTTCCCTTTCTTTTTGAGCCTGAATTTGTTCCCCTTCTTTTTGAGCTTCTAATTCTTTTTCTTTTCGTCGAGCTTCTAATTCTTTTAATTTCATTTCATTTTCCTGCCTTTTCATTTCTTGTTGCATTTCTAATCTCTTTAGTTCCAATTCTAACTTTTTGAGTTCAAGGGCATCAGTAGGTTGTGGTTCAGAGACAGGTGACCCAGACTGAGGCAAAAGACCCTCCTCAATATAATGATTAACAATGAGCTGTTTAAGTTTATGCTTGTTCAGACCAGGGGTGGCAGGTAATTTTAGACACTGAGCAAGTTGAAATAAATCCTCCTTCTTAAGAGATTCTAAAAGGGCCAAACTAGGAGATCTTTCAAATTCAGAAATAAATTCTGTCACAATAAATACCATGATGAAAAGGTTTGCTGGTTCTCAGAATATAAATAATAATACTGAAATTTTCTAAGAAAATTTAAATGTTTTGAAAGTGAGCCAAAATAATAATTGCAATATGCAAATAAAGCTTTCTCGTAATCTTATATTCAATCTCGGCAACGAGCCCCCAATTTCTGTTACGGTGTGGAATTATTAATGATATTGGTAACAGAAAGAATTCTGAGAATCAGCAACAAAACTATGAATTTAACTATTCTGAAATTTAATTAAAAAAATTTATATAAAAAAAAAAATGCTACAAAGATCTTTTACACTAATTGGGTTACAGAAAATAAAAAAAAAACAATGGTACTTATCAATTATAGAATTAGTCCAAAGTACAGTTTGACAGAATCCAGTAATCCAGTGGTGAAGTATCTTCTGAAGAAAGTTACCAGCTGGTAGATGTAGTATTAAATCCAAGAATGTCTCTTCAGAAACAGTATCCCGTAGATTTGTAATAAAATTCTCACTTAGAAATTTCAGCAGTCTCCAATAAAATATAACAAAATGCTCCGTAAAATTCAAATGGAGTAAAAATGCAAGAAGTATTGGCGCCACAGGCAATTTCCAAATAATCCAGTAGAATCCTGGCTTTTCACAAAATAATATTATTCT
Organism: Pictodentalium vernedei; assembly: GCA_031216915.1. NCBI lineage: Eukaryota > Metazoa > Mollusca > Scaphopoda > Dentaliida > Dentaliidae > Pictodentalium > Pictodentalium vernedei. The sequence continues at coordinate 538,978,679 of CM062295.1, read as the reverse complement.
GTTTCACAGAAAGTATAAATTCTCTTTTCCAAGACGAACAGATTCTCTTCAAAATTCTCTTTTGGAATCAATCTCCAAATTCACAAAGAAGCACTGCTTCTATAATAAATGCACTGTTCTGAAACAATAATAATCTTCAATGGAAGCAACTGAAGTGAGTCTTTCTGAAATGGCTTTCTAAAAATGAGTTTTTGAATTCTGTTGACAAACCTTTATATAGTAACCAGATAGAATGTCCCAGAAGAGGAAGTTTCTGCAATGTTCTAACAGTTTCTAGGGGATTCTGTTAAAGTTCAAGTAAACAAGGTCATTGACCTATTTAAACAATTAAACAATCAACAGCTATATGTACAATATATCAGTGTAACAAAGATGTAAACAAGGTCGCTGAGTGCAAAAGAGTTAGACCAGTCAGAAAATGCAGAAATAAAAAAAAAATCTTTCTAACATAATTATCAACTTAAGGATATATCAATCTCAATATAATATGGGGGCTATAACATATTACACAATTGTTTTGGGTGATGTTTCCGGGAATTTAAAACTGATTTATACAATCAGCTGTTGTTTATTATGATAAAGGAGTAAAGTTGAGTTCCTCACATTTTGGCAATTCATATTTTGCTGAAATTACATAATCGTACAGACCCAAATAAGGGTCGTACAGGTGGGATTTTATCCGAAAAAATAATAATCGTACATGTACGATTATTTGGACCCTGAGAGTACTTATTGGGGTTTAATGACACTTTCAACAGCTAGGGGAACCTTGTCTCAGACAGTTCTACGGGTGGAGGAAGCCAGAGTACCGAGTAAGAATCAGTAAGCAATGGCAAGCAAACTCCCAACATCAGAAGGCCTTAATTAATCCTGTACTCCCAAATACATCCCTATCCCCACACTTCCTCTCTCTTCCAAACACCCAGAAACAAACTGATAACACTGCGCACATCATTCTTTCCAACCTTTCTGAAAGAAAAAAATACTAACCCTCTCCTTTGTGTCGTTCAATACTCACATATCCTTCATTCTTCCATCCCAATATAATAAAAGATTGAACAAAATATTTTATTGTCTTTTATTTAAATTTCTAATATCAATAACATCCATCTACAAGCATGTATAAAAGGTTAGTTTATACCAACACCTAAAAAATTACTTATGGTGTGAATCTGCATAAGAAACTATTGAGACCCAAAATTGAGTTCTTGCTGCATGGCATAACTAACTGTATACATAGAATATAGTTTGGTGGAATGTGTCCAAGTAAAGTTAGGATGTGGTCACTGCATATAAGGGTAGATGAAGAGGGCACAGAAATAGCAATGATGATCTATTTTACAAAAATAAAGATCTCCTTAGTCCTATGAGCCACCAGGAATTTTTTTGGTGTCTATAGGGTCAAATGTGGACCTCTTTCCCAAAGGTATTTGGGCACGGTTTTCTCAATTGAAACCAAAATTTCTCAAGCTCACTCTCCTTTCAAACAAAATTTTAATTCACTATTGGTATCCTGAACTTGCTGAGTGGTCACAAGCCCCCAGTCTAGAGATGAGCCGATTAGTAAAATGCCCCATAAGACGATTGCCGATTATTTTAGACAACAATCGGCCGATACCGAATGCCGATGTCAGATGGTTTCTTTATTATTCAAACTGACTGCAGAAACTGGGTGATTTACAGTAATCAGAATCCCCATCAACCCGGAAGATAACACACTTTTACCATACTGACTCGTGTCGAAGCCCACCCCCCGCTTTTTCAGATTTGTGAACCAGGGTGCCCTGTAGTGCTGCCACGGTTAAGACTTTTTTCTGACCGGTTAACCAGCGTGTTTGACCGTGGTTAACCGCATTTAAGGTACCTATATTTGTAATGTGTTCTTGCTTCAACTGTAACTATTCTATCGGGCCGGCCAATGTTGTTATTTACATTGACCATAAATAATAATAAAGAAGTATTCTATTTAATCGTTGCTGTTCAATCGCCCATGTGTTTACATTAGTGCGTGAACCGGAAATCAACAGGTTTGTGGGGCCAATATGGATGAAACCATAAAAAATACAAAATCATCAAAATAACAACGAAAAAATAAGTAATAACACATTAAATGTTTGCCAGCAATACCTGGAGAGACGTATTTATTTATTCCATGAACTCCAATTCCCTGATGTGTAATGTCCGGTTATAAATTACGCACACGTGCACCAGGTAAAGTTAGTTTCAATAGCACCAACAATGCTTAAGTGGGACAACAATTTGAAAATAATTTGTGCTGTTACCTGCGTATTTGTTGTATTTTTATTGGTTTTTCCAGAACGTTCTCGCATTCCGGAAAAACCAACTTAATCACAACAACTGTGCAGGTTACGGCGCAAATGGTGCTCTGATTCTGAAACTAAGAAGTTTCGGTCACAAACGAGCGTTGCATTTTCTTGACAGGGATGAAGACGTTGGGGTGATAAACAAACAACGAAAAACAGATAAATGCGAGTGTTTTTTAAATGTTGAATAATAATTTTCCTTTATTCTTTTATTTTATTCACCACGTGGTAACTCATGAAAACTTACCTATTTCCGTTGCATCCCAAACGACTTATACACGGGCGCGACTTATACATGGACATATACGGTGAGTATAGTGAATGTAAGGTTAACCGGTTAAAACATTTTCTTGACCGGTCAAAGTTTTAACCACAGGTTAACCGGTTATCCGGATAACCGCGGCAGCACTAGTGCCCTACTCGAGTCAAAGCCCACCCCCCAAGTTTCAAATTGGATGAGAGTTGTTTGAGACAAGACGTCAAATTTACAGGCATCAAATGGAAAAACAGGTGACTTGTTGCAACACTGTACTTACCAAACAGAACTGCAATACTGTATTATGTATATTTTTTGGAGTTGAGATTTTTGTGTTGTTAAATTCGTCTTTTGTGTAATACATTATGTCTGTGTTCAGTGTAATAAGTCTTCATTAAAAAATTATCCCAAGCAAAATTGATGTGTTTATTTTTTTGTCGACCTCGTTTTTGGAAGCTGTCACTTGTTTCAAATGAGAGTGCAGGCTGCTGTCAATAGTTGTCTGAAACACGCCCACAACATATAGTTTTCACAGTGGTCGAATATCACCAGAAAGATACTGATTGAACACTGCCACTTTCAAGCAGGGCACAACTCATTGTAAAAGAACACTGCCACTTTCGAGCGTGCACATCTCATTGTTAAAAACAGGTATTCAGAAATTAATGAGAAAATGGTAATTAAAAATAAAAAATAATTACAACTCTGGTATTTGAGAATTTTTTGACAGTATAACCAGGAATATGATTTATGACATATTGGTTCAATAAATCATGCTCATTTATCATTTCATCATGCTTTGCAACATGTGAAGTTATGACTTTCAGGGTAAAATCAAATTTTCGAATTTGCCAAGGGAGGCAACTATTTTGTTATTCGTATTCCGCTGTGTAAATTTTATATGGTCTTTATATGAAGAATTTTTTTAGTGACTTTGTGTGAAGCTTTATTTTGTATTATTCATAATAAAATGTACATATTAAAAAAACAGCTATTTTTAAACAGACTATGTTTGCCTGTTTTCAAGGGGGTGGTTTGCAGTGTTGATTGTCAACTTACGTCCATTTCTGGCTTTGAGAGTAACCTGTACAAAACAAAAAAAAAAATGAAAACACCACATGGTTTTCTGCTTGTTTTATTCATTAAATTGAGGATTAAAATCCAAAATCTGAACTGTATGTACAAGATAATTATGAGGATTTTTAAAGCAAATTCTATAAAATTGGTAGGTGGTTTCCAAAGAAACGTAACATACCCAGTGGATACTTACTTGTCTTATATCGACAAGGCTCTTCTCTACTTCGTGTTGATAAATCCCACCCGAATGGCCCGATATTAAACTTTTTGCACCCGAACCTTTCACAATTAACATGGATTACTAATATGGAGGAATTATCTGTCCAATATATATTTAATGAGACGATGAGCGTGGTTGAAAGAAATATTGCAACATTTTGCAGAATGAAGTACAGTTTGGGCAGTGAAGAGAGTCCGTATTCACATGATGGATAAAAACAACTCAGTACACAGTTACACAATCAGAATCTTTAACCCTTTACCTAACATGAAAAGCAGACGACACTTGCAAAAAAAATTCTTGAATAACTTTTTTTTTTCATTTTTTGTCTCAAAAACATAGGTTATGACCCCTCACTGGAACGAGCTTGTTCCAATGAGGGGTCATAACCTATGTTTTTGAGACAAAAAATGAAAAAATAATTAAAAGTAATAGGCAATTTTTGAGAATTGCGCTGGCCGGTTTTGGCCGTTACGTTGGGTAAAGGGTTAATATAATATTCTGCCTTTTCTTTCACGAACCATCATTTTTACATGGTATCAGTAACAGACGAGTTACGTACCGATCGCTTGCCACTGGTTGTCCCATGAAGTGGAAGAAAGTTCATCCATAACACTTTCACTGAGTTTCAGACAAACGGCGAGGGCCGATGTTGAATCATGAGTGCCGATGGTGAACCGATGGGTGCTTATCGGCCGAGTGCCGATGTTACACCGATTAATCGTCTCATCTCTACCCCAGTCAGCATTAAGCAATATTAAGCAACCTACCGAAGCACAACAAGTTTCCAAATTTAGGGCAAACAGCAGGTTCTTTAAACCTTAAAGGCCTAATTCTGAGAGTGAGCACATTTTTCTGCAACCAAACAAGTGCCCCAACAAGCAGTCGTTAGATGCAAGTTACATTCCGAGAATCTTGTAAGTAGTTTCTAGACATGTCTTGGCTGCCTGTATAGACTGCCAAGACTTGTCTTGACACAACAGCAAAGTCATACAGTGTAAAAGTGTTCTCAGTTCATATTGAAGGTAATATTTCTTATGCTCTGTATGTTTCTTCTCCCCCAAAACAATTCCAAATTAGAGCCTTCGTGTTGAGAATTGTCCAAACGCATGGGACCCAGGCCCTTTCCCAAAGAGGGTAGATGAATCCCTGGCCACAAATAATTTTTAAACAATCAAGATATCAATACCAGAGGTGTCAATTAAAACAAACACTCGGGGGATGCGGTGGCTCAGTTGGTAGAGTTGCAGGCTGCAAGCCGAGAGGTCCTCGGTTTGAATCCCACCTGCTGCAACTGTGTTGTGTCCTTGGGCAAGACCCTTCACCCCCATTGTCCACATGGGGGCATGGTGATGTTGTGTACTAAGGCATATTGCATGTCGATGGTGCACCTGTCTTCAACCAATCCTAACCCAGCTTGTGTGGAGTTAGTATGTTTGTTGGGAAGCTGAAAGTTGCTTGCCATTGTTTGGTGGTTCTCTCCGGCTACTCCAGCTTCCTCCACCCGTAAAACTGTTGTCATAAGCCATTGTGCAGAAATATGTGACCTTAAACACTAATAAATAAATAAAACAAACACGCCCCCCCCCCCCCCCCCCCCCCCCCCCCCCCCCCCACTCATATCCCTGCCACACTGACAGGAAATTTTTGTTCAAGAAACAATCTGCAGGGTGTTAGTTACAGTATGTTCATTACCCAGAGTGGATTTTCACCCAAACATCCTGGTCCATGGATTGCAGTTTCCAATGCGTGCAATAAATGTAAATATCTATGAACAAGCACAATAGAATAAGTAGATGCATCCATTTTCCAGCACATGTGGACATTCAGGCCAATCTCCGAAATATTTAAGTTTCCGAAACTTTTTTTAGTGGAACTTTAGAGTTACTGCATGGGTGGAAAATCCACTTCAAAAGTGTTTTAGCAACAACAAAAAATCCACCCAACACATACTGTATTAGTTAAATGTATACATAATATTGATAAGTGTACAAAAAATATGTTACTTCAACATACCGTCTCACTGTCTTGTGAATGTATAATGCTGAATACTTGGACCTGTTTCAGGCCTCCATTTCCCAAAACCTTTCCCCATTCCTTCTACCTTAAGAGAATTTACTACATATTTTTAGTTTTACAGGCTCCATTTTTGTTCAGCATGCTGGTTGTAATTCCTGTTAAAAGAGTATGCAGACTGAAGGGCTGTTAGTTAGAAATTGTTCGTCAAAAGCAATATCTTCAAACTTGTCGCTCTGAAAATGAAATTTATTTGAAAGAATTCAAATCTCAACGTTTTAGGGGGTAGGGGTAGGGAAAAGCAGAATATATGTTCTTTAATGAGATCTTCTTAGTTGGTTATTGTATTATCTGTAGTATACATTTGGCCATCTTATGCCACTTTTCCTGATTTTCTATCCATCACATTCCTCAAGTTATTGCCAGTAGAGCGTAAAAACATGCCCAAATCCATATATTTTAAATTTCACAAAAATGACACAATTTACTTGTTAAAAGTAACTTAAAACAATACACAAAGTCCCACAGTGACATTTAATGCTCACACATTCCTTCAAAGGGGTCACCTACACAAATGCGTAAGGCTAACTTGCAAGAATATGTCTCAACTTTAGAGTTATTTACAATATTATCATCTCTCGGCTACAAATTAACATTGCCGTTTTTCACTACAAAGTGTCATATAAAGAAGGATATAAACACTTTGTTCGTGTAAAATTACTCTAAACAGTAATTTTTCAAGACACATATATCATATTATCATAATGCAAACTGGTTCTGAGATGTTAAGCCATTTTATATTCTGATACAGACAAAATAATTGCAATTTCAGGAAAAATCATCGAAAAATATCTATATTTTTCACATTGGCCTTCCCCCTACCTTTCCAACCTCCCTAAAAATCAAGTTAAGTCCAACTGAAAGGAAATATTTTGATTTATGTACTCTATCAAGTATGGACATTGATAATATGGGGACATATCTGGAATTCGAGATGATAATTTTACATACTGACATCAGATATATGGGTACTTGAGCTGCGATAAGGATGTTACAAAGGAAAAATAAACTAAGTCCACAAAATGAGACCCCATATTCTGGATCCTATAAAAAGAGAAATATGTCCATTATAAAGATAATTCCTTCTTTATTATAATGTACAAAGTGGATTTAGTATACAGAGAGAACAAAGGTTGTTATTGCACTTCACTTTTACAAGTTATGGGTCCTGGAATGTAGGATGTTGTTACATTCTGTAAATTGCATACTCGCGTGTCGGAAAAAAGGCCCATTTTAGGGGGTATAAAAATGGAGATAACTTTGCAACCAGTTGTCCGATTTTGAAATGGTTTTCAGTTTTGTAAATGTCATGACCTGCCCTATAATAAAAGCTAAAAAACAATCAGATTCTTGTGGACTGAAATTTTGAGTGTCAATCCTACCAGTAACTGTGATTATACACAGTTTTTAATAAGGGAATTGAAAGTTTGAGGAGAGCCATTGCAGTTTAAGGAGGGCAATTATGGCCCTCTCCAATATCATTTGAGGGGAGCCGGAGCAATAGCTCTCATCAAACGGCCAGGCCTGCATATCATTAACGTCAAAGATGGCTAATCGGCAATGGGCTTATTGCCATATTGGTCCATGCCACAGTTACTGGAAGTTGTGGATACAACCACTTTTTTCACTGATAACAATGAAAGCACCACGTCAGTCCTGATCCCGTGTTACACATCAGTAGTCTATATAATAATAGACAAGTAATGAAAGCCTATTTTGCCCTGACCGATACCCCCCTTCCCAGTTCATTTGTGAATTCGTTCATTGAACAAAGATTCATCAACGCAGTTTTCTTGTACAGCTATCAACAAGGTATTTAACTTCATGTTTATCATAAATTAATAATCAAATCATATCATCTGCGGCTTCTTTATTTGATAAAAAACCCTCTCCGTTCAACTTTTTTGTCCGTGATTCGACGCCATTAAAACAATGATGCGTGACATTTCGTTGCTAGGCTGTACAAAAGTTAACACGGAAAGCGAAACTATGCACTGCGTTGTTCTTGTGCTGCAGACGACAGAACAGAAGAATAATGGATGTGGGCTATAATGTAAGAGTCTTCCCTGCAAAACAATTGTTGCACCCCTGTCCTCGAGTTCTATTTATTGTCAAGGCACAACCAACTTGTCCGAACTTTAATGAAAAAAAAAACTGGTGGTTAATTTAAGACAGCGCTACCTTGTTGTCACAAGTTGAAAATGCAGGAAGCTTTGAAAGGAATATGTATTGGCGGGCTGAAAGGGTATTAGATCTAGGCTATGGGCCTATATGACAGACAGGGAGGGGTGAGAGTGATCTCATGGCCTGTAATAACATTTAAATTTAATGCTGAACAACATTAATCATAATAGTGTATTAGATCCACTAGCCTACATGCTGGTTGAAACGTGGAGTGAATGAGTTGGAAGCGGCGAGGCTTGTTGTAGGCACATATTATTCAGACGAAGCACTTGGTGGATGAAGATCAACAGCCCTCTGCCTTATAAATGGCCCTCGACTCTTGGGCCGGTAATAAACCCTCGGGCTTTTATTCATTCCTCTCGGGCCGGTAATAAACTGCAAGGCCCTCCAAACTCATGGTATTGTTATATTATTGGAAGATATCTTCAGAATCTGTAGTTCATCTTAACTTGGCTGCTCGCAGTTACTGGATTTCTTGCCTCTGGATTCATGGATAAGCCTATTGTGACTTTTTCCCAATTAAAACAAAAATTATACACATCTGGCCCAACCATGGTCGGCCCGGGGATTTCCCGACCCCTGCCCGCGGGAACCCCGGGAAGTAAAGCAGTGCCTATTCACTGCGGTAAACAGGCTGTGTTTTACTGGTAAAGTAGGACCCAGTCACCAATTCTTGGGAGGTGTAAACCCTCTCTAAAATGGGCAACATAGCTTATTAACGCTCACCCCTGGTGTTGAGTTGATATTCATGTTGTGGGCATGATTAACCATTATTAAAAAATATGTGACCTTAACTCTTTACCTAACATGAAAAGCAGATGACACTTGCAAAAAAAATTCTTGAATAACTAAATTTTTTCATTTTTTGTCTCAAAAACATAGGTTATAACCCCTCGTTGGAACGAGCTCGTTCCAACGAGGGGTCATAACCTATGTTTTTGAGACAAAAAATGAAAATATTTTGAAAATTAATTGGCGATTTTTGAGAATAGCGCTGGCCGGTTTTGGCCGTTACGTTAGGTAAAGGGTTAAACACCAATAAGTAAACAAATTGTCTACCCCCCCCCCCCCCCCCCCCCCCCGCAGGTCATATGCCTACATCGGGAAATGTTGGGCGCCACCCCTAGATTGCGGCGCATTTCCAAAGTCAATTAACCTGAGAGAACGAAATAAGCAACACTAATGAGGTGTATAAATGGGGGTAGGCCTAGACTTTATTTAATTTTTTCCTTTGAACAAACTGTAACATTAGCTGCACATTTTTCGCACACGCAGATACTGCTGCAAACATGTCCAACTTCTAAGTACTTCCTTTTTCTTATCATAAATAGCATAAAACATACGACTGCAGTCTAAAAATTCACCGACTATCACTGTAAACACAGGAGTCTGAAATTCTATTAGTATAGCTATAATTCACTTTCAACGTGATATTTACGTTCCCAACGTAATCCCCTTCTGAAGAAAAAAACACAAGGAATGAAATGCCATCAGTGAGCATTCTCAACGTCTTCGGTTGAAATCGAGAGAATTTCTTTATTTACCGCCTGCCTTTCCTTCTCTCACTTCGCCGATCGAACATTAAATATATTATCTACACACATGTGGGCACAAATCCGCTGGATCCCCCTCCTGAGAATCTATATCCTAGGGTTAATTTGAGAGACCGTCAGTTTCAACTTGGCGAGGGGAAACCATTGGCTGACGTCACAGATCGCCGACTCGCACAGAATGAAAAAAGGCTAAAAATAGCCCAGCAGGTTTCCAGACAAGCCGTACAAGTTGCAGAGTTGTCATACCCAAAACTGAACAAGTCGTTTCATATTTTGACATTCAGCTTCAAGCTTCATTTTTGTTATTGTTTATTTGTTTACTCAACAGATTAGAAGTAATTTTTGTACTTTTAAAGGTGCTTTATTATTCTTTAGCAGGTGATAATGACAGTAAATGCACCGAAGCAGAAGTGTATTTAAGATTTGCTAGCGGCGATATGTTTAATCTTTCAGGAAAATGGAGACTCGATTGTTTACAGCTGTCACCATCGGTTATAGTTTTAATTAGTGTTCATAGTGTACATCTGCAAATAAAACTCACTGAAAATGTAAAGTTCGGGTAATACGACGTCGATGAGCAACTGTGCCTGTGTTAAAAATAGTTAGTTCATCTGTTATTTGTTCACAAATTAGTAATTGAAATATTGTCGATTATGTAGTTTCTGACAACATGAACACTCGTTGACATTACTGAACTAGAAATGGGTTCGTTTTTGTCACCAACTGGTTCAAAAATTTCCTCCAAACTAAATAAAATTCAAACTGTCAATGAACATACCTGCGAATTTCCCTTACTGACCTTAGGCTATGTGGGTGATCGACGACAGAGTCGTAAAAACAACAAAGACAATTTTGGATCTAATAATAATATTTTCTGCCAGTTTTTAAAATTATTTATTGTTTCAAATCAATAAATACGCGCAGGCCCGAAGCTAGTGGGGAACCCCCCACCATGATAGTGACTGTTGGAAATTTTTGCCTCTTTTTCGGAAATGTTTGCCTCTTTTTACTGGAACTTTGGGGTTTTTTTTGGGTCATTTTGGCCTCTTTTACTAGAAGTGTTGTGCAAAATGGAGGTTCTTGGATCATTTCAGAAAATAATTTCAGAACCTTCCTCGGACATTTTGAACCCCCCCCCCCCCCCCCCCCCCCTCGGGCCTGAATACGCACTATTGAAAATATCTTTGAAACCTAAATCCCCCACCCCCTCCACCTCAAATAAGTTTTGCCTGTTGACAGATAGTATTTTGTTATTATGTATTGAAAATAACTGCAGACATTTCAACACTTGTCAAAAAAATATTAGGTGTAAACAGCCTTTCCACCAGCGATACCCCCCCCCCCCCCCCCCCACCGCCAAAAAAAAAAAAAAAAAAAATGTGACTAATGCCAGTTTCACAATTATTATTTTGTTATTACGTTTTGAAAATTACTGCCGGTAATTTTCAACACTTGATAACAAAAATAATATGCGTAAAAACAAATTCAGCGAATCATAGTACTACAGTAAGAGTTCAACTTCGTAGGAATCTTACCAAATAGCAACGTCTAACCACTTTGCCATGTTTAAATTGTTTTCCTTGATTTTCTCTCGTAGGTGAATGCGATAACGTTTTGAATTCCCCGCCATTGAACGTTTAGAGTTATTCCTCTTCAAGTTGATTTACTGGCGAATCTGAATATTTATAAACTATGTTGTAAGGCGTTGTTTTACATACATAATTATTTGGTATATTGAATAAAACATTTCCACTCGGTTTCCTGTTTTTTGTTTATTTGTTTCAATAATTTCTAAAAAAGTACAAATTCTGTGCGGGTCGGCGATCTGTGACGTCAGCCAATGGTTTCCCCTCGCCAAGTTGAAACTGACGGTCTCTCAAATTAACCCTAGGATATAGATTCTCGGGAGGGGGATCCAGCGGATTTGTGCCCACGTGTGTGTAGATAATATATTTAATGTTCGATCGGCGAAGTGAGAGAAGGAAAGGCAGGCAGTAAAAAAAGAAATTCTCTCGATTTCGACTGAAGACGTTGAGAATGCTCACTAATGGCATTTCATTCCTTGTGTTTTTTTCTTCAGAAGGGAATTACGTTGGGAACGTAAATATCACGTTGAAAGTGAATTATAGCTATACTGATAGAATTTCAGACTCCTGTGCTGTAAAGCAGATGACAAAAACTTGATCCATTTCAGTATTCCGCAATCATTTTTAGACGGTATTTTTAGACATTAGAAACGATACGTCATCATTGTTATCAAATAAAGAAGCCGTAGTATGATGATTTGATTATTAATGTATGATAAACATGAAGTTAAATTCCTTGTGGATAGCTGTACAAGAAAACTGTGTTGATGAACCTTTGTTCAATGAACGAATTCACAAATGAACTGGGAAGGGGGCATCGGTCAGGGCAAAAAAGCTTTCATTACTTGTCTATTATTATATAGACTACTGAAGTGTAACACACACGGGGTCAGGACTGACGTGGTGCTTTCATTGTTATCAGTGAAAAAAGTGGTTGTATCCACAACTTCCAGTAACTGTGGTCCATGCCATGGGCGTTAACGGTTAAGAGTAGGCATAAAACAGTTTAACCTCCCTCGATATCAATCAAGCCATCAGAAAACGTTCAGAATAATCGTAAAATATATAGGTACATTACCATTTTAGAAGTAAATTTTTTTTCTGGTTCTTATGCTTCGGATGCGCTGAAAATTGTTCAAGACAAGTTACGAACCTCTTACAATTTCGAAACAGAAGGACGCTGCGCGTGGTATCTTTTCGGCGGGAATAACCATAGAAACAGCAGAATTCAGAGCAGGTTCAGTGGAAACAGAATTTTCTTCCTGGTTTGCTCTTTTGAGGTCTATACAAAGTTGTATTAGAGCTAAGTGTTTCCCCTCGTCACGCCCACCCCGACAAACATTATACGTGGTAGTTGGAAGTAGTGCAAATTCCGAACGAAAGGCTTCAAACAGCTTTGTCATTAATAAAATTTAAAATTCCCGCCAATCGGACACAGGCTTCTCCCGAAATGACACGGGAAACAACGGAAAAAATGACGTAATTTTCAAAATAATGAAGCGCCATCTGTCAGTATAATATACATGCGAATCTGTTTATAATTTTCGTGAACTTCCGAGATCGACCTTTGTGTGTTGAAATCAATACAATATATATGAAAGATCAATGTAAATGCATTTTCATCTTTGACTTTATATATATCTTGAAATAAGGCATTCATGTCAGTCACTGGAAATTCATATTCGCCACTGTCCATTTTTTATGCGTCGAAATTAGGTGAAAACAAACAGGTTCGTCAGTGTCACTGTCACTCTACCAGTACCAGGGCAGGGACTGCTTTTAGCTTCATACACCGTAACATTAAAATAGGTTACGGTGTGCCTAGCATACCGTAACCTGTAGGTTTCCGTAGTGTAGATATAAGGTAAATTATTAAGGTAATCAGTTTCCTCTCGTAACCTGATAATAGGTCTCGAGTTTATAGAAACACGCAAGTCGTAACCTCCCCCATAACCTAAGGCTAAGCTATAGGTTACGGCTTATGTCGGACCCTGCTCTACGCCAGTCACCACGGCGGGAACGGGTCTTTTCGGCTTCGGAACATTCGGGCCTGGGAAGATTCGGCCTCCGTTAATAAGGGCCTATAATGCTATATTTGTTTTGTTCTGAAATTCCTCTGTTAATTTTTCGCAATTTTGGAGCACCCTGTGATTGCACAGGTACATATACACATAGTGCAGGATCAGCAGTGTGGAATCCAATGTTACCACTAGGGTTGACTGCATGCTACCGGGATGATGATTTCGCCGACCAGCGGGTACTTTCTTTACCGGCAAGCCCTATGCTCGGAGTGACGCGCCCACTCTCGGCAGCTGTCTTTCCATCGCACTATGTTGCATGGGGGGATCAGGTAATTTGCCAGACTGCAACTCCTTTGCTGCAGTAGGATTCTTTAATGTGCACAGTAATTACTGCACACGGGACAGCCATTTACGTCCTCACCCGATATGGACATATCACCATCCCTGAACCTAGCGGTATGGAGGATCAGTGTGGGGATCCATGTCGAGTCGCACCGAGCGAGGCGCGAACTCACAGCCCTTTGGCTCTGAGCGCAACGTGTTATGCTCTCGGCTACTCATCCTCTTAAAGTAAGGGAATTTTGTTTATTTTGAAATTCTCACCTCTCATATTCCTTAAATTCAGATTAATTATACACAAATTATACATCACAATGAAGGTTGGGATGTATAGAACACGAAACACATATGTAATCAACTCATAGTGTTGACAGCAGGCACTACTGGTTCCTGGAAGTCTGCTATCGTATTTGTATCAGAACTGATAATAAAATAATATTTCGCAAGAACAACTCATGGCCGAATGTGCTTCAGATATTCAATAACAAAGCTAGGCATTCAAAACGCTTTCGAGTGCAGCGACAGGACTGCATTTTGGAAAAGGACAACACTGTCTACATTTTTTATTGAAGATGGTTTCCATGCTCGACAGACATGCATGCGCAAATCACTCGTTACCACGAATTTCCATCGAAAAACAAAATCGTAATTCAGGAACTGATATAAGCTTCATATATCGTAACCTTAAAATAGGTTACAGAGTGCTTAGCATACCGTAACCTGTAGGTTTCTGGAGTGTAGATATAAGGTAAATTATTAGGTTGATCAGTTTCCTCTCGTAACCTACCAATGAGTCTTGGGTTTATTGAAACACGTAACCTAACCTATAGGTTATGGCTTATGCCGAACCCCGGTAATTCTAAGAAATTTCAACAGATATCATGATACCTTGCATTGAATATGGCAACTGTGCAATCTCTATCTAATAACAGTATACTGTACGAAGGCGATCTTTTTCATTATTTGATTTTAGACAATGTTGTTTTTACATGCTTTTTCCGTCCGATGATGTCGACCGGAAATCGAAAGTATATTCATACGGAAACAAAAGCAAAGGCTTTGTAATTTTCCCCCATGCTGCTCTGTCGCCGTGTTTTGAAGAATTTTGATCCCCTAGCTTTGTTCATGGATATGTGATACACATTTGGCCACAAAGTTGTTTTCATGAAATATTATTAAATTATCAGTTCTGGTACGAAGATGGCAGCAGACTTCCAGGAACCACAGGCCTGCCAAAATTAGAAATTTGCGCAACCTGAAAATGGGTTGCGCAAAAATATTTTGCGAAAGCTTTTTTGTTTTTGCGTAACCCATTTTCATTGGTTTGTGCATGTCTAAGACGTTTTTGCGGGAGTGAAAAATGGGTCCCGCAGAATGGATGTCTCGGGAGTTTTGCGTAATCTGAGAGATCACTTTCACAATTTTGGCAGGCCTGGAACCAGTGGTGCCTACAGTCGACTCTATGTGTTGATTACACATGTTTCGTGTTCTATATATCTCAATCTTCATTTTGATGTACATTTTGTGTATATTTAATTTGAATTGAAGGAATATCAGATGTGAGAATTTTCAAAATAAACAAAATTTCATTACTTATATAGGACCTTAAACCAGGGAGACTAAAAGAGACACAGGTTAAGATGAGTTCACCTTTATTACAACCAAAAACAAAAATAAATACAGCGTAATATACAATATATTCAATATAAAATACATTGACAGATATATTGACAAATACAAAATACAATTACACTTTATATATACTGGAACACATCCTCAAAAATCTAGATGTAGTAAAATCATTCTCTTTATTTTTCTCCCATGCTTCCTCTTACTTCTTGGATATCTTCAACAGTGTTGTGTTACAATTTCCAAATCGCCGTCAGCCACATTCACCCTCGCAATCTTGGCCTTGCCCAGGGCCGGCGGAACCATCAAAGGGCAGGGGGGGCGAAAATGTTCCAGAAGGGCATCGTGGAGTGCGTTGTGGCAGATGCCGAAGGCATCTGCCCCGAGTGCCGAAGGCACGAGCTATTAAAGGGGGGTCCCGGAAAATTTTTCAAAATGAGGCATCAAATGGTGCATTCTGGTGGCATTTGGACTGAAATCCCTCTTGCCAAATTTAATTGAAAAAGTTGATTTTTTATAGCAGCCAAGTTGTAATATTTTTAAATGCTGGCCCATATGCACACAAACGTAATATATGTTGGAAAAGAACAGTATTTTGCTGCATATATTAGATCTGAGGGCATCTATTTATGGATTCCGCAAGTATACAGATGTAGAGACAGCTTAGAGAGATGATTCCAGTGACACCTATATTTTGTATCCTTGTATCCAACAATATGACAGGCTTAGGTTACTAGAGAATATATACAGCTGAGATTTTTTGTGAACACATTGTCGCAAGGCTGAAGCACTTTCAAGGACACATATGGGACGTAAAACACATTTGAAAGTGTTCAAACAATAACTGTAAATAAAAATATTTGGCTTTATA